>VXBB01005576.1:0-49451 GCA_013399915.1 Illadopsis cleaveri | reverse complement strand
GAAGCAGCTCAGGAAATCAAGAGTTTTTCATATTACACGTATGCTCTATACCACCCAACTCAACCCAGCCATGGACAATTTTAAGAGGATACTACATGTACCAGCCTGCATAGAAATGGAGGGAAAGGGATTAAACTGCCAAGCAGAGGCTACAGCTGCCCCAGTCTGCTTCCTCAACCTGCCTACACTTCCACTGGTCTAGTGCTCCTCACCCCAGGCAGCTGAGTGACTGCAGCTTGTAACTGATTAAACAAGACTGCCTATACACAATCAGAAGGAACATTTGCTAATTATTAGGCCAGAATTATTTGCTTGCTGCAGTTTGAAGCTCTCAGTTCAGCTGAAAACAAGAAAGACTATCTTCCTGAGGAAGCAAACCTGAAGATTTGCTGACTTACTATAGACATAGAGAGAGACAATATCCATTCCTTGGCTCTTAGGAAAGGATGAGACAAACAGGATCACACTGAGTGGAACCTGACTGGGACAAGCCATTTAGTTGTAGGGTGTAAATTTCCAACCTTTGTGAGAAAGTAAAAGCTGCACCTTGAATATTGTGTTCAGTTTTGGGACCTTCATACAAGATAGACATTGAGGTGCTGGAGCATGTCCAGAGAAGGGCAACAGAGCTGGTTTGGAGCCTATGGCTTACAGGCAGCAGCTGAGGGAGCTGGGGGTGTTTAGTCCAGAGAAAAGGAGATTGAGGGAAGACCTTAGCACTCTACAACCACGTGTAAGGAGGTTATAGCAAGGTGTGGATCAGTCTCTTCTCCCAGGTAGCAAGTGAAATGACATGAGGAAACGGCCTCAAGTTGCCTGAGGTGAGGCTTAGATTGAATATCAGAAAAAAATTCTTTATGGAAAGGGCTGTCAAACATGGGAACAGGCTGCCCAAAGAAGTGGTTGAGTCACCATCCATGGAGGTATTTAAAAGATATGTGGATGTGTCACTTAGGATCATGGTTTGGTGGTAGACTTGACAATGCTGGGTTAACAGTTGGACTTGATGATTTTAAAGGTCTTTTCCAACCTAAATGATTGTATGATTCTATGTAAGCTTCTCCCCAATGTGAAAATACAAAAAAATAGCAGCCCAGTCATCCAAAAATCCATCCTTCATCTGTTAATAAATTGCTCAAATGTCCTGTTCAAAGCCCAGAAACCTGCTAAATATGTCCAAGTCGCTTTAGGGAAGGGATGCCATCCAAGCTTTAGGAGCAGGCCCATGGGAACCTCATGAGGGTCAATAAGGCTCAGTGGAAGGTGCTACACCTGGGTCAAGGCAAACCCCTGTATCAATAGAGGCTGGGAGATGAATGAATCAAAAGCAGCCTCACAAGAAGGACTTCGGGGTGCTGGTGGCTGAGAAACTGGACATGAATTGGCAATGTACGCCTGGAGCCCAGAAAACCAAACATGTCCTGGGCTGCATCAAAAGCAGTGTGGGCAGCAGCTCGAGGAAGGGGATTCTGCCCTCTGCTCCACACTTGTGAGATCCCACCTGGGGTCTGTGGGGTCCCCAGCACTGGAAGAACATAGATTTGGTGTAGTGAGTCCAGAGGAGGCCATTAAGATGATCAGAGGGCTGCAGCACTTCTAGGAAGACAGGCTGAGAGAGTTGGGGCTGCCCAGCCAACAGAAGAGAAAGCTCCAGGGAGACCTTAGAGCCACTTCTTATGGCAGCTACAAGAGAGGGAGAGAGAGACTTTTGACAAGGGCATAGAGTCACAGGACAACAGGGAATGGCTTTAAACTGAAAGTGAGTAGATACTGTGAAGATGGTAAAGCAACCTGGTCTAGGGAAAGCTGTCCTGCCCATGGCAGGGAGGTTGGAAAAAGACCTTCAAGGTTCCTTCCAATCCAAGCCATTCTGTGATTCTATGTTTGCCTCCCAAACATAAGCGGAACAATAAAGACATGATAGAGGGGTAAACAAATGCTGACAAAGTAAACCTTTGTTGCCATGTAGCAGGATTATAACATTGGGGTTTTTCTTTGTCACTTCTGGGGCTTAGGTATGTGCAACGTAAGTTAAACTTCAGTTATACTTCGATTCCGTGCTATTTTTGCACAGAAAAGTCTAAGGAAAGACTTAGAATAGCCATCATGTATTGGACAACTCATTGCATTTCAATATACATACACAAAAGTTTAAAAGCTCAGCATCATGAAGTGAATGCTCAAACAAGACAAGGTGACATTTAGAATATATTAAGAAATAACTTCTTAACATCAAAATAAACTGATAACTTGTGGCAGAATTACATCTCTTATTGAATGATAGTTCACTCTCCATCCCTGTCATTATTACTAACCAAAACTAAGAGACCCAGAAACTGTGATTTAAATCTAGCATGTGTGTGTGTCATGTCAGATCAGTTCTTACGTGGGAGTAGTGATACTCTGTGTTACAAATTTAACATCACTGTCTTGCACCTACACCTACATAAACATTTAGAAGAAAACCTTGCAATTTAGCTTAAGTGTTGCTATGGCCCATGTGGACCCAACAATGAATCCCTTGAGCTTCTTAGAAAAGCACCACCCCCCTCAAAAAAAAGGGAAGGTTATGTGGTAGGTTAACTTCCTCCCTTCATTTTTATCAGCTTTGAAACAGCATGACAAGCAGACCTATTTGTGATGCTCTGTGCATCTGTACTTTAATCCTGGTGCCTGTGCTGCAAGACTGGCTAAATGTATTCTGACATTAAATATTGCATTTCAAGTCATTAAGGCAAGTCCTGATTAAAAGGGCCTCCCTCCCCACATCAGATGACAGCAATTATAACAGCAAGCTGAACAGAGGAGAATGGGAGGCAGCTCTTTCTCCAATGAGGAAGAAGTTATTTAGATTTTTGATTTCCTTTAAAATTTGCTTTTTTTTAAGCTCTATTATCAATTGCATGTTTTATGTTTACAAGCTTTGCGACTTCAGGATTTCCAACTCCATTATTACATTTCTTTTGGTGCAGGTGTTTCAAAGGTTTTTGAGCATGAATACCCAAAAAGGAAGTTTTGATCATAAGTTTCATATTTGCTGGCAAAATACACTGGTCAAAAATATCTGCTTAGACTCTTAAAAAACCCAAACATCTACCACAGTTCAATAAAAGCATTTCAAGTAATGTCTACAGTGTCAAAAATAAATTAACATTAGCAGAACTTATTTCTGCTAAATCATTTGTTTTAAATACTATAAACTTCACACTCAAAATCTGTATTTCACAACTGAAGATGTTATCTTTCCTGCTAGCATAAGTTTGAGACCAGATGTTCACCAAAAACCTAACAGAGCAAACTCATCAAATGAACGTGAACCTCAGCCACAAAATTACTTCATACTCCGCACTGCATACAAAGAAAGGACAGCCCCTCTCACTTTTGTGAAGAAAATGAAGAATTTTACTAAGATCAAACTTGAAATCATTAGCAGGTGATAATCTGAGAATACCATAAAGACTGGAAGTTGAAATGCACTTTGGAAGGAAACAAAAAACCTGGAATAATAAAAACATAACTAAAAATTGCATTGTGCAAAGTAGTGCTTGTGAAAAGGAAGGAGAGATGATGTGGATAAACAACTGAACCTGAGAGAGTGCAATATTATGACAAAAAAAAAAGGAACAGTGTGATCTTTGGATGTATTAGCTAGAGTCATGAAATAGATATGTTCCTGTGCTTCTTTCTGTCTTATGACAAGGTATGATAAAAATCCACATGTAATTCTGGGATCCCTAAGTTAAGCAGAAATACGGAAAGGGAATAGGAGAGAGCAATAAAATGATGGAGCATGAATGGTTTGATCAGTCAAACAACAGAAAACCGAGTCAGATATATTTACATTAAAAAATGAACACAATTTGAATTGTGTGACAGCTATCAAAAACAATTCCCAACTGATCATTAGGGAATTCACCATTTCATAAGATACTGACTATGTTTTGAGAGCTGTGTGTCAGGCAAATAATGGAAGCAGGATGGCATTTGAAGTCTGTGCTAAAGTAAAAATAATTCAAAATGAGTACTCACTTCTCACCTACAAAATCACATTGTTTGAAGTAACCTTTAAATGTCCCCTCTCTTTTTTTTAAATGTTAATTTAAGCAGAAGGTTGACCTTAACTCAGCTACTCTCTTGTTATCTTACTAGATGATAAATGATTCATATGCAATGCTTACCATACTTGTCTAGGTATTTCTAATGTACTGATCACAGTGTTATCTAAGCATTATATGATTTAAAGAAATGATTGTTTTAACTTCTAATAAATTTAATGCCTGCTGCACTACAGGAAATACAGCAAAAATTCTTTCTGCAAGCTCAATGAAATTTATTTGTACATTCCATATACTAAGAGATGAAAAAGATACAACTAGTTGAGAAATCCTAGGGAAAAGGTGGCTTTGAAACAATGTAATAATCACCTCAAAGGGAGGATCTCAGAGGGAAGGAACACCATAGCAACACCAGGTTTTAAAAAAGTAAGCCAGAGAATAACTAGCTTGTAACTTAATAAAAATAACCATGAAAGACTTTGCATCAGGATTCAGACAGGACAACAGTATATGAGTATAGAAAGGTCAGACTACAGTAAGACATCATGATTTTTCAAAGCCAAGAAAATATAATGACAGCAATTTCTGGTTTTTCTCATCAAGGGAGCAGCAAGTTCATGGGACAGTGAAAGTTCCAAAAGGAACTGAAAGCGTAAGGAACAACACAGAGGCCAAAGGATGCATCTTGAGATCCTACAGTGATGTGGTAGCAGTAAGTATTTCTGGTTTCAAGATTTACATAACAGGAGTAAGAGTTTTACAATAAATCCTTCAATACTGATCATAGCAGAAGAGTAATAAGTACAGGAAAAAAAAAGGTTGCTGGAATCAAAATTGTATGCATCTTTTTTTGGACAGAGGATGTTTTCATCTTGTCTATTAATTGGTAAGAAATACCAATTACAAGAAAAAAAACAAAACAGAAGTCAGAGTTAAAAGCAGTGTTGTCTTTAACATGGTATTTGTACAGAAGGAATTATTAACAGCTCACGAGTATGCACCCAAGTTAGATTTAAGGCTTTGCTAATGCAGGAATTTAGCAATACAGCATTATCCCACTTGGCAAAGCAGTGTCTTGTGTTCACAGTAGGCTAATGAAGAAACACAGTAGAAGAAAAAAAAAAAACTCACAAAGTACAAAATCTAATCAGTATCAAGTTTCACATTTAATGCCATCACTTGTTACCTGGATCTCTAATTCAGCAATGTGCTGCTGGAGTTCTGCCACAGCTGCAATGCGGTCTGCCTCACGGAGCCGTACTGCCATCACTTCTTCTTTACTCTGAAAGAAGGCAGAAATGGGAGCTAACTAGTACCAGTTTTAGCTGATTAAAGACTCTGAACTGCTTTTACCCAAAATCCTGAGAAAACTTAATACACTGCTGTGCAAACTACCACTATTCTAAAGAACTCAAATTTAATTTTAACCCATAGGAGGAGTATGTAATAATCTAATATAAACTCTAAACTATAATAATCTAAAAAAAATCTGTGCAGTTTTGAAAACTTGCTGTTATCAATTTCAAGGTCCAGAAATGACTGTCTTGTTTTCTAGAAATATTATACTATAAATTAAGAAAAAGAATCAACACAATAAAAAAAACCAGCTCATGCTTTAATTTTGGACTTTAAAAATATAGAAACAGCAAAGCTACACAAGAGTTACTTATTTCATCATTTCCTTTGTCTTAAAAAATAAAAAAAATTAAATACAAAAGCAAATGTATTCTCAACCTCATTTAGTCCAGCTATCTCAGTCACAGTATATAAAAGACATTTCAGAATAAAATACTAATGCACATAACCTACAGTCGGCCTCCTACTGTAAGTTTGACCTACAAGTCTGTCTATAAATTGTAGGTAATTTGAGTTTGAAAAAGAGCGAAAGAAATGTTCTGTTTTATGAGGCAAGTCCTCAAGACTTAAGAGCACAAAACAATATTATATTGTCAGCAGCCTGGTTCAACCACAGAGAGAAAACAGTGTTAGATAATTAGTGAGCAATACTATCAGCTGAAGAACAAACAGCTCTGGGGAAGAGACAGATTAGGCTCAGGTACACCTACTTTTACAGCAGACTGGTGTAACTAAACTGTGTTTACTGCAAATCAGTTCCAGTACTTCAGTTATTTTAATGTGTGCTTCAGACTAACAGTACTCAATCATCCTTCATTAGACAGTACAGCTGAGATCAAATCAAACAGATCAAAGCTTATCCATAGTAGCTACTTCTAAACATGCTATTTGTTTGGTTTTGTTGTTTTTTTTTTTAAAAATATTCCTGTAACGGAGATGTATAATCTACAGGACCCAATTAAGTGCATTTGTAATCAGTGGAGCCCATTTCAGAGAAATCTATCATGTGCTAGCCAAAGTTTAGCCTTTCTTGCTAAATTCTGTTGCATGATTGCTCAAATGAAGCCAAACCGACAAGTCCACAGGATTGCATGTATTTAACTGAAAGCTGAAGGAAAGACTGGCTTGGTTTGACTTTGCTATCAGAGATGAGTCAATAGTGCTGCTATGGCACTGATCCTTTATCTCTGAAACAGAGCATGTTCTCAATAATTACCACAGAAGCTGATACGGTAGGAAAGACGAGACTGGGTGGGGGCACAAATCTTAAGTTGTAAATTCTTTAGCACCACTGATTAAAAAGATCAGTGGTGAGTTTCAAGAAAAAAATTGAAATTGAGTCCTTGCTGTAGAAGCAATAGTCAAATAAAAAGGGAAAAACATTACAGTACACACCTGTGACAAAAACAGTACCACCATACAGGTGGTATGAGATGCAACTGGCTACAAAAATTTTAATTTCTGCTTAAGCATTTCAAGATACCTTTTAAAAGAAAAATACAAGCTCCTGAAATAACTTACAAGTTCATTATGCAAAAAACAACTGGGGAGTTGAAAATCCAAATATATACTTTTTCAGACAGCAGAAATATTGCTACCAAGCCAAGACAAAAATAAAACTAGAGCATGATTTCAAACAACTTGAAAAATCAAAAGAAAAAAAATAATCCAACATCAGTTACTAATAGAATTAGGACTAATTGTTGTTTCTGATATATAATCAAATATACTTGTATAACATCCTACAATGTAAATTGTTACCTTTTTTCCTATTTAGCTGCAAAACAAGTTTCAGGATCTAATGTTAGTGTATGTCAGTGAAGATATTTCACTGGCTGCTGACCACAGCTGCTTTCAGAATTTCACAGAATCTCTAAAGAATATGACTGGTGCTCTGTCTATTACTGTCACACTTTTCTCTAGCCCACACTAGAACATCGTTCTACAAATGTATTATCCCACTAAAAATAATTATGTGTACTAAGTCATTAATCAGGTTAAAGACATACTGTTCTTTATATAGTCAACATAAAAACAGACTACACACTCTCAATCCGCAATCTCTTAACAATTAATGAGCACCTTCAGTATCAAAAACTAATGAAACAAAATAAGTTATAGGTTATATGAAAACGACATCACCAAGACTGTAATTATTTAAAAAAAGAAAAATCCATAAAAACAATTTCAGCATTAAAAAAATAGTACTTAGGAAACCAGAGATTATGACAAACAAGAAAGTCAGTAGAAGCAATTTCTTCTAGTTAAGATTCAGAGTCTTTTTTTCGTAAAAGCTTGTGATGGAGTTTGATGAGTCAGCGGAAGTTACTTTTTTGCTGCACTGTACATTCAGGTCCTACTAGAAACAAATGGAACCAGCAAGACAGTAAGAAAAATGAAAACTTGAAAAAGTCTGTTGTTGAGGAGTATCTTTTTATATTATACACAAACTTCTGAGTAGAACTGTGCTTTAAAGTAAATGTTTATTTTCGTGGGACCACAAAGAAGCAGCTCTGTCAAAACCTCAGGTGTTTTTTGTGAAATGGTAAATCCAAGATGATATTGTCAAAATCAGTAAAAAGAATTTTGGTTTTATGATTTATGCTTCTCAGTTAAGACACAATTTTATCCAACAATGGCAGACAAGACTGAAACATACATATATTAGCACACAAGTATTCTTTTCAGGATGTTGTTTACCTTGCATTCAATCTCTGCTTGTCTACGTTTTGCTTCATTCAACTGAGCCAGAAGTCCTTTGTTCTGTGCAGAAAGATACTGCACCTTCTCCTGTAGGTTGGTAACCTCTTGCTCTGCCCTTCGTAAGTGATTGCTATTGATCTGATTCTGAAATTTATGATGAAAAAAGGAAACAAAATAGATTAATATCCCTTCCTTAACAGGTAACTCCCTGAAGTCTGACAAAACAGGCTTCAAGATCATTTACCATAAAAAACTTGTGATGAAAAAGCATTCAGAGTTTTCCAAGTGTAATCAGAAGAGTTTGCATGACTTTTTGTTTATGACCAGGATATTGAAATTGTTCTTAAACAGATTACTTATTGTAAGAACATTATTTCAAAGATCTGTTTTTCCCAATTTGTTGCCTAGGCAAGGCAGATTTTGTGAACTTGTACATTATGCATCCAGGAAAGATCATGTCAGAAATACTGTGCACATTTCCCTGTCCAGTGAATTCCTGAAAGCAACATGGCACCTTAGTTGAGATCAGTGCACAAGTACAAGTCACAGCATTTGTACCTGAAGCTGTGCACACCATTTTTCTCAGATGACAGCTGAATAGCCTAAGCACATACAAAGACTCCATGTGTAACGCTGAAGTGAGAAGTACCTAAATGCACGTAGGCCAGACAGCAGGAGCTCTGCGCCCCCTACTGACCAAAACAATATTGACACGTCAGTGAAAATTTTAAAAGGTGAGGCAAGAGGAAACTTGCTCAGTTGGTATAGGCGAATTGGTGCCTCCGGAAGAAAGAAGCTTTCGTATGCCCTGCAGGTGGTTAATCTCTCTTCAATAGCACGTCCTTACATGCTCTCCTGGTTTCTGGAATTGCTGAACCTTGCCAAGCAAAGCTGTTGTTTGTTTAGTTTTTTGGATGCATAGATCCTCTTTCAAAAAAAGTAACATATAGCAGGTATTTCATGGGAAGATTTCTTAGAAGTCTATTACAAATCCTTCTCAATCATCAGCACATTGTGCTTATTAACTTGAGTGAAAGATTCCTAACATAATATGAACTTACCACTTCAGTGCACTTTCATTTCAGGTACTTAGCAACTTATTCTCTAGTTTTACAAAAAGAATCTTGGCAATCAAGGTATGATTGTCTTTTCTGCACAAACCTCAGCAGGAGTAACCCATGCTTTTCTATTCTGGCACATAAAAGGCAAACCTCATGCTAAAAATCCCTGACCAATACACAGCTGCTTTTCCGAGTCCACAGCTTAATAACCAGATTCATTACCTTAGCAGAAAATCAATCACCAATGTCATCACAAGAAAGCACACACTGCCATCTAGACATTACTATTATCAGAATTACCAATTAGATTTGTGAAATTTAAAACACCTTAAACATACTTTTGTTGTTATTACACCTGTTAAAATTTAATGAATTAAGATGCGCACATATTCAGTATCTACCAACTAACGCAAATTAGAAATTCAGGAAGCATAGTCCTGGAAAAGATTAAAGAAGAGACACTAAAGTTGGACTCTATGGACTAGATTCTCCCATCCCCACCTAACAGAAGTAAAAACATCCCACATTTTGCAACTGAAGTCCTGCCTGTAGACAGTGAAGATCATCATCAGGTATCTACCGTTTAACACCAAACTCCCAGCATCGAGCTCAATTCACACATCCTAGTGTTCAATAACATACCTGTGTCTCCACCTCCATCATTCTTTGTTTGGTCTCTTTCAGCTCAGCCTGAGTTTCTGCTTCTCTCAACCGCACTGTCATCAGCTCATCCTGTAGCTCATTCACTGCATTTTTTTTGGGAGGGTCTTTCCATCTTCCAGTGGTACGAGCTAGATGACGCTAGAAAAACAACATGGTTTTGCTGATAATGCCTGATCATTCCTGGTGTTCCCTTACTTCATCTAAGGTCTCAGAGTTATATGAGGACAAATAGCTAGAGTTCCCCTGGTGATCCTAAAAGCTAGAAATCCATGGAAACTTACTGGTTTTAGGGACACTTAAACTGAACACATTCGTTCCCAACCACAGTAAGTCAGTGAGTTGCAAGTATATTCTGAGACTTTTGTGTATTTCTAGCCCTTTTTAACATTTAGCAAAGTAGGAGTACTGATCAGGTACTTCCCTCTTACCATTACAGTTAGCTAGCAGCACAGACCCTCTGCCATCTATAACTAGGCACCAATTTCTAACATACTTCAGAAGTTAAGTTTCTTGTGACAACTGAATTTCAGGATTTTCTCACCTCAGCAGTTTGATCCATAATCATTAGTTTCTACTTGATCTCAATATCTCAATATTTTATAGTCTTTTGCTTTATCATTGAAAATAAAAATTCCTAAGAGTGTATTACTACCCATACCTGCCAGTGTTCCTCCAAATCTTTGACTTGCTGCCTTAGTTCCTTGAGACCCATCAAAGATTCTGCTTCTCTTAATTTTACTGCGATCAGTTCTTCTTGTAGTCTGGCAACATTTTCCTCATCAGGAAGAGAGCTGTTCCTCTGCAACAAGGACCATCTTCTTAAATATGTGTTTGAATAAAATTGTGCTTAGTGAAACCCAGTCCAAAAACATAGACATGGAACAATAACTAAGAGAACTTTAAGTGCACATCCTGTGCAAAATGAAAACCATCAAAAAATCTAAGCTTCTGGATGTAGTGACTGTGTATAAATAAACTTCCAACTGCCAACTACAAAAAAAAAAAAAGTAATAGTTCTAGGTATTCTGACATCAACATTTCCCTGAATAGTATCCCTAACAAAACATTACATTTACAATATTTGAACACATCATCAAAAATATGGAGAGTAATCTGAAAGGTTTTGATCTAGTTGATAAAAAATAAAGCACATAAGGAACTGAAATTACTCCTTAAAGCTATAACTTTTATTTAGGTTTACAGGAAAAATACTAAATGAAAATTTATTTTTTAGGAAGTAGGTCATCAGCCTTTGAAAAGGAGAACAGATATGCTGACAAAGGAACCATCCGTTAATATTTATAAACAACAACCAGTCAAGAGGTCTTAGAGACAAAAGTGCAAGACACATGAGGAAAAAGGAGAAAGGTGAGGGAAGGCTAAACAGAAAACATGAAGACACCAGGAAAAGCAAAACAGAGATGAAATCCTAATAATGGAAATCTGGGGAAAAAACAAGAGGGGAAGAAAATGGACAGGCTGTCTACAATAACCCTGCAACAAATCATTGGTCACCAAATATTCAAAGCTGAACTGTTCTTCATCACTTTCTACTTTATTTCCCAGTAGTTGTTTTCAGCAAAATCAAGTGTTTTTGCAGATGTATAATACTGTGACAGTTGTCAGGTTTTCCTGAGAATTGAGTAAAGCACATGATTAACAGAACACAACACAGCAGCCTTTGATTAGCATTCCATGTTTCAAAATCATGAGATCTGAGCATTGGCAAATACAGGAAATGAGAGGATATGTCCCTGAATGCTTATGGCACTATCATTATGGCCATATAAGTCCCAGGTCATTCAGCAGAAGCTCCCCAGGTGACATGACCCATCACTAACAGCAGTAAAGGGCTGTACTGGAGGAATTTAAGGGAGTTCACTTCAGCCACTTTCTCATGTGCATAAGTTCATAGTGACAGACTGAAAGATTACTCTATGTCTGGGGTACATTGGAACTGATCCCACTATTCCAGTTTTTCTTCACAGATACATTTTCATTCTATGCTGTCTCCATGTTGATGAAGATTAAGTAGTCTCCTGAATTTTGAAGAATACCTTATATCCTGAATTCTTACCAATGGACAATACATAAAAACTACCATACTACTAATACTCAGCCCATCAGTTAATTGAAAAATAAATCTTGACTCCAGTGGGTTAATCTAATTAGCTAGTAAGTTCTAGCCAAAGCCTGGGTATATAGGTCGTTAAAATTTCCTAAGGAAACTAATTCCAAAGCCAGTATGATAGGATCTGAAAAGCATGCTTTAGATCAGCTCAGTTATTGGGCTCTCTTTGTTTTGCTATTTTATTCTGCAGTTAAATTTTGCTTCAAAGAAAGGTAAATGTTTGACAGTAGGTTTGAACACAGCTTGAACTCTGGCATCAATAAGTTACAAGCTAGCATGGCACCCAAAAAGGCAGTAGAGATTCTGATACTGAGCATTGAAGGGGTTCTTTCCCTGCCCATAATGGGATGGGAATGGTAATATTGAACCCTTTCTTCTTCCCCTCTCGAATTATTTAGTTGCACATAATCTCAATGCTCACTCTAAACCCACTGCTCTTGTATAATTTTGAAACAGTTGATGTTTCCTGTCAATACTTCACCAGATTCCAAGTTTTCCACTACAGCAGGCTACAGGAATAGAAGAAAAGTGATTGGTTATTCCCAAACTTTGCCCAGTGCAAACAGACCTTAGTTTTATTGTTGTACTTTCAGGTTTGAAAAGCATCTTGAAATCACAGAAGCATAGCGGAGAAAGTTCTAGAGCACAGTTCTGGAAAGAATGACAGGGACCTGTAGTCTGTTTCTAGTGCTGTTCTGTACAGAGGGTCCTGGTTTGATTTACCTTTTCCATCTCTAGAACTTTATCTTGCATCTCCTTCAGGGCACAATGGGATTCTGCTTCACTCAGCCTGGCTTGGACCAGCTCTTTTTCCAGCTGTAGCACAAAGTCTTCACTGTATCGTGAACTGCATTTATGCTACAAAGTTTGCAGAAATATGTTTAGTATGAAGTACAGATTGTTTGAAAGGGGTTTTATATACCAGATTTGGTGGGAAAAGTACATTCAAATGCTTAAGATCAGGAATACCATCTTATGTGCTTACTTTATACAAATCTACTAATGTCAATCCAGATTGCCAACAAATGTATCCCTACTGCTCTGCCTCTCAAGCAACTGCACCTCCACACAGCCAAATGTGTCTGACAAAACTGAGACCCCTACTAGTATTGACAAGCAACAACACACATTTTTTTCTCTCATTCTCAACCAAATTGAAAGATTCTCAAACAATTTACGATTATTTTGTGATCTGCAGAAAAAGATGCTCAGGAAAGACTAGCTAATTACAAGGTTAATACAAGTATCACTCAATCCCTGTTCACTTGAACTCCAATTCAACAGAATCCTTCCATAATCTTGGATTTAAAATAAAACTCATACGCTTCAATGCACAATGACTTTGGTTTGCCCCTTTCTTCACTCCAGCTTCACACTCTATATTTTCCTTCTGAGATTCAGATACATCCAGCTGAAGCACTTACATTCAAAAGACTCACTAACTTTCCCCCCGCCCAATCAATAGTTTGAAAATACATTTTATTTCTTTCCTGGGTCACTTTAAAATGTCTTGTCAGTTTGACAGATTGTCAAACTTGCTTGATAGGCAACACCAACTTAAATCAGCCTTTAAATTTCTGATTGAAGAAAAAAGTGGGTGTTGAAATTCTCAAAGCGTAGTTGTTTATTTACTGTGTTTACATAACTACCCTGAAAATTACATTTAGAGGAAAAGAATATAATATATTTTTGGTGTAATTAACTACATTGTGAAATATAAGTACTATGCTTGGATGCATAGATTAAGCTTTAATTAACAATTCAACTTTTAAAAGATTATTCATTATACTAAAGATACAGCTCTGTCTTACTTTATGTTTGCATCAAACAATTTAGTTTTCTGCATCTAAAAACAGTAAAAAAATGAACAGAAGTCTTCAGTTCCACATGCTTCTGTTAGGGTGTGACATTCCCTGACTTTTTATGTCCAAATAAAGGGCAAACAGGGCAAGGATTTAAATGGAACTATATGGTCAAGGAAATAATTTTTTTCATTTGGTTTTGTATTTCTGTGTGCCAACTAAACCTTTTGTCATGACTTACAGTACAATCCAAATTCAAAATGTATACTACTCTTAGTGTTACTATGTTTCCTGTATATATGTGCCTACAGGAAGCTGTAATGGAGGGGATATGTGCAAAGCATTAAAAGGCAAAGGCAGCTCAGGCAGGCAGTTTTTAGTGTCATTGACACCATCCACTTAAGCACTCAGCATACCATGTGCATGTGAACACACACAGAGCCCAGATAGAATATGATCCTTGTACATTAATATTAATTTTCCCTTATACAATACTAATCGAACTCATGTTATTTTCAACCCACACAGTGTTTTGCCTCAGCAAGCAGTGGAGGCAGACCTGATTTGAGTGTAAGGAAGAGGATGGTGGACAATGCTGATTCGTTTCTACAGTTGCTTCACATCGTGTAGCAACACAAATACGATATATAACACCATGCGGAGGCAGAGAAGAAGCAACCACTCTTTTTTATTCCCTGGCTATTTGTACAAGTTCATCCTATGATACACACAGCAGCCTAGATGGACTGTACATTTCATGTTGCAGATTTCTGTCTGTGGTACATACGGAATGAGAGCAAATGCAGTGTTCTCCCTCTTTGGTAAGGTAAGAAGTTGTCTAGTATTTTCCAGGACATTGAGAGAAAACAAGATTTGAAGAACTGAATACATGCAGATTTTGCAATAATGTAAGTGCATTCTATAAAATTCCAATTGATGTTTATCAAATAATTAGTAATGGAGAATGTAAGAAAAGTTATTAATCCAGTTTCAGGCACAAGTCATGCCTTCTTTAAACCTCTCTAGATTTTGCCTGCCTAAGGAATATGTTAAGAGTGCTTATTTACTTAGTCACAACAAACTCTAAATCAAGTCTTGATACACTGGCAAAAAAACCCAGCCAAGATCAAAACAGACTGAAGAAATCAAGATTCACATATTGGAAGTTATGAGTTTTGTTACCTAGTAAAACAAAGCACAATTTCAATAATTTAGTATATAAAGGTAACACAAATTTATAGTTAAAACAATGTTTGAAAACTACTCTTCAATTGATTGCAGGAAAAAGATCTGTTTTTATATATTTGCCTTAAGGCCTAGAATTTCTGACAAAAGCCACAATGCAAATACAGACTTTCAGGCACCACCAAACATTCTAACCACAGTAACACCTTCTTGCCTATGTTGAAGAGACACATGTAATATAAAGGACTAAAACTGTAGTTCTACAGCCATTTAATTCTGAAAGAAACAAGTCCTTGCTTGGCTTCATACAACTGGATATATTTCCACCCAACTTTTCTTAAACATAACCGTACCAAATATTATTTTGGCTGATGACAAATAAAATTACACAATGTTTCTCCAGTGCACTATACGGAAGAGCAATTAACAGATGATTCAGCAGCTCCCAGCTAACTTTGTTTACACATTAAAGCACTAACTGTAGTACTTCTCTATTACAGTATTCTTAATTTCTGCTTTTTTGTTGCAAATCAGAACACAGGATTAGGAAAGTGTACTGTAAAATAGAGTGAGGTCTTCCATAAAGTTGCAATACTCATTTACAAGCATATATGCCCAATATCAATTACTATGTTCTTAATTATTATCAGTCATTTTAGCATGAGTTTCTGAAAAGAAACTATGCATTATGAAGTTGCTGTTACAATAACCAAATACATCACTGTAAATTACCTTGCAAAATGCATATGCTTCCATCTGAATGCTTAGTCAATTAAAATTCTATCTTCACATAATAAAGCTGAAGAGCCTATTTAAAAATAAGATGTGAACTAATTTTAGCTTGATTAACTTCCAATTTATCAGATTCAATTTTAAGGCATTCAGACTGATGAACTGGGTAATCATTGACAATTACAGTGTCACAGGGAAAGACAAGATTTGCATTCTGGAGGTGTTTACATCCAGCAAGAAGCTACCCTTTTCATTTAGAAACACAAGGGGGAAAAGAACAGAGAATAAAACCTTCAGCACAAAATCATCAGGAGTAAGTTACAGCAGGCTGATTACCCTTTCCCCTAACTCCTCAAATACCATTGCTCTTAGCATGCCTCAAAAGAAAACTCTGTATTTCATTCAAGTCAGGCACAACTTCCTCTATGCAGTTCTTGATTTACTAGTAGTATGAGGAAGAAGCCATCTTCCTCTTAATCATTTGGTAACCCACCATGACTTGCCTTTGGCAAGCTTCTACATATAAAGATCAGACAAGCCAAAGATTAGTATCATTGATTAGTATAATGATCACATCTTTAAGTAGACTCCACACTTCATAATGAAGTCATTCTTGTTCAACTAAAAACTCCCTATAAATAGTTTAGCACAGGAAAAAATAAACTTGTATGTAATTTGGGCTTCTGGTGTTGTGCTTCGATCAAAAGAATATCCTCTATCCATATCTGCATTCAGAAATGCTGAAGGGGTGAATTTCTTCAGACACAAATCCAGTAAGTACCTTCAATACTTACCCTTAAACCATCCAACCTATACTACCCAAACTCATAGAACAAATAGCATAAACCCTTGATAATACTCAAATACAAAGCATAACTTTTTTACAAAAGATATGTTAACCTTCTTAAAAATACTATTCTTTAGACAATTTTTTGCTACCAACAAAACAGTGGGGTTTTTTAATCCCACAGTGTTGTTCAGAAGAGGCAGTTGCAATTACCCTTAGGCAGTTCTTTTCATACATTTTTATTCCAAGATTCATATCCAAACATCACAGTGTTTATCATGCTGAAACAGACAATGCAAGACTGAAAAATATGTAGATGATAAAATATATACAATAGATGCTGTATCTTTAAATAAACACAGATAAATTATGCAGTGATTTACAAGTTTACAGTGCAGTCATTTTTGCTAACAATAAACAAAGCTGAAGTAATTAGAGAAGAAAACATTAAAGCAGATACTTGCAATACAATACCGAAAAGGAGTATTGCCAAGAACAAAGCTACTGGCACTAGCAAGCGGCAAAAAATTTACCAGTGTACAGTAAAATGCCAGAATTCCAAATAAATCCATGCTATCCCACCAGGTGGCGCCCTAAACGCGCGCGGCCGCTTACATTTGTTGCTCCCACTTCCACGCTTGGAAACAATTGAAAGCCTGTTCAATTACACGTCTTACTGATGCAGCAGATTCAAGCGAACGCTCCTCACTTAAACCATTTAACACTTTCACCACGTTATCTAATTCTGATGGGTCTCAAAGCCACAGTACTATTCCCTGCACTTCAGAATAAGCCAGCTATTAGGCACAAATATGTCTATAACCATATGGATTTACAGTCTCAGTTCCACAAAGTCAGACAAGTTCCTAATTTAAGTGGAGGAAAACAATGTTGCAAGCATGGAAAGAAGGAAGTGTGCTCGTAATTTAATTTACTCTCCATTCCTGCAGTACTTGTCCAGTTGTCTGCACTCATAACTCCAACCCAGCCAAATTTGCAATCCACAGTTATCTAAGGTTTTGCTCAGGATCAGTTCCCATACCCAGGCAACCTGTCAGGCCTCCCGTCATTGCTACTCAGTAAGGTCCCCAACACAGAGACATCAGCTTTAAAAGTCATATTCCCACCAATTAACAAATAAATAAATATAGTATCTTAGTCTTCTAATACCTTCTAATTACATACAGATCATGAATATGGAAGGTGTGTGTACTATTGTAATCAGACAATAAACAGCTGGATATCCAAAAGTCTATAGATGCTTTTCATTGCATTTCACTTGAAAGATTACAATATATCTAAAAATGTTGAAAAGCATTACTAGACCATCCCCATCTTCCTACTCATAATTTCTTCATATTATTCCCCCTAAAGAAACTGTCCAAGTTCTATAAAAATCAGTATTTCACATGAGAGAGTAACAGCTCATTAATCACTTCTTACAACTACTCAAAAGTACGTATCTTTTTTACACTGAAATGCATTAAACAGATATAATAACCTAGTTCTAGAATGTTGCATTTAAGTTGTGATTTCTTTTCAGTCTAACAGTAAATTTCATCTTTACCTTCCAGTATGAGACACAGGTATTCCTAGAGCTTTCGTGGAAGAAGACACATAAAACAAACTGCCATAGTGACATTAAGAAACCCGGTAAGCAGCTGCAGTATGCTTAGTTCTATTAAGTCGTATTTCATACACCTGAAATTCCCAAGACGCCAGGCAAGTACTTGGATACCACTTATTTAAAACAATATGAGGATATTCACATCGACACTAGTAGTGCACAGTTTATTAAGCAAGTGAAGATGCTAAAATGCTTCCCCCTGTCCCCACCAAGAGAAGATACTGAACACTCCAAGTGTCTTAGGGGAAGTAACTTCAGTCTTACAGCAACAGTCAGAAGTCTTGAACATTTTACTACCTAAAACACAGAGTACACACAAATACAGCCCCATAAAAGGCTACTAAAAATTATTTTCCTGCTCCATATGCAAATAAATCCACACTTTTAAGTCAAGTTCTGTAGTTACAAAATCAGGGACAATACTCTTCTACTTCAGCAAGCAGTGAATTTTAGCATACTCAGAAAAAAATACAGCTACACAGAAGAACATTAACATGAAAAAAACTGACTTAAATTATACACTAGGTAAGGGCACTGTGAATCAGTTCTCAAATTTGAGTATTCAGAGTGACACAACTTGCAATGACTAGATTCTTAGCATTAAGAGCTATCAGAGGTTGTATGTATGGTTTTTTGTTAGTATTTCTTTTGTGGTGGAAGGGGTTTGGGTTGGTTGGTGGGGTTATTTTTTTAGTTTTTTGCTTGGTGTGTTTCATTGTGGGTATGTTGTTTAGGGTTTTTTTAATTAACTCATAACTTACACCTATCTAGGATTATGAATCTCATCTATCAGTAGGCCAGAGCAAAATTTCATTTAATCCAATTTATGTAATTTTAAGAATGCAAATCACAATGAACAGGGGTTTACAAAGACAGCACAGAGACCATGTCATGAAATGATGAGGAAAAATAAATACATGTGAGCGAAAAAGATGAGATGATGTGCTGCCAGGCTCCTTACCCATTGCTGCTGTTGCTGGAGCTCCCTGATGGTATTCTCAGCTTGCTCCAGTTTAGTATTGGCCTCATCACTCTGCTGTTTGATGGTGGCCAGCTCCCGTTTTATGAGGTAGTTTTCCTCAGCCTCCTGGGCCCTTGTCACTTGTCCCTTAGGACATAATTTATTTTTTTAAGCACTTGATGACAAATTCAAGGAAAACTGCCTTTGTGATGCTTAGCTGCTTATTTCATCAGACTGGTTTTGCAAACAGCACAGAGTACAATTGGTAGAAATTTTAGGACAATGTAGTACTAAACAGCTGCTTTAGTACTTTATTACAAAGTTCAGCATCCATTTAGCAAGCACAGTTTTGTACTTGCATTCAATAAAATTCCTTTCATGCATTATTACTCAGTTGCACATGCACAGATTGAGGTTCACAATATTCAAATTCATTGTTAATACAGTGTCATAGAATCCATTTGCCACAGGAATTTGTACAAAAAATTACAATAGGTTAGGAAAATTACTGTAACGTGCAGGTATTGGGTTTATATATTTTTAGTAAACAAGATTAAACAAATTTCTAGCAAGATATATTAGCTCTGTATTTATTCCATATCAGCAAAGCAGGGATAGAATACAGCATGCAAATATGCATGCATTAAAGCAGTTGGGGTTTTTTTTAATGAGTAGGAAGAGAGTCATACAGTAAAAGACTAGAAGACTATACCTGTATCAATCTATCTGCCAAGGAAGCACTTTCCTACAAAGGAAAAATTCAGATAGGAATGAGGAAAAGGGAAACCAAAATACAAGGGGCTGATAATAGTGACAAAAAAGACCAAGAGCTGACAGAAAGAAAATGCCCAAATTCTACCCATTTTCTGTGCAAACTCTTTTTGCAAAATTAACAACTCTTCATATAAATGCAACTCAGCCCTAAGGTCCCAGGAAGCAGCCTTTTCTGCAACAGATTTAACACAGTCCATCTCTGATACAAAAAAGGTTTCAAAGCCAGATTTCTGTAACGTTTAAAATTCACCTACAGGAGACTGGGTGGTTTTATTTGAATGGCTTGCTTCCCTAATTAACAAAAGTTACTGAAGCATTACCTGACATGATCGAATAGAGAGATGCAAGACACGATCTACAGCCCCCCCCACAACAACAAAGGCATAATTTGAGCACAGAGGGAATTCCACTAAGCACTGAGGCACTCATGCAGAACTACAGCTTCCACTAAGATGAAGCAGGGAAGTTAAATGGTGCTAACTGACAGATAAGTAGGAAATGTCAACTATGACAGCTAATATTCTGATTTACTGAACTCTTGCAGTAACTCATTGAGCAGTTCTTAGATTCTCTTTCCTTGCCAAACTTTTGCACGAAAACCTTTCATTTTTGCATACTGACAAGCCCTACCATCCTGCAGTTGCATTCAATTAATTTCTACTTTATCACCCCTGAAATCAGTCAATTTTTGAACATTCTACAACAGAGAAACACATCTGTTAATAGATCTTCTTCATCCTTGAAACTTCTACTAAAACTGAAGCTCAAACTAGTAGATAAGAGCTATTACTTAGAAGTTAAGGTACACTAAGGAAATCACAAATAAATCAGATGGGTTTGATTGATGGAAAAATATTTTAAAAGTAAGTTTTCAACAGAAGAACTCAATGTATTTTTCACATTTTGTGATGTTTTTCAAATGCAATGATAACGACCTTCAGAAATTCTTATGAATAAATAATATTTTCCAATTTTTAATTGTTTTAATTACAATCAGATTGGGATAGTCTGAAGGTGAATTCTGAAATTCTAAGCACAGAATTTGTAAAAGCACTAGCATCTGGCAGTTCATCATGGACTTCATAATTATAAAAAGAAAATGTTTCAAATCTCTACAAATTAAATATAAAACAAGGATATTAACTATTATATATTTGCCAAGGGCATTGAAATTATTTATTACAGCTTCAGGCTTCTTAGAGAGAGCCTACTCTTTTCCATTCATTTTATTAATCTCCAATACTAGAAACAAAAATGTTCATAAAACTGTATTTTAGGTCACAGCTTTCAAAACATGTCCTTATTGTGCATCTTTTGGAAACTAAATTCTGAAATCAGTTAATTAGAATCTGACATAGACGGACTTTTCAAGAAACTGCAGTGGGGTTTAACATCTGAACTGTGACGTCGTTCAATTATGTCACTCTTAATTGAAAGGTTACTGTTTTCCCCTCTGTGAAATGTGAACAACTGTTTGCAACTCACAAGAGCATTCAATTCCATTTGTTGAAAGATGGTCCCTGTTTGTGCCTAAGATGGACAGGCATGTTCTCATTCCTGAGCAGAGCAGCTCAGGTGCAATGTGCCACAGGAAGTGTGATACAAGGATACAGGAGGGGCCACTGAGAACAGTTGGCAATGTATCTACAGCAGTCCTCATACATACTTTTGAAGTTTCAGTCAGTTACAAAAAAACCTAACAAAACTACTCTGGACTAAAGAGATAAGAAAAATCTTTGGATATTCTCCCCACCATGTACCCCCAAAACTGGCACAAAACCTCAAAACTACATAGAACAAATGAATGGCAGTGTTCCTGTTCTCAGTAAGAATGCTGCAACATCTCTCTGGTCATTGGTAGGTCTGTCACTTTGCTCCTACATAAAAACACCAAGCAACTCCAGGTTTTCAAAACTGAGGATTCACTCCCAATGACCTCATTTCCAACCAACCAGTCCACTATTTCATGGAGTCTTCTGGACTTTGAACATATGCTTCTAATTCAGAAAGAAAACAGTACAACACAAGCTGGGTATGTCAAAATGTTTGATTTTATAATCACTAAGAAGCAGATATAACCTTACATATTTAAAGCATTGACCTTAATTGCTTGGTGATAGCCATGTTGTTTGACTAAGCACTGCTAGTAAACACTAGAGATTATTTGGAAAACAGTAAACTATAATTCTGAGATTCCAATTTCATATAATGAAATTACCATCAATAGAGTCTAAATTAACAGAGATTAGATCTAATTCCCAACATACTTACTTTTTCTAGTGTTTCAATGCGCTGTTTTAGGAGTCTGTTTTCAGTTCGTAACCTCTGGAAGGTAAACAGTTCACAAATCCATTTCTCAAGTTATGAATTGAAAGTCTGATAAAAGCAAAGCAAACTAACACCATTTTTATCTCATCACATCCATGAAAATCAATATAAATACAAAAATAATTACTGACCTTCTTAACATCCTTTCATATTATGTACTAACTCAAAATATGAGTTTAAACAGCTTGGTACAGCAAAAACGAGAACACATCTCATGTTATGTGAAAGCATCTATGTTGCATTAGCTGAAAGCTGTATGTCTGCAGGGGAACCATGGGGCTTAACCCCACACCAGACCTGACAGCCTCCCCTCCATGAACAGAGTCAGTCTTCATGGTTAAGGGACATGAAAGGGCACTCTCTGCACTAGCACAGGCTAATGAGGCAGCTACAAGGTTTCCTTCCCTTTTGTCACAAGAATTTACATTAATCTGTAAAGTTATACTGAGAATTACCTCAAATGTCCCAGAAGTAAGAAAGAATTGTACTGAACTCTGTATTTTACCAGTGTACTTCCTGTAAATTTTAGCAGTCAGCATTCAGATAGAAGAGATCCATACCCCTCAGAACAGGGCATTAGTCATCAGTTCAGTAAATGCTTTATTCTGCCAGGCTAAAAAGCAAACTCAAAATGAGGTTGGTTTTCTATCTCCCCTAAAATAGTCTCTCCTGCTAAGAAGCTCTGCTAAGACAGAAATTATTTACATATGTCCCAAAGTAGGGCCTAGAAACAGATAACTTTGCCTTGTTTGGTTGGGGTTTTTGGTGTTTTTGCTTTGTTTTTTGGTGGGTTTTTTTGTTTGGTTGGGTTTTTTTGTTTTGTTTTGGGTTTTTTGTTGTTGTTGAGGTAGGCTTTGTGTTTTTTGTTTTGGGGAGGTTTTTTGCTTTCTTTTTTCTTGTGGGGGGATTGTGACAAGAAGCAGGAAAGGATTTGAAATTGGTTCATATACTAGAATCCAAAGTTACAGTTGTTTTTCATATGGTTTTACTTTGTCCTGTTCTGCAGAGAGCTGTCACTTGAGCCCTGCAAATCTGATTTCAGCTGCTGTACAGCAGGTATTCATGCTGCTAACTGCCTCACTGCCTGGTGCAATAACAAACTGCCTGAAAAGGCTCCTAATACCTTTGTGCTCCCAGGTGAATCTCTCAGTCATTTTTCTGCAGAACTGATGCCTTAAAAACTGATATTGAAGGGCAAAATGACTGGCAGTGGACAGGAAGAAGGAAGGCTGTACCTAACTCCCTCAACAAAGTTTTATACAATACACTTGCACATCACTTCTCCTACTGTCTTTCCTCATAGAACACAAGGAAGAAAATCCAGATCAACCAACATGCTTTGAAAAAAAACTGAAATAGGGAAAAACAGGCATCAAAAGCCTACTTATGTCACAAAAGCAAAAAGATGCAGTGATTAAGTACATACAGGAAGTAGGTCAGTTAGTAAAAAGGGAAAAATAAACGCCACTGGCAGCTTGGCTTTTTTCCCCCAGTTTGTATTAACTGCAAAAGCTCCAAAAGAAAAAGTGACTGCAGACAGAAGATACTACAGTTTGTGTCCAATGCATAAGAAAAATCAAGATCTTAAAGACAAACCCCTCAAGTGCATTCTATGAAGTCTATCTTAACATGTGTCACACAAATCTCCTGTGTGGAGCACCTACATCTAAACCAGCACATTTGGAACCTCTGATAAATGAGGGCATCTGTTATTACACTTTTGTCAGCAGGAAATACTAAAAAAGTAAGTACAACAGGTCCCCAAAGTTTTTTTTTTTAATATCCACTAGAAGTCTCAATAATTTCACTGTAGGTGTCCTTTATGAACAGACATCCCAAATATAAATGCTGAAAAAAGAATTTGGGAGCCTTAATTATGTCCTGCTACACGCAGAGATCAAACATGCAACCCACCATCTAGGAATTAAATTTACTCAAATTTGTTGAGGGTTCCTTACTTTAATTTCAACTTGTTCTTCCATTTCTTTTGTCTTTATTGTAGTGTACTCTTTTTCCAGCCTAAAAATTAGAAATAGTAAATTATGATCAGAAACATTGTGGATAATTTACTTGTTGGTGTAATACAAAAAACAAATAACAGTAGAACAGAGATACATATTATTGATATTTCCTCTGAAACACACTCCTGTAAATGCTTAGACTGGACCTTAAATTTAAACACAGATTTCAGTAGATATGAAGAGACTGAAACAGCACGCTGAAGTGCAGGAGCTTGCCTGGATGCCTTACAGTGGCAGCAATTTGGAGCTACTCTTTAATAAACCCTTTATGTAATACAGTCATCAATTTAATAGATTCAGCCAAAAGAAATCAGACCTTGGAAAGCCTGGAAGAAAAAGATGCAAAGAAATCTGAGAAAAATACCTTAAATATAAACCAATTTTAGCCTCTTCCCAGCAAACCAAATGAAAAAGGCAGCAAGAAAAACCCACAAGCTGAGACAACAATGCCTCTACAGAAGGCAGAGCAGGAAGTTCAGACTTGGAATGGCAGGATTTTCAACTACATACACTTGTACTGGTTTGCAAAGAAAATATTTTTCCTGAAAGCTTTGTTGTTACTTCTTTTTTAGAGAAGACTGCTCACTCTACTGATCATAGGCTGCTGACAGAAAAAAAAGAGAAAGATTGACAAATTCAGCTTGGAAGACCCTGGGCACACCCTGCAGTGCAACAATGAACACAGGATACTTTACAATAAACAGGTGACCCACCAGACTTAACCCTGGCAAATCCCACTATCTGCAGCTTGGCTAATCAAAACAAAATTGACCAAAGGCAGAAGAGACATGCAACTAACCTTAACAACAACAATAAATAGTGGTATTCTCAAGATTTCAACCCCCAAATGAAAATTGTCAATGTTACTACAAAGTTTTATCAATTTATATTTTAAACAGCACTCATTTTGACTATAAATGCACTCTTTAGCACCGTGATTATTCTTCCAGTTCCTGAGAACTAAAATCTTTAGAATTTAGGCCAGATCATAAAAGTTTAATCTCCTTTCCCTGCTTCACTCTGAAAAAAACAAAAGCAATCTCCCCTCCCACCAGAAAACCACCCCCTACTCAACCTTCCTATTCAGTTCCTTTTTTACAGAAGTGCTGTAATTCCCCATAACTTGCAGTTTTCTTGATTTTTTTTTAGTTATTTTTGCAAATGAGATATAGCTTTACTATATTTAAGAAAAATAGCAAATACTACTTTAGAATCATTTTTTGCAGGCAGAACTTCAGTTTTAAGTGTTTATATAGTATAAAACCCCAAAGAAATATAAAGATGGCGAATTCAAAATGAAACACTGAATAACAATTCTTGAGGGTAAACAAACAGTAACTCAGCAACAGTATAATCCATTTTCTCAAAATGTAATACCTACTTTTTCATCTTTTTTGCATTGTATTTGACTTGATAAGATGCTTGGATTAATTTATCTGGACCACTGTCAAACTGATGTGGAATGACCTTTTGAAAGTGCTAAAAGCAATCAGAGCACAAGATTAATATAATTAACAGCTGTAAGGAAATATACACACACTATACATTTCAGATCTCTTAAAAGTATAACCATAGCTTACCTGTAACATTCCTTCCATGTCAAGTTGCAGTAATTCTGCTTGGTTCATCTGAAGTAATGCTAAACCTACTCGAAATACTATCTCTAAACCCTGGAAAGAGAAGTTAAAAAATATCCAACAATTATTCATGGTATTGTCAACAGTACAGAGTTTCTCTACTATTTACTAACATTGGAAATCTCACCCAAATAAGCACAAGTAAAAGAGTCACTGAAAAAATCTCTCAACAAATTGCTTCTGTGTTTCTTTTTTTGTTCCAAAGATAAGCAGTCTGGCTATTTGTCCTGATGCCAGACATCTCCCTCAGAGAAGTTAGTGATGGGCAAAATTTCGAGTGGCAGGAATTCTCTAGGTCAGCTCTATCAATCATTTTAAGTATATCTAGTAGAAAAATCCTCAGTACTTCTCAAAAAAGCTGTTTTAACTTCAGACACAGTACAATGCAGTTAAACTACTGGGGAAGAAAAAAAAAAAAAGTCTCACTATATACCCCATCTTGGACTTTCCTGAGGGCAAGCTGAAAGGATCCATCTCTGACTTACTGCTTTCTAAAAGCTGACTACAGAGCAAACATAAGCTATGATTTGTTACTAGTTACAATTATGCAAAGCTCTAATCCTAAACACAGCATAGGTGTCTTTGTGATGATGACACTGAATAAGTCCCTAAATTTCTTTGGCACCAATCATCATCTGGACAATAAAAGGAACTAATAACACACTCTCTTCTTGGCTTGCATATCCTCAATGAACTTCAACTTTGGCCTGAACGCAGCATTAGTTTCCACTGCAAACTCATCATAATACTGAGGAATGGATGTCCCTGTTGCATCCAGAAAGAACAGATTTGGGAACACTTCAACAGGCTTAGAGCACAAAGCTACACACAATATCAACATTCAGTGACTTAGTTGCTCTTCCTTGACAAACTGCACACACAGACACCTTCCCTTAAAATAATCTGGTCAGCATAAGAAATAAAAAGCAAGACTGAGATTTGTCCATCATGATGGGACTTATACCTATACCTAAATAACTGCTTCCAACAGCTACTCTTGAAATAGAACATATGATTACTATTTAGTAGTTACCTCAGACATAAAGATATCAAATATTCTTGTTGCAATTGGTAGTGGAAAAGTTGTAAGGAATATAGTTAAAAACCATGACGATGCATACATAGAAGTGTGAAAACTCTGAGACTGAAAGTGCACATAAAGCTCTGGAAGATGTTCCTAGAAAAGAAGAGGAATAAAATACACAAGTATGTTAAGCTTCTGCTTGTAGTTTTAGTGCAGACGTGGTTTTGATAAATTTTGAAAACAAGAAAATTAATACTTAGTACAGATAACAGCTGTCTATACCAGCAACAGGACTAGGAAAGATATAACTCATCATTATCAAGAACCATGCAACAGAAGTCCCAATACAGAATATGTCCTATAGAATGTCTACCCTGCAAAGCAGGTAACAAAAACACTTCCTGATCCTACAAGGAAGTCCAGCTTGTAAATCCTGAGTAATATCTAGAATGGGCTACTAAAAAGAGCTGACAAAATCTATGGCTATGTGATATCTCACCCCTGATCATCATGTTAGAAACTGGATCACAAAACAGAAACCTATTTTTCTCCATCAGCCTGCCCAGGAAGAATCTGCACTCCAAATCTGAAAACAATTTCAATTCTATGTATGAGGGTATCTACCAAACAGAATTAAAGATTCATATGCTTAAACTGCAGCAATACAAATCCTCGTGCTTTGGTGTTTAAAACCAGTCACTGTCTGCCAAAGGTTAAAAAAAAAACCTGCTCACAGAGCCACATGCATTTACTTCTGAAGTTCTATTGTCAAGAGTGCAACCTGTTAGCCAACAGACATGCCTGCTCTTGAGCTGTAACTCCCAAGTTCCTTATTAATAGTTACTGAAGAGCAAGTTTGATAGATTTTGTATGTACCTGTATCATGCATTCAAACTGGTACATACAAAGGCCCAGTTCAGCCATGCTTGGTTTAAAGAGTTCTCGTAGTCTGTAATCTTGCATTAATTTAACAAACACACAGAATGCCTCTTCTTCTGGCATCTATATCAAAAATAAAAAAAACACAGTAAAAACTCTGGACAAATATAACGACATAGCAGAGTAAAAGCCTGGGAGGATTTAGGGTTAGGGTTTTGTGTGTGTGCATGTGCATGCAGCAGAGTTACTTTTTTGGTTGTTGGTTTGATTGTTTTGAGGTTTTTGTTGTGTTTAAGGGATTTACAGCCAATTACTCCAATGAAGTTTTGTATATATTAAATTCTAGCAAATAATTTCTAAACTGAAATTAAAGTCTGTAAGTTTCTTATTATATACCCTACTTTGCCATAAGCCAAAACCCAATAATACAAAGGCAGCTTTAAGATAATCAAATCAACCGTACAGTTCCATTTGAACTCTGAGGAGATTCTGTGAAATAGAAGAGAAATGAGAAGTTCATTTATTTTTGAAATATCAGTCACCAAAATAGCTTGCAAGCCTGCAATCCTACCTTGGTTCTGAGAAACAAAAACATTCTCCCACTCCAATACAGTATGTTGGAAAATAGAATGACAAAACTAAATCTCATTTAATTTCCAGACTAAACAGCTGCCCTTGACAACTCCATTGTAACAAAATTATGAAGGAAAACTATTGCAAAAATTCCCAATAAACCACCACAGTACATTATGCATTCTAGCATGAATTTTAAAGGTTCACATATTTTTGAATATTTTTACCTGCATAAGCAGCAATCCAACTATAAAAGCACTTCCTTGACAGTATCCAACCTCACGATCCACCAAAGAGTAAGCCTGGGAAATAAAGTTAAAATTCTCAACAATTAAAATCTCATTATCAATAAAAAGTAATCACAGCTCATCCTGCTATCTTGTTAATAACTTATTCTTCCTCTCCCCAAATCCAACAAGGGCAGACATCCCATCCAGAAGTTTTAGTCAGACATTCTAGGTTCTACCTGCTGCTACAAACTCTGCTCTCTGAGCACCCACAAAGCTAAAACTAAGGCTTACCTACCAAAAATACAGGCAGTCTTCATCTACAGGATTTTGCCAAAAGATAAGACAGACCACTGGCATACAAATCTCACGAAGTACTACTTTTAGAGGAGACAGACCAGACAATGAAACAAGTTGTCTTCAGAAAAAATATGTGTTGCAGTTTTATTTACAGATGGATGAAATGTGGTGATCTCCATGCAGGGGGCATCTTCGTTTTAGAGTTATGGAAATGACTATGATTTGGAAACCTGCCAACTTTTGTGATGAAACTATGTTCTATGGAAGAGTCTGACCTTCACAGTTTAGCCTTTAGTGAAGACTAAGTAATGCAAACAATGCTACACTGGCATTTTCATTTTGTGTTTGGGCACTGGAACAACTGCACGTCAGCAGTACCTACCATCTGCGCTGCCACGTGCACTTCAGAAATACGTGCAAACTGAATACGAGTTCTGATTGTCAATGTTCTTGTCGTGGGCAATGCTGCTTACTTTAATTCATGGCACACTTCATTCCATTACACTGTCAGCAGTTAGTATGGAACTTTGTTTTAATGCCAATTTGGTTTTACTTTATGAGATATAAAAAAACTTACAGGAATGCCATCAAAACTAAAATGGGATATGTTAAACCATTCCAGTGTCTTTGGTTTTAAAAAAAACTTACAACACATGAAACTAGTGCCATTTCTCTATATACAAGACAATCCAAGCTGGTGCATGTTCTTGCTAATATTTTCAAGGGCTGAAACACCAACTCACCTTCATGACGTTGAACAAGACCTCCTGCCCAAGGCTGTCTTTTTCTTTGAAAAAATCATGTTCAGGGTAGGTTCTAGCAATGTCCCTTCTTATTAATTTTTCACAAGGAGATGTCATTTTTAAAAGCTCTGAATACTGATCCTTAATTGGCATGCTTTGAGCACTGCATAAAAGTTGCCAAACAATTGCTCTGAAGTGATGAGGTATCCCTTTTCGAACCAGCTCCTAAGGCACAAAAAGACAATTTATATTTCCTGAAAATGTTACAAAAAATAAACCTAGAGAAAAAACAACTTCAAATCAAGTTCCTCACAATTTCAGAAAAAAATTTACATCATGGCATACACTACTCATACAGTTTATAACATCAAATTTAGTGGGACTATTAAGTCAACAAAAGTAAGCAGCCTCTGAATCATTTTTAGTGGCTAAATGAGCTACTGAAAGTAGTCCCTTATCCAAGCCATGTGAAAAACTGAATATTCAAATAATTTTATGCAAGAACTTCTATTAAACAGAATTTAATACAATTATGTCACTATTTCTTGAAAGATTACTGAAGATAACACCCTTAGTAATATTCGTAGTAATTGAGATCTAAGAAATCACCGACTAGAAATTACTTCCAAAGGAGTAAATGACAAAAAGTAGAACTAATAGTAGCACAGTTAACTGCAACAAAAACTTTGCACAGTACAACTATCATTTAACAAACTTGACAAGTTGTGTCTAATTTCTCTGGTGTGCCAGTATTTCCGAGTTATCTTCTGAGAAAGTATTTAAATGCAGTTTCAGGCACTGGACCAAGAAAACATTAAGTTTACACCCACTAAATTACCTAAATTTACTTTATCTTTTGAAAAACCACCTGCTAGGTATTATAGGATTCAAACATGCCCAGATGAGTACACTTAAGAACCTGTTTCTTGTCCTTTAAGAAATCACAAGGACAAGTAACCTTTTTGCTTGATCTGAAGACTGCAGATTTCACTGAATTTAACAGACTGTCAAGAATTTAACAGACTACCTTGGTGATATGTTCTGCAACTGGAATCATTCTAACCTAGAAGGTTGTCTCTTCAAGACTATTTCCTTTTTGTACCTTAATAACTTTTTGTACCTTAAGAACTTTTTGTACCTTAAGAACTGTTATCAAGTATTCTGTCTCCTAAAGGCTAATTTCTTCCATTAGGATTTATACTGAAGCCAGAGTAATCTCCTATTCTGCAAAGCTTCCTCTTCTCCCTATTTGTTCCATATATTTCTCCTACTTCTCCAACATTACAAATAATGCAACACTGATAACTTTCAAAGAGACTCTTGCTTTCAAGTTTTGTTTTTCTTAGGCTTGACCTCTGCTACAGTTTTGCATCACTGACCTCCATCTTCTAATATCCCTAAGCTCTCAATCCATCCTTCAGAACCACCATAGTAACCACTCCAACTATCTCTCCTGTCTACAACACAAAACCAAGGTGTTTTTCCTGAAAGATTCCCAAGTCCAAGACAAGAACCCTAACACATCATCTTTACACAACTGTCTCTACCTATCCTTTGTCAACAACACAACTAGACTGTACATCAGCCATCTAAAGCCTCAAGGACTACTAATAAAGCAAGAAACTTTTTGCTAATGCCTCATTAATGTACCTGCTTGACAGAGTAACAGAGTTTACCTCTCAAACTTTCCTAAAAGGAACAGCAGGAAAACACCTACTAGGCATGTCATGTCAAATGACCAGCAGGACTTAAGCCATCCTTCAGAAGTGCTCCATGAACAAGAAGCAAGTTCTGAAGCAGACAGAGATGTAAAGGATGGAACACATCATCTTTGGAGGAAGGTATAGACACACATGTTTAAAACCTAAAAACTCACCAGATTTCTAATAACCTAAGACCAGCTTTTACAGCCAAAACCACACCTATGCTGCTACCTATGTACCTATTGGCACAATCAGGGAATAGATGTGGATGTTCTGATATTCCATCATAAGTGCAGACTCACAGTTAAGGTTGACTTTCGACAAAAAACTACTGAGAATTATTTAACAGCAAAGGAAAACTTGGTTAGTTTTCAGTATAATACTAGTCAGCAATATAATTAAATATTTTCTGAGAGTTAGTCAAATACTCGTCAAATTGTACTTGGCCAGCTGTAAAAACAAATGATACTTGTGACACTTGAAAATGTTCAAACAAATTCTAACTAACCAGATCGTCTTATTACTATCTCACTTTTTCTTTCTCTTGCCAGGCTGCTGTGGCCTTCTTTTCATGGCCTTTTGGAACACCTTTCCAGAAACTGCTTCCCCTATGCAAGCAGGAAATCTTTAGTTCACTTTCTTCCCTTGTTTCCTCTCTCAAGTCATGTTCTCTCTTCACAACTGCTTCATATAAAAGATACTTCACTTTAGCCTATTGTTCTGCCTTCCCACAACCTATTCATAGACACACATTTCAAACTGTTCAAAAGACCCTGACACATTTGTATTCTGCACATAAAACTACAGACTACAGCCAATAAAGAACCAAAGCAGAACAGACTTGCCTACTAACAAAAAAATCCCATGCTGCTGTGCTTGCTGCCACTGAAACATGGATATGTTCAAATGCACTAAATGCTTTTTAGTTTGAATTTAAAGTGTAACTGAACTCCACTTCTGTACGTGACTACAACTAACCCAGACTGGACACTCTGGTCAAAGTTCGTCCAATCCACCCAGAATTTAGAAACTGTGTTCTTCTGCCTAAGGTCATCTCTGGGGTCAACATATTTGGCAAGCACAAAAATCTAAACTGATTGTAGCCTTTGAGTAGATCTATACTGATTGTAGCCTTTGAGTAGAATCATCAGCTCTCACATTAAGAATGCTTTAAAAAGAGAGCTGCTCAGTATATAGCAGTACAGCATACACATACATAATCATAGCATCAAGCTATCAGATGCCCTTAAGTTGATTTTCAGTAATTCCATTTCTGGAAACATGAAGCTAATCATCTCTGTACTCATGGAAATCTCTCATGAGAAGTAAACTGAGAGCTTCAGTATTCAAGATACAATAAATGCATCTGGTTTTCAGCAGGAGACATTTGCTGGGTAACAGCACATAGGAAGGTTAGAAAGGAAGCCCTAAGGCTTAGGGATGGAAAGAGTCAACTGGAAGTTTATTTATTTATATTTATTTAAAAATAATAAGCCCATCACAAAGATAAAACAGGATCACTTATATCACACTAAAAATATATCAAAAAAACCAGTTTCCAACTACTACCTTAACTTGCTTTTCTTTCTTTTTCCGTACATCTTCCCATTCATTCACAATCCTTCCCCACAGGATCCACGAGTCTTCTTCAAGATGGCTGAGATTGCTAGAAGCTGATGAACTAGATACAAGAGAAGATCCACTATTTCTTCTTGACCCATTTACTGATCGTAAGGATTTGCTATCCGTTTCCAAGAGTCTGCAGGGAAAGCACACAAAGACCAAATTCAAGTTCTTCTAATCAAAGGATCATACTATTAATTGTTTTCTTGACAAAGAATGCACCCAGAGGTTCAGTAAAACAGTTTTACCAGCATTCATTTGCACTAAATGTGAAAACAACTGTTCAATGTTACTGCTTTCTCGAGATCACAAGTAAATCTGTAGACAGAATAGTTCAAACTGCAGCAGTTTACGAAACAGATAAAAATGTCACCCACAGCTGTCATACATCAGAATGACAAATAAAACCTAAGGAAGTTAAATATCCTCAATGATAATATCAAATCTCAAAGAACTTAAAAAAAATACAGTCATTTAAAAGACAAAAAATTTGCCTCGTAGAAGTCTACGTAATTACACTTCTTAAAAATTGACAGTATAAATAAAGACAGAACAATTAAAACCTTTGAAGTAATTTTAAAAAACTAACATTTGCTGACAACTGTTCACAAATCAACACAGTGTTTTATAAATACACAGGAGAAATTCCAGACCTACAGACCAAGGACGAGGCAACAGAAGTGATTAGTAAAGCTAATGGATGTATAATTAAAGTGAGGAGTGCAAACATGAGAACCTCTGGGGTTATCCAGCAGCAAAGTATAAATGAAGATGTGTCAAGTGCTAGACAAGGTCCTGAGGAGATTTCCCTGTGAGCTGGTTGCTGGGGCCTTGGATTTGGCAAAAAGGCAATGCTTTGTTTATCCTCAACTAATATTGAGCCCCATAAGCAGGGGAAAATTTTTAGACCATATTTTAGGTAAGAGCAAGAATTCAGACTAACTTGAAAGTGTTTCACTATACCAAGAGTTTCATTTGTGCTTTAACTTCTAAGAATTGCAACATCAGTACATCACAGCCATGTAGTTGAATAATTTCTCAAAAATTAGTGTGAATGTTAATCCCCAGCATTTCAGCAAGGTCAGGTTATGTTTTAGATATTTAACAAAATATAACCCAAGCATATCCTATCTGAGATGGTACAGAAATCTCAGCATACCTACAATTTTTAAGCACTCTGCTACAATCAAGGTATTTATATAGCTTTTCCTGTTCCCAGCTTTTACCTACTGGTGTTTATGAAAGCAAGGGAAAAAGCAATTTAACTCATGCAGACAAATATTAGTTTCTACAGGAGTATTTTGTTTGGAAAAATGTTAAATGGTAACGCAGGAAAAAGGAAAAAAAGAAAGCCTTTTCGAGACAAATTTTCATTTGGAGTTTTATATTTTCAAAAAAAATCAAAAGTTTTTCCATTTATTAATGGAATGTGTAAAATCTAGTTTTGAAAAAATACTTTAAAATCCACTTCAAATGTTTAGAAACCTGGCTTGTATTGATCCATAATGAAAAACTAGTCTGAAACTCCTTGCAATCCAAGTCAATGCCTAAACACCAAATTCAAAGTAATCACAGAGGAAAAAGCATAGAATAAACATTAAGATTATAAAAACAAGGTTCTAATGAGACACTTCCAGTTTTCACAGGTTTCTGCAGAAGTTATACTAAGTTTCTGTAATTTGACCTTACCTGGATAAACTCATTGTCCTTAGATTTGAAAACAGGAAGTTCTTTTCACAGTAAGTCGCAAGTTCTGTGACGTTTAGTCACTGTTTTCTTTCATTTAAAACTTTATAAATGATTTACTAATGCCAAATAGTTCCACCAGGACTCTGGACTGAGCTTCCTCTTTATTCTGTGGGGACTTCCAGTATAATTAGATTACAGAATGCTACAAGACAAAGCTTGAAACAATTTGAGTTCTTCCCTGTTCTAACCTAATTCATATTCTCCTTCTGACATAAAAGCCTACAAAAAACCCCAAAACCTTTACAAACATCCACAGCAGCAGTTCTTCCAGCAAGCAGAAAGAATAGTTCCCTGTGAACAGAGTACAATTGTCAACAAAGTGCCACTGTGCTAAACTGCAGATGCAAACTGTTCTGAAACTACAGTGCAGGCAGCGTAAGAGCATCGAATTTCAGCATTAAAGGGCAGTAACTCACCAGCAAAGATACACTTGATAGGGCAGCCCCTAAATAGAATTCACACACAAGACTAGTGTGGGACTAACAACATGTCTGGCTAAAATTAAATAAAACCAGACAAGATTGGCTAGTTTACTTACTAAATGAACAAAGCTGACTTGAGACAGAATAGCCCAAGCTCACATTCTTCTTTCAACAAACCAGGTAGTCTGACTGCAGGCCTTAATGAGAAGACTCTAGATGTAAAGGCATTACACTTCAACATAGATAAGCAGTCCAAAGAACAGTTTGCTTTTCAAATACAAGTTAGTTGCTTTGTCATGAACAGATGAGAAAGCCTCAGATTAAATGAAATTTCATTTTCTTAAAAGCGCCATTTAACTGGTTTTTTGCTTCTTTTGATAATTTTTCATTTGCTCAGCAAAAATTACATGGAGCTCATCTTTGAAGACAAGGAAGAGTATATGAGGTGGTTCTAGAAGCTTCCTTCTATTGTCAATATCTGGACAGATGTATCAAATTTCCTTCAAATTCTCAGAATACAGACATGAGAGAAGACATGCCAGGTGACACACAGGCATTGCCTCTCCTCCCCCCAGTTACTCTCTTCCTCCACTGGAAGTTACCACCCTCAGAAGTGACTCAGCAGAGAAAAAAACAAACAAATAAACAAAAAAACCAAAACCTCAAACCAAACAACCCCTCCCAACCAAGAATAAGAATAATATTTAAAAAAAAAACAAAAAAACCACACAAAAAAACCACAAAACAAAACCACAAAAAAAAATCACCAAAAAAGCAACCCACTCTCCCCAAACCCACCAACAAAAAAAACAAACCCCAAAACAATAAACAACAACAACAAACAAAACCCAACCCAATCAAAAATAGAGTACCTCAACTGCCTCACTGCAAAGGCCAGCACACTCAGAGACGCTGGAACAGAAGCTAGTTTGAGCTATATTATCAAACCTTGCACCTCCCTACAGTTCAGGGATAGCCATCTCCAGCACGTAACAAAGCCCTGCAGCTACCTGCCAAGTCTAAAACTACTTGGAGCTCAAGTTGTTTACAGCCAGCCTCTCAAAAACTGTTGAAACATACTTGTCAAATATAACCAGCGTTTGCAAAAGGACAGATGACTTAGGAGTCCTGCCTCAAAAGTGCAAATGAGTATGGCTTCTGGAAACTCAGCATTAAGAAATTATACAGTCCAATTTCATTTCTTAGTGATACTGTGAATTTGCATCACTCTGCACATCAAGAGCACCACCTGAAAGTCACATTTGGAATTGTACATGGTGCAGAGAAATAGGCACTCATAGAAAAGCTACCATGAAAACTGTTACTATACATAAAAAGGCAACATGAACAGAAAAAACTGATTAGAAATTTACTTTTAATTAATTTAAGCTATTATGCATCCAGTGCCACTAGTGTAACAGCAAGAATTAACTGAACACAGTTTTATCTCTGTACATAGCAGGTTACGTAGCTGAAACAAGAACTGGATAAAAGTAGAAAAAAAAGAATTGAGAAATATTTAAGATTAATAGAAACTGTAGTTATGATCTTAGACGGTAAGAAGGTTATACACAAGTCTCATCCCTGAGATACTCTACTTTAAATTGGATATTAAAAATCACAGTGTAATTTTTTTACTATTAGAGGCAGCTATAAACACTGCTGTAAAACCAGGAGAGAAAAACACCTTTTAGAGTTCCACAAAAATGTAACTTGTAAAAACACAGCACGAAAATACAAATTCTTAAACCTTTGGGCTTTCAAATTGAAGTGTTGTGCCATGAAGTTTTAACTAATTTCCCTTTAACAGCCTCTGTGCTACAAACGCAATAAACCAATCTTAGTCTCATTACTGTACTTGGAAGAGCAGAAAGTTTTCCATTCACCTGTTCTGTTCCTCAAGTTTAGCCAGTAGTTCCAAGTCGTCGGGGCTCAGCTGTGTTGGTGAGGATGGTGAGAGGGCAGGTGTGGACAGAGTGGTGGAGGGGGATGTGGTGTGGAGGGAGGCAGATGGGCTCGCCACCTGGCTGGCCATTTGACTGACAGTGTGCGACACCGTGTTCTTCACCCATGAGAGAGTGGAGCTCAGCTTGCCTGCAACCTTGTCTGTCGCCACCTGTGTTGACAGAAAGAAGAGGATGCAAAAGTTGTCCTTTATAAACTCCTTTTTTCCAGCAAACCTGCTGCACCAAACAAAGGAAAAAAATATACAATATGCACAAAGCAACACTAAGATTATTTATTTCTCCAGGACCCCAAGGTTGTCAGAAGTAACACAAGCATCACCACCAATACAATATGATAGAAGTAACATGCAAGTATGTTGCTAATCCACAAAGACAAACCTGAGAAACTCCTGATGTATACTCACAGAGCTCATCTCTGCAGTACAGAAATACCACAGGATCCAGGATCAGCTCCGACTTCCCATTATAAAAATAAATAGAAATAAAAGCTTATTTTAAAACATCTTGAGAAACTAAAATAATGGCACAGAAACTGTAGAAATGTAGCTATAGAAACAATCAACTACTTTACTGATAGACACTGAAGCAGAATGTCAGTGTAATCCCCCCAGACCACCCACTGCTCACCTTCACTAATCCCTATAGTGCCAGGACAGAGGAGCAGGGCACCACATTTCTGATTTACACCAAAGCAAAGCATCCTCTAGCACTGCCAGTGTGCAGAAAACAGTCACAAAGAATCCATGCCCATGAATCTACAACACCTGAAAGTCTCACAGCAAGGCATCACATTGCTGCCTCTTTTCTTTCCTCACTTTGTCTTCAGGTCACTCCTACACCAAGTGTCCTTGATGCCCAATCCCACTGCCAGTGCCTGGACAGACCCCAGGGTCTTGGGGAAAAAGCAAGAGGTGCTGCTAGAGACAGGGAAGCAGTGGGCTGGGGAAAGCAAAGGTTAACTGGTGCTGATCATTATCTGCTGCTACTTCTTGACCAGTGCTATGGAAAGAAGAGCAGCTGTTGGGGGCATCTTCCAGTGAACCCCTCACTAGAGCTTCCCTTCAGCATTTGAAAATATAAGAGGCTTTGACATGCAGTAACTCAGAGTTTAATCCTTCCCCAGCCCAACTCAGAGGAAATCCAGATGCACCTCAGAGGAAGAGCTAGCTGCCTAGCAAATGTCAAAAGCTGGCAAAACCAAGGCTGAAGAGGAACTTCTGAAGTGGTGTTGCTGGTAACTTTTTATTTTGAACTTTGCTGATTTCCTCAAAACACTGACTTACTCAATGCCACAAACAATTCTGCAGTACAGCCTATAAATAATTACTAAGATACTAAAGACACTGAGCTACAGGGAAAAAAAAATCATTTCCCAAGATCCTCCAATAGAATCTAATTAAAGCAAAATTTCAACTGAAATTAAAAACTCCATCTTATCACACTGTGCATTTATCTGCAGCACAATATATAGACTGATTGCTGAAACAGCTTTTATTTGGATACAATGCTACAATGAACTTTCTGGTCAATCAAATCCAGCAGTACTTCATTTTCACTTCATATCAAAAAGAAAATACACTGAATATCTTCAGAAAACAAGAGGAACAACACTGACCAAACCCAAACAAGTGGTACTCAACCTTCCCACTTACTTTCCAACAACACGACACCTAAGAGCTTTCCTAGAAGACTAGAAGTTGTTTCCAATTTCCATATGCTTAGCATTCATTCTGAAAATGGTATCAAATTTTGCTAGAAGTCTTCAGAGGCAGGGATGCAAACCTCAGGTGGGGATAGTAAGATACCAACATAGGCATCAGAAAGGTTCCAGTTGGTTCTAGTCACTGCTGGACAGCAAAAGTCAGGTATATAAAAAGAAGAAAAAAGGAAAAAAAAAAAAAAACCACAACAACCCAAAACACAACGATCTCAACACATCTTTTAAATATAGTCTTGGAAAAAAATTGCTTCCAACACTATCATTTGACACCATATTTTATAAAAGAAAGGAATGAAAATTACTAGAGGTTTCAAAATTCTAAGTTTAATACATGCATTAATATTTCACTCAGTCTATATCCTTTATTCACTATTGCTATGAAAGGATAAATGACTGCTGTTTTACTTTGAATAAAGTCACATTATAATGAAGGTAACTCATACATCTCACTTAAGACTGATTATTTTCTCAAAGGCTTTAAACTGCTTAAAATATCACAAGTAATGCAACTATTCCAAAAATAAATGCTGGCAGAAACAGGGCCAATGTTAACACAGTAAAAATGACTGCCATACACAGCAGGCTTTAGGAGTCACCCGCTCTAAGAACCTTAGGTGTAAGGATTAGAAAAGCAATGATTTTCAATAATACCCTACATGGTGCAAACAGGAAGAAAAAACATACATTCAATTTTTATCTTTTCACAAAGTAAAGTAACTGGGAAGACTTAAGGCATAAAACAAAATTCAAGGTCAATCTGGCTTATAAATGATGAGGCTTACACTCTCCAGTAAGAGAGCTGAAGTGGAGTGGTGTAGGGACAGAAATCAAGAATCTTGCTAACATTTATTCACCAACATATTACTGGGCATTAAAAAAACTAACTCAAAAGTTTGAAGAAGCCAATTATGTGAAGAATATCAAAAATTGTAGTCAAGAAAACCATGCAAGACAGCATTTAAGTCAGTCAAAACAATGTGCCTAACAATACTGTTTCTCAGAGCAGCTCAGAGGTGCATCAGAATGTATCAGATAATTAGTACCCCAAAACTATTTCTAGCCAGCTATCTGAAAACATTGACACACAGAGCAGGCAAAGTGCACAACTGTCAAAAGCAAATATTTGAAGATCAAAAGGCTCACAGTGAAATTTGCATCAAAAACACATGAAGAATTTGTTTGGGGGAAAATAGTTATGGCAGTCACCTAGGGCCAAGCAAAATCAAGAAAAATACAATTGTGACCTAACAGCTAACAGTCACACCTAGATCCTTTTTGCCAGGCTTTTCCAGGCTTCCTAAATATCTAAAGCCAGCTGTCTTAACTTGTTAACATCAGTGAAGACTCCTGAACCAAGACATGAAGGTATTTAGCCATGTGTTGATCATCCATTTCCCTAAGTAGGATACAGTAACTGGATTTTTCATATTTCATAATTTCACTTACCTTAATTTCAATACTTATAAGAGTGGCAGATGATTTCACAGAGTTAGTCTTTGAAAAGTGATTTAAGACTTTCTAGAAAACAGGTCACTGAAGCTTGGAAATGAGAAAATCTTGGGCTGTATCCCAAGAAAACCTGATCTGAACAAATGCATACTTCATTAATAAAGAAGATTCTATATTTTTTTCGATCTATGGCTGTAGTAAACTCCCTCCAGAACCCAATATGCATCAGAACACTAACTGTAAAATAAGTCATATGCACAGTTTTTACCTTTTCTTTCCTCTGTGTGGTTTTACTCTAATCTGAGAACAAATTGGCATTTTGATGAGAAGTGGAAATAAAATATTCTGATTTGGAATAACAATGTCCAGGAAGTCAATTATAAAATACCAGGATTTTTAAAAAAGTGAGTATATATTTTCGTTAATAAATTTAGGGGTTTGGTTTTGCTTGTTTCTTTTAAGTATGTTTTTTTCTTTTGGTTCCCTTTAAATACTAACATGCAAATAGAACTTAGTCTAAATTGTAAATAATCACTGGCAATAAAGCAAATTGTTTTGATGCTAGTTTATTAGTAACATTGATTCTCTTCAGGAAAGTATGGATATAGCAGTTCCATTTGTTGAGCTGATTCTAGTGATGGGGAAAACATGGAATACCAATATTAACATGTAAAGATCCAATAACTTGAATTAATTACCAAATTTAAGCTGCAAATCTATAGTTTGGTTTAATTATTTTTTCCTCCTGTGAAGAAATGCACCAGCATTCCTATGGACTCATTGAGTATACCTGCCTTTTTGACTCTTTACCCTCCTGTTAATAAAGACTGAAAATCCCTGCTACATCACCAGCTTTCCAATTCCATGTACACTGTTCCACCCAACAGCACAGCCCTACTTGGCCATCACTAAACCACCACTGCTGCCTCCCCCCCTTCTGCTGACAGCCCCTGCAACAAGGGATCTGTCACACACCAAGACAGTACATACACACAGTACACAAGCGAATCCTGCTGACTCCCAGGAGAGCTGTGCCTCTCCTCTGACAGCACAAAGGGGAGAACTACAGGTTTCACTCTAGCCCCGATTGAGAACTGGGGCTCCCCCAGTTACAAATCACAGTGACAGCAATGAGAATCATTTAGTATGAATGACAGCAGATCGTTTCACTGGGTATCACCAACTCCAGCAAATGCAGGAAATTCTGTGTGAGCATTTGGTTTAACCTCCTTTCTTCAGAAACGTGATTTTGCTTAACACAATATTCTGGAAAGACTCAAGAGGACAAGTCTTATTAAACCTTTAATCTTTGGGGTTTTTGGACAGTGTCCTCAAGGCTTTCCTAAACAAGTGTTTCTTTAAAAACCTGGTTGTTATTAACAGATACATCAGCAGGTCTGCAGCAGCATCTGCCTTTTGCCTGCAAGAAGGATGGGCTGCATTTCAGTTACAAAGCCTCCTTCCCTTTGCTACTCTTCATTGCTGTGAAAAAGAAATTGTAGCCGTGTGCTCAGCTGTTTGCACGAGTAACAAGGCCAGCCAGACACCCCAGTGCCCCTCCTATGATCTTAGCTAGGTCACAGTGGTAAATCCAGCTACACCAGACAGGATTTTTGCCGTCACCCTCCTCACCCTCACACCTCTGCCGCTCCCCCCTCACAGCTGGAGCCCTCCCACTCGCAGAGCTGCTCCAGCCCAGACTGCTCCTGAGTCCAAACATTTCCCAGATCTAGGTGAGCTAGGTGATCCACCCACGTTCAGATAACCAGCCCAGGCTGGAGGGCCCCAGTGAACAGGATTCTTTGCTCAACTCACCTCAGCCAGTTCTTCAACTCTGTAAAGAGAACTGGTTTTCTTGTCATTCCCAGCATTTTTTGGATGCTGAAATCCAAGTTATCTTTTAAGAGTACAAAAGATAACCTACATTGGCTGGATGTATGCCAAACCATCAAGAACACCATCAGGATGCTCAAGCTATTACTAATCATTATTGACGTGTGATTAAAAATAGAATCAACCAAATTTTAAGATGTGCTTTTTCTCTGGAGGAGGGACACTCAAGAACCTACCAATTTATCCAAGATTTTGAACACAAATGCCACTTGTAGCTCACTCCTGGGACACCAACCCCTTCCACTGAAGATGGCTAGGTCTGGAGACAAGCAGGCAAGGGGCACATCCTCCTTACCCTGCGCAGGACACATGGAACTGAGCAGGCATCTCCCAGCTCCAAAGCAGGCACATTCATTCAGGCTATTAACAGCTACCCTGCTCTGGACTTGCTAGTGCACAGGAACAATTCACTGCCTAAGGTCATGCAGATACTTCCTAAAGAAATGTGTGAAATTTGGGTTTGAACATATTCATCTTTAGAAAGGTGGAGGGACACAAGGCACAAGAATTAATGACCAAAGACTTTGTACTCTTATGCAGTTTCCACTGGGAAAACAGAACTACCCTGATGAGTCAATCAGGCAAGACACAGACCTGTCTGCTATATCCTCTAAGATATGGCAAAGATAATAAATATTTATATTGATGTTAAACACAATGCATGGTATGCAGCCTATATACAGGCCAACTAAAATATATAAAATTCAGTATCTCAGCTTTATGTTTAGAATCTTTAATTAGCTGATCAATACAGGGCTTTATTATCAAGAGGACTCCAATACTGTGTTTAGTTTTCCAAATTACTCAAAGGAATACTGCAATGAGGCTTCATATAAAATTTTATATATAATATAAAGTAAGGCCAGCTAAAGGTAGACTGCAACATTCCACATTACATACAAACATATAAACCTCTTTCCCTGAGAATACTCAGATAATGTGCAGCACCTTACAGAAGGCCTAATTATGTTAGCACTCCATGTATTTGCATTTGCCAGACAAAATCTGTTTTTTCTAAAAAAGTCTATTTAGATTTCTTTTAAAAAGGTATTTCGCTGTACATGTTCAATTTGCTCACTACCTTTTTTCTGCATTTCCTTGAGAAACATTTGTATCAAAGAATTATATCTTGATTACCCAAAAGATTACAGATATCTTGAAACACTGTCTCAACTATTCTTACCATATGACAAAGTAAAAATAACTGCAAGCCTTACACAAACACTACTGTATGCATCATTTGCTTCCAACAATTTCTTCTCTTCATGAAAAGAGAAAGAAATGGGAACTTCCAGAATACAGGAAGTAATCTCCACATTACTCTACATATAAAAAAGTCTGACATAATTGGGTCTGAAATTGTATATGTGGTTTTCAAGCTAGTTTTATAGCATTCCATAGACCCAGTCTCCTTCCTGCTTAGAAGTTAATAGCATTCTAATATCTGTAGAACAAATTAAACCAATGACACATGCAGGAGATGTAGCTGGTGAGTCAGCCTGCTATCATGCTCCTTGACAAACTAAAATCCTAATTCAGGGCTCAAATGTGGCTTCACTATAAACTTCATTTGGGTCATTTACACTAAAAATTCACATAACTGATTTCTGCCAAAGCGTGAGAAGTCTTCACTTACAGTCATATTCCTGATTTTTCTTGTAATAGCACCTAACAGTAGTCAAGAATATCATGGCTACCATTCCCTAGCTTCCATTTCATTTGATACATACTAGCTCTCCAAGTCTTTCTAAAACAAAAAAATAAAGCAGTCTAATATTTTAGATTGTATAAAATTTAGGCTATCAAAGCTTTGCATAGCATCATTTTTAAAACTCATCATCTGACTAACATGTCATGGGGGTTTGGATGGTTCCAGAGAAACTTGAAGTGGCAGTTCACATGTACAACCAACATATGAGGAGTTTTAAAGAGGAACTTCAGTAGAAATGTTGTAGCAATAAACCATTGCTCAAAGTCATTTGAGAAACATTTCCATCACTGACCAAGTTGTACTAAATTTCATTTCTTTCCAAGAACAATTCCAGGTTTTTAATTACCTCTGCAGTCCCGTGTGGTTTACAGTCTGTCAGGCATTGTTCCAGTGTGCTGAGAAGATAAACCACAGTACTTTTGCTGACACTATCTTCTGTCCATCTAGAGATGGTCAGAAAATCAGAAAAAGTTTCACGTCTGACATAGGAATGTAAAAACCTTGAAGGAACTGAGGACTTCTTTCAAGGGAAAAGAATTAGATCCAGTGCTTTTGTACAAAAGATGGCTGAGAATTCCTCAGAGCTGCAAGAGAAAATACTGATGGACTACAGTAAAAAACTTTAACAGAAAACTTCCTTTGTTCTCTTAGACCTCAGTCTGGAAAACTTCTTTTTATTTGAGGTTCAGCATGTCAATGGCACACACACATACTTGAAGGACCATCCGCTTGGGTAACAAAACAGAGGGAACAATCAGATTAATCAGCTAAAGTAAAATCAACCATGTCAACTTTTTTTATGCAATAGATTGGAAGATTTAGGAGTTTTGTCTTTTCAGTAAAATACAACTCAATTATTTAACTGGAGTTCAAGTATCATCAGGCACTTATAACAGAGTAACACACTCTGAAACACACATATTTATAATTGTAGCTACTTTCTACACATTTTTTTTTCCTACTCATTCCCCAAAGCCTCGCTTCCTCCTGGAAAGGAGGCAGGTCTAGCATCTACACTACATTAGGACAAAAATAAACAAAAGTACACAAATGCAGTTAAATTTACTAAAAGCTTTAGGTTTTCAAAGAAATGATTGAGTCCTGTTTTTAAACATTCACTGACCCTTAATCAAAAACAGTGTTTATAACACAACTCCTCATTTTAAAAGGATACAAAATTTACAAGCAGTTAAATTGGTAAGTTTCAAAGGATTTAGTATCTGACACATGAAAACATGTAATTTCATGCAACTTTGTTTACGTACTAGCAACTCAAGAATTTTCTAGCTCTAATTCTCCTTTCCATAGAGACCAGAAAAATTTATGTCACAACATGCAGGTTACAACCAAAATGCTCATCTCTCATTTACCAAGCTGTGCACAGTTCCCTTCCCAAAGAGGTGTATGAAATGAGACTTAATGGAGAAACCAAAGGACACAAACATATCCCGTATGCAATATGACAACACTTAAAACTTTATTAACTACCTCCTAGAAGTAAAAAAAAAAAACATGACAGAGGTTGGTGAGACCCTCACCTTCAGGATATTCCTCTCCTTCAAATGATCAGCTAAAAGGCCAATTTTCTATCAGTTACACTCAAGAGTGAAACAGTTTCTAAATAACTGACTGGTTACCAGCCTTTCCTGTGAACTACAACTCATTGCAACCTGCAGCTGCTGACAGACAAGAAATAGAATGTAAGTTTCAGCAGCGAGAAGCATAACTAATTAGTAGTTTCCACATAGGAAAGGTGTCCAAGACATCCAGTAAACAGAGCAGATATAAACACAGCTGCAAACATCAATAGTCAATTCTTTTAACACAATCCATGCCAACATCTGTGGTCCTGCAGAAATATTCCATTTTGCCCACTAATTTACTTACCATAGCCATGACTTGCCTTCACAAGCACTCAGAGCATAACTGGAAGCAGTGTATTTTTATGCTCTGGAAGGGTCTCCCTCCATGTTATTCAAGTCTGTATTAGTGCTCCAGCAGCCTCTGAGCACAGCACAGAGAAATCTAATTTTCCTTAGATATTTAATAAAGAAAAGGGAAATGGCTCTTCAGAGAAATGATGTATCTGCTCATCATCAAATGAAGTCAGTTATGTTGTGATTAGTTGGCCACTGACTTCTGCACTTTTATTTGGAAATAAGGGCCTGTTTACTTCTTTCAAAACAGCCTACTAGGGGAAGAATGCAAAGGAGAGCAACGAAGCACAGATGATTTTTCGTGTCAGCCTGACACCAAAAGGTTCATGTAAAAATCCCAAATCCATTTTAACATCATGTGTCTCATTATGGAATTTAAACTTGCTTTTGTAATCTTGTCCTTAGAAAGACCAATCACAATTCTTTCTCCAAAGGGCTGAGAAATACTTACTAAGTCTTCAGCCAAACCTATAATGCATTCTAATGGAGGAAAATAATTACTTTGCTCAATGAATATTGAGTTTTAGCTCTGCTGTTTCAGACAGCATAGAAGCTGGAAATTCTTTCTACTATGCCTGGAAGTAGTTCACTGCTTGAGCTACACATAATCAAGAAGAAGGCATGAAAAGTGAGAGACATAAAACTAACTTCTACACAATAGTTACCTCAACAATACATGTTTAAAATGTTAGATTTTGGCTACCTAATAATTTTTTACACCCATTTTAAATGATATTTGACAGTTTTAGCCTTCTATAACAAAAATTAACAATAAGCTCTTCTAACATCTTAGCTACAAATGCAGGGTTAATTTATGGCAGCAACAATCCACTACTGAAAGACTGACCCCATCTGCCAGTCTGATGAAAATAATGAAAAAAATTACACAGTTAATGCAGCATAAGATACTGATAAGAATTCTGACTTATCAGATGATGATTCTGACCTATGATGTCATCAAACAGGTATCTAATGTTATGCTAAACATCACTAAGATTTAGTCATGACAATAGGCCATAAGAAAACTCAGGAGTTTGGGAAGATCAGTAGCTTACCATACGGCAGAACACACTAACACAACCTACTACCAAAATACCAAGTTTGGATTTTTCTTTATTTCTTTTTTCCAAAGGATTGAACCATAGAAGCAAAAGCAATACTGGTCAGACAAGATGATAAAGTAAAATAACCCATCAGAGACAGGTGAAGTTTGTTCAGGCAAAAGAACAAAGATATTTGATGATGGCTTTTGGCTGCTTTCCAAGTTGGAAATTAGGACAAAAATAGGTGTCCACAGTCATTCTATCACACCACCTTACTTCTTGTCCAGAACAAAGACCCACCCTAGTATTCTACTTCAACCCCAAACATACAACTGCCTTGCTGGGACTGGGGAGGATCACTTCTACAGACAATTAGCAAACAAAGTTGACAATCACACTGTCACCATCATCCCTGTCATCATGACTGAAAGGAGATCCATTGCCTAAACCCTAGAGCAGGCTCAACACTTCCTAGGCTGTCCCCAAAACACCCCTTGATGGCTAAACTGAATAGTTTCCAGAGTTCTCAGAAGTTAGATGACATTAAGAGTAATTATGGAAAAGTGACAATTCACTAAATCCCTTCTGCTGCTCTGAGCAGACGGTTCCTGTGCAAGAACAAACAACAAAACACATCATAACCGTGTGTAAACGGAGCAGAGCAGGGCCCAGGCACTGCCTTCACCAACTACCATCTCTTGCAACCACCACTTGCTGGAGAAGGAGAGGATGCACTGCAATGCACAGACACTTGAGCAGAGCTCACTACAATGAAAGCAAGACAGTATTCCCAACTTAAAGGAATCCTACCACTGGCAACACATGTCCAGTGTTACAAACACAGAAGGCACAAGGCTTGAATTCAGCATGCTACCTCCAAAGTTCAATGACATTCAAGAACTTCAGGGAATGCATTTAACAACTCAAAATTACAAATTACGATAATATTTACTATTTGCCTTTTCTAAAACTATTACTATTTTAATTTGGTCTAGGAAAAAGAATAAAATAAAATACTATAATCAAGGCAAGTATAGGTTGGTTTGAAAAGCAGCATTCATAAATTCAGGGTTAGTTTTTATTCTTGTTTCTTGGATCAACCAGAAAAGATTTTTTTCTTATAAACTATGCACTTGACACTTAATTATATGCAAAATGTTAAATTCTGTTTGTTTCTTAAGCATTAGAATTTCTTTTTTCTACAAGTTAAGGAAACTTAATAGTAAGAAAGGGTGAACAATCTGAAGTATGCATACCCCCAACTCAGCTGTTTTCCTCCTTCCAAACTGTGATATTAGAACTTTGAAATAGCAAAGTAAGTATTTCTGTTTTCCAAAATTCACTGACAAAAGACTTGTCTTCCCATTTTTAAAACTTCTCTGTTTACTATCAGTCTTACCCAGAAAATAAACTGACAGTAACTGTTTAGGCTTGTCACTTTCTCCATCATCCCTTCTTCTGCCATAAATCTGGAAGGGCTTTTCTCCTATCTCTTCCTTTCAACTACTCCAACCACCTCCTCCTTACTTGTTCAACAGCAATTAAACAAGTACTTAGAAGACAAAGATATAAAACCAATTTGAAAAAAACCAACCAAACCAACCAACATTACCAAAGCAAAATATCCAAGGCACTAGCTGTAGCTCAAGAAGTCCTTAAGCCCAACCTGCAGGAGTGTAGGAAGAGATATGGGAAGGAAGTAGGGCTGGTTCTGTTGAAGCTTTCTTCTCCAAACATCTGTTCCTCTTTGACGTACTGTGGGGCTGGCTGGACACTCACTGACAATCACTACAGCTGCTGTCAGCCCACTTGATAAAATTCAGGCAATGCTGACTCATAATACTGAGTGCTTTCCTCCTGATCATGCCCTTCTTTCTATGGCTGTCTCTATTTCCTCTCCTAATCCTTACTTGAGAAAGAACTCCTATCTATGCATTTCAAAATAAGCCTTAAATCTTTATAAGCATAAATAAAGAGCTGTACAATTGTGATCAAAGCTGACAACTCACACCGGGAAAGGGAAGAGAAATAAACAGGCACATTTATACAAAACATTTTAATGCTATCTACCAGTAAGCCAAAAAAGAGCAAACTGCCATCTCTTTTAGGCACACGAAGCAAAGTGAATTTAAAAAAATAATTTTTTGCAAATACTTTTGGAGATAAGTAAAACACATTGAATATTATCTGTCCTTCTCTGTATCAGTGTTTCCTTTCTAGGTCTTTTGTATATGATCTTTGAAAAAGAAAGCGCTATCCTAGACTGATGTGGAATGCAATGTTTTGGTACAGGCAGTGTTAATGGCAGCTCAGGTTGGAAATTGGAATCGTATAAACCAACTTCTCCTTTGCTACAAAATTGCTTTATCAATGCCGACGATTAGCAGGTGTCACATGGAAACACAGAAGCACGGCCATAACTGAATAACTAAACCTGGAATATACAACAAGTAGCCAGAACGTTATTATCGACTTTTTACCCTCATTATATAATCACGTTCAGGCCGATGCAGCACGAATTCTCGCAATGGAAAATTGAAAATTATCTCGCTCAAGAATGACAGACCCGCGGGCTCCCGGCTCGGCGTTACGCCGATAAGCCAAGGAAGAACTCGCCCTCTGCAGACAGACCCGCCGGAGGCTCCCCGGGCCGCGGCCCCTCCCG
>VXBB01005571.1:14783-45039 GCA_013399915.1 Illadopsis cleaveri | reverse complement strand
GTGGGAGCCGCTGCCCCCCATGCCCACTGGCCGCTGCTCCTGCTCCAGCTGCCCAGCGCCCAGCCTGCTCTTCGTCATCGGCGGTGTGGCCCAGGGTCCCAGTGGCGCTGTTGAGGCTCTGTGTCTGCGTGATGTGCCCTGAGTGGGACCCCAGGGACCAGCCCTGGCCAAGCACCAAGTGCCTGAAGACGGGGACAGGGTGTGTGAGCACCCATGTGTTCATCCAGGGTGACCTGGCTCCAAGAAACCTCTGTCCCATGATGCCAGGCACCAGAGCATCTGTGATTTTGGGAACTCCCAGCTCCTGCAGCGCTGTGGCAATGAAGTCCAGGCCAAACTCCTGCCTGGTGGGATGGCCATCAGCAGCAGTGTGGAGGGAGCAGCGGTGGCAGGACTGCCGCTGGCCTCACTGCCCTGTCTGGCCCCATCTGTGCCACGGCGTATCCGTGCCGTGTGTGTAGCAGTGAGTGCTGTGTCGTCGTAGACCCAGTCGATGTCTCATGTAGCACAGAGGTGCCCTGTAGCTCAGTGCCTGGGAGGTGACGTAGCACCTCAAATAAAGGAAACATGTGGAATTTTATCCCAGTGGAGTCATGTCCTCTCTGGTTATCCTACTCCAGGCAGACACATGCCACAGTCTGTCAGGAAAACCCCTCCCAAGGCAGAGTTCAGTCACCCCATACTGTGGAGCAGGGCTAACTCTTGTTCTCCCCACCTTCAGGGTGAGCAGAGCAATGTTTGGAGAGGTGGAGCTAAGTAGTAGCTGTCCTGCCTTGGCACAGCCTTGTTCCTGCTTGGCCTCCTGTGGGTGAAGAGGCTGTGGGGACTGAAGGCAGCAGCAGGAATGGGACTTTTTTGAAGGAAGCCAGGGTGCGAGAGAGGCAAGGAATGTTGAGGGCTCCCAGGATGCTGAGAAGGAATAAGAGATGCCTAATGTCAGGGCTCATGGACCCTATCCAGCACCACAGCCCCATCTCAAAGGATGGACCATGGCTGATGTGGGGGAGAGCTGGGTCCAAATGTGTCCAGCTTCTGTAGGCAGAGCACTGCAATCCTGGTTACTGACAACCAGGAAGGGAATGTAAACTCCATACTGGTGGTGTCTGTGGGTGATGTTTAGGGGTGCTTTGCAAGATCGAGTGGGGTGACCCTTGAATTACCTAGTGCTATGGGCTCAGCTGAGCCTCACTGGTCTTGTCTCCACAGAGTCTCACACCCAAAGCAGAAAGCAGGTGAGGCAATTGATCCTTCATTGGTACAGTAGGAAAATCTCACAAGTCCAGGTAAATATCAAGTACAGATGCCTGACCTTTCAGAGAAGACAGCCAGCTTGAGCCTCGGGTGGGCTGCAAGGCTGTAGAGACAGGAAACTGAATCCCATCAGAGCACAGCAGCATCCGACACACTACTGAGGCAGGCTGTGCCATGTCCTGGGGGCATCACAGTGTGGGAAAAGTTGGAAATGATTAATAGAAGAGCATTCAGAAGACATTTTCGTGTTGCTGCTCCATTGCCTCTGGTGCCCACCTGGCACAGTGACTGCAGGGTCTGTCCTGATGCGCTGCATGACGGTTTGCCTGTGATTTGGGAGGAACAGCTTGGGATACCTAGGCTGGTGGTACCTCAGCTGGAAGCATCCCTGAATCTGCCTCTGGAGTTGCCATAGAAACCACCGTTGTGTCAGAGCCAGCATCAACAGTGAGCCCCAAATTAGAGCCAGGAGGATGCACTGGCAGCCGGGGAGGAGGTCAGTGGTTTGCACTGTGGTCAGGGTCTGGACAGAGCAACACCTCCTCTGAGCACAGTGTTGACTATTTCACAGCACTGTGCTCAAACCCTGGTAGGCTTGTCCTTCTCAGGGTCCTGGAAGGTGATAGACCCCTTGCTGCCACTTTAGTATGTCTCCCTACCCTGACAGCTCTTTCCAGAAGCCACCAAGGTATGTAATAAGTCCACTCCTGCTAAACCTTTAGTCATGAGGAGTCTTAAATCATGGAGCTGCATTGGAGGCACAGGCCTGATTATTAAGCTTTTCCTGCAGGAGCATCGCATGAATGGGATAAATCAAGATGCTGAGTCACTGGCAAATTGACATCCCTATGTGCCAACTTCACAAGCTCCCTGCTGCTGATGGGTGCCCAAGGCTACTTTTCCAAATTCAAGGTGGTGGCAGCTGCAAGAGCCAGAGGATGCTGGAAGGGAAAGCTGGAGCTCAAGAGCCCCTCACTGTTGCAGTGTTTCCAGCAGTGAAGCTGATGATCCATGCCCCACCGGAGTTTGCCCCTCTGTCAGCAGCATTTTGCCTCCTGCACACACTTTACTGGGACATTGGCCCACCAGAGTCTTATATAAGCCATTTGGCTTGGCTCCTCCACCTGAGTGGGACTGGGATCTGTGACCTCTATTAAGCGTGAATTTCTCATTCTTTTCTGTCTCTGCTTTTGAGCACAAGACCAGAAACTCATTTGACTGAGGGGAGAAAAATTATGACCACTTTTGCAGACTGACATATTATTAACTGAAGAACCCCTGTGAATTTCTAATGAAATGTGCTATGTAGTTAAGAAAGTTAAGGGATGTACCAAGCATATTGTTGTCTATCTCCTGGAAGCTTCTGCTAATTTTTACTAAAGGAAAGACTACAAGTATCTGGCTGCCCTCCCTAATGCTAGAATCCCAGATTGTTATTTCAGATATAAGGAGAGCTATGAGCCAGCGCCTGGCAACGTGGTTAATCTCCCCAGAGCATGTTATGCATGGGGGAGATGGCAATGGAGGTAGCTGTCAGATCTGTAATTAAAAAAATGTGTTTCTGTATAGAAATTTCTTTCCGTTGTCAGGAGAGATAGAAATACAAAAATCTCATTTATCATATTGCACAAACTTGCTAGACGCTCATAACAGAAGGCTCCAGCCACATCAGAAATAGGAATAGCTCTTTCTAGGTGCCTAAAATAACATGTCAAGCCTTATCACCAGCGTGCAAAGCACCAGCAATTCCTTTTCTAATGGCAATGGAAGTACTGCAAATGGCTACAGGACTCTACAGTCTCTTCTGCAGGGAGACCTGGGCCAACTTTTCAACTGTGAGCCATAAAATGGTGGAAAAATCACTGTTTATGATGCAGGGCCATATAGGGCCTGGATGCACAGCAAGGGTCTTGGCAGCAGTGCCATTACTGGCCGGTACAACTGCCATAGGCAGTTCAGGAACAGAACAAGGCTTTTATTTCCTTAAAAATCGCAATAAACATCAACATTTCCATCAGCTTGGCGCTCTGGAGGAAGGTTTGCCTTCCAGCCCACAGCTGCCTTGGACAGCCCAGCCACTACCCCATCCCTGATGTAGGAACACGCTCCAAGCTGCAACTCCTTACTCCAGTCCTAGAAAATCAACCCATTAGCCTTCTCATTTAGCTGTGAGGTATCAAGCTGTCTTGATTAATCCAGGCTATCTAAACCAACTCTAGTAATGTCAAGGAAGCAATGCAGTGAAATCACTCCAGTAAGTTTTTTATGGATAAAGGCTAGAATTTCATCTAAAGCAAAAGCTTTATCTACATGGGATTTGATTAGGAAACCAGATATATACATCAAGAAAGCCATTATTTTGACACCCCTGAGCTCCGAGCTGCCTTTAATACTAAAGGCAAAAGAGAGTGAAGGGGAATGTAAGTAATTCCCTTGATCTATCCATAAATTGTCAACCTTATTTCTGCAGTGGTTTAGTGCTTATGGAGTATCTTCAGAGCCAGGAAAAAAACATTTTAACTAGTATTGAAATAATTTTGAATTAAAGGTGTAAAAAATAGGCGAGGAAGCTTGCCTGTTTTACATTCCTAAACATGGGGGTTTCTAAACCACAAGGCAAAAAATCCAGTAAAACCATATTTGAGAATGTTTCTCTGGAGAATGTTAGATGGTGGTTATTTTTGTCATACTTCTGATGGATGAAATTAAATCCTTCTGCATTTCTTCCAGAGGTATTTACATGAGAGACCACACAGCCTCTGGAAATGAAGGAAATGGATGCTATGGTGCCATGCTTCCATGGGAGCAGCCCTCAGCATGCCAGTTTCCAAGCTTTCAGCTTTCTCTTCCTCCCAGTGTCCTGTGATGACCCCCTGTGCCCGGGGCTGTGCTTCCAGGTGAGTGGCAAGGGCTAGCTTGCAGAGCGACTGGAGCTGGGGCTGATCCTGTCCACGGCCACAGGGTGAGATCCAGAGAACTTCCCCAGCCTCAGGGTGAGATCCAGGGACCCTCAGCCCTGAGATGACCACAGGGACCCTCAGCTCCAGGGAAGGAGCCAGGGACACTGAATCCCAGGGTGACCCCAGGGACCCCCATAAGACCTTGAGGCATCTTAAGCCTCAGGGTGAGGTCTAGAGGCCTCCAGCCTTGAGGTGAAATCCAGGGACCCTCAGCCCCAAACTGATCCCAAAGATCTCCAGCCTTGAGGTGAAATCCAGGGACCTTCAGCCCTGGGATGAGGCCCAGAGACCCCCATAGGACCCCCAGGCCTCTCAAGCCTTAGGATGCAATCCAGGAACTCTCAGTTTGAGGTGGCCCCAAGGACCCTCAGGCCTAGATTGACCCCAGGGACCCCCAGCCCTGAGGTGAGATCCAGGAACCCCCAGCGCTGGGATGACATCCAGGGACTGCCCCAGAGCATCGAGGCCCCCCAGGCCCCTCAGGCGGGCAGACCCAGTTGTTGGCTGCATCCCAGGCCTGTGGAGGGCCCCAGGCCAGGCCTGCCCTGGGCCTGCAAGGCCGTGTTCTCCTGGGCTGTCCCCACAGCCACAGGACACAAGTGATGGTGCCCTGAGTGGGGCTGGTCATCTTTCATCTCCCTCCTCCCTGCAGGACATTGTGGCACCATGGCCACTGCTGGTGGGGAAATGCCATGAGGGCTGGGACCATAGTGCTGTTTGGGGGCTCCCTGCCAGGGTGTCAGCCCTAAGAACAACATGAACTTCAACGTCTGGAACATCAAGGACATGCTGAGCACACCGACAGCCCTCGGGTGAGTTTGACTGGGGGGAGGTGGAGAGGCAATGGGGTGTAAAACCAAACACTTGGCAGGGGTGATGGCAGTGAGGTGAAACATGCCCAGAACAGATCTGTGGCTAATTAGCAAAATCTAATGGGAATTCACTAGTCTCCCCTGGGATTCTGTTTATGTCCCCAGCCTGCCAGCACTGCGAAAGATCCGCCACTGGTGGGAATCAACATCCAAGATTAAGTGTGGATTATCCAACATTAAGCGTGGATTTCTCATTCTTTTCTGTCTCTGCTTTTGAGCACAAGACCAGAAACTCATTTGATTGAGGGGAGAAAAATTATGACCACTTTTGCAGACTGACATATTATTAACTGAAGAACTCCTGTGAATTTCTAATGAAATGTGCTATGTAGTTAAGAAAGTTAAGGGATGTACCAAGCATATTGCTGTCTATCTCCTGGAAGCTTCTGCTAATTTTTACTAAAGGAAAGACTACAAGTATCTGGCTGCCCTCCCTAATGCTAGAATCCCAGATTGTTATTGGAATCTGTACCCTTGTCCATTCAGGGTGTATTTGGGGAAGCCCTGTGAGCTGTCCTCATCTCATTAGATGAGTGTTCCTCTTGCCTGTGCAGAGGGCAGATAGAATGAATCGTGATGTGCAATATTATTGCACGTTATGTAACTCAAAAATTATTCCATATCCTGCATTTATACACATGGCTTGTTTTTTTCCCCAGCAGAAGCCAAAGAGCAGCTAGAACTCCCCACATCTACAATCTAGAGTGAAAAAACAAATATTCAGATGTAAACATCTGGAGGGCAAATATGTAAGACAAGCTGCAATTTATACTTCAGAGCATCCTTTGTATCACATGGCTAAAAAAGGCAGTGGGACTCATCCCCTGTTTGACTCCAGAAAAGCTAATTGATGAATTTGGTACTCTGACCCTCTGTTAGTTAAATAACCCACTTACATAACTAACTTGTTCAAATTCACGGTTTTAGTCATACTGTCTCTTTGGCCAGATGTTACCACAATGATGGATGATAATGAAAACATAATAGTCATTTTCCTGCCCATTATAAAAATGCTTGTCATATAGATACAAATTAATTGAATTTTGCACAGATGCAGGGGGCAAAGGGGAGCAAATTCAGTGAAAAATGTATTTATATCTGTCACAGTTTTGTCTTTATAATTGAGCATTGCTTAAATCTATTGTCTTCTTGCTACTTGCAGGTTTATTTTGTTTGGGTTTTGGGGGGTTTGTTAGTTTTCAGTAAGTGGTTTCTAAGCTTGAAAACCTGTGACTTTCTTTCCGATCAGAGACTGAGGAGAGGAAATTTAGAGACTATATTAAAAAGACTTAATATTATATATAAAATATATAATTGCATTTTTTTATTATATATAGGATATATAAGATATAGTTTTTAAAAATATAAATAATTCTGTGGGTTTGTGCCATAGGGAAGGAAATAAGTGGAAGAAGTACAGATGTCTGTTTGGAAAGGGATCGCTTGAATTTCTTCCTCCTCCAAAGTAGCCTATCACCTACAATGTCTTCCCTTTTAACTCATTTATTAATGCAGGAAAAAATATAGGCAAGGTTTTAACACCCACTCTTCAGCATTCCACATTTTTTACAATTGAGTTCAAAAGGGTCAAATAGGGCATAAAATGTTACTGGAAATGCAGCTGGGTCTTTGGAGGAGGTAAGAAGGGGGAGAAAATTTTCTGTGGACAATTAACTTTTTCTAAAGGAAAGAAAAGTTTCCCACAGGAACATGTAAATATGTGAGTGTATTTGAAATAGGGGGGAAAAGTGTTGATTACTTTTCCCTGGCTCACTTCTATTACTAGAAAACCTTCCCACCACAGCAGGGTATGCTGTTTAATCCCCAGAAAACCCTTTCAGGGAGCTTTAAAACTGAAACGTAAAATCAGCGTATAATCTAGGCAGAGTGTGACTCGCTCTGTCACTTCTTTGCAAGTTTGAGTCAGGGTGTTACTTCTGAGAGCAGCTGCCACCAGGTCCCCAGGAAATGCAGCGCTCCATTGATGCATCACCCTCACAGCCATAGCTCTGCACAAGTCCAAACTGCTCTGGGTTTTATTTGTTACCTGTCAGACACACAAGTGCTTCTCTGCAACCCTAACAGCCTGAGAAACAGGGTGTGGGGAGCCAGAACCACTGTTCCATCTGGTTTTATGTACAAATGTTGACATAATAGAGATACTAGAGATGAAGCAGGGGGTAGATTATCAGGTTGGACAATAATATCAGGGTGCCAGTTATTTTAGAGAGTGGAAAGGGGCCACATGACAGCGATACTGGGAAAGCTTAGGCTCAGTTGAAGTGTATTGACAAAGAACACAGCTTTTATGGATTGAAATGCCAGCCCTCATTAGAGAAAGTGCCACATTAGAGCAGTGCTGCTCCCTGTCCAGCCAGGAGGGCTGGTGGAGAGGGATCACAAAGGATGCAAGAGCAGCAGCCACAAAAGCAATGATGCTTTATTCAGCCTTTCATTGACTGGATAAGCATCACAGGGGTGTGATGCTGCAAGTGCATTTTCAGACACCATCAATAGGTATTGATCCCTGTCTTGGCCAGGGNATAGAGATACTAGAAATGAAGCAGGGGGTAGATTATCAGGTTGGAATAAGGGGGTTAGATTATCAGCTCACAGGGGAAGAGACACATCTTGCCTTGGCCCTGAACTGGGCACAAGATTCCTGTTCAGGCTATTTACTCTTATAGTGCTACCATGAGAGTGGCAGTAGGGAACTGGAGTCAGTATCTTTGCAGGAGAAGCAGAAGCCAAAAAATCCACTATTGTTAATTAAAAGAAAAAAGACTCTGGAATAGTAATAAGAAACTTAATTAAAAAAATAAATTAAACTGTATAGCCCAAAGGGTTAAAAGCTTGCCTGAGGCAGAAAGATTATTTAGATTTTATTGTTTCGATTTAAAATTGAAGTTATGAGAAATTTCTTGTACCATGAGAAAAGAAGTAACTTGCTAGATGCATAAAAGCTACTCATATACTGATTTCCAAAGACATCAGAAGCAGAAAGCCTGCCAGAGAGTGTGTAAGGCCAAGAAATTATGAAAATATTGAAGAGACATTCTAAACAGATGCCTGAAGTTGAGGCCTACTTGGGGCACTACTCTCTATGGTTTATTTCTGCTATTGAGAATAACTTCCAAGTTTAAAAACCTCATTCAATCCATTATGCCATGAAATTCCATCCCACATCACAAGGTCACATATTTTGAAAGTTGCATTAAGTTTCGAGAATAAGCAGAAAATGAAGGAGACAGCCAGGACAAAGACCAGGAGAGCAGCTGTAAAATTCCAGAGCCTCACAGAAACGAGAAACTGGGGCTGTAAGTGCAGGCTGGGAGATGGCTTCAGGCTAGAGAGGGAGATGGCAAAAAAAATCCCTGTCTTCAGATTCCTAACTTTTGATATGGTTGGGGATGCATTTTGTGGGAGCAAACAGGGCTGCTCTGCAGAAATCCCAGTCTCCTCTTAAGGAAAAGGCTCTGTTTTAACCAGCAACTTGCTCAGGACAAAAGACTAGCATGGATTCCAAGGTAAGGATGTCTGGACAGTATTGAATCACAGCTGAATGAATAATGAATAAACTCATAGAAAGTAAAAATAACCTTGAAAAATTAAAATAAGACCAGAGGGATTTTGAACCTGAAATCTGGAAACTGGAGACAGTGTTTGAGCTGAATAACTGAGAGGGATTTCATCGTGGTTAATGCATTAGGGCCAGTGCCAGAATCTGTTTGTAGAAATTCCTTTTAGGATGTGGTGCAAATTATTTGCAGCAAGCAGGTCATGCCATTCCAGAGGACAGGAAGCAGAAGAATAATTTTCTGCTGTGACTGTTTCCAGTGGCAAATGGCTGGAGGCTGCAATAGCAGCTTGAACTCCTTGATTTAAACTCCTCCACCTCCTCTGCACCCAAAGCCAAGGCTGATCCTTGCTCATTTGCTGAGCACATTGGCACATTGGCAGGCAGCTGATAGTGAGGATGAGAGCAGTATAGCAGAGCTAGAGACAGTTCCTATAGACACAGGCTAAAGCCAGGAGGAAGAGCAGGTGAACAACAGCTCCCAGAATTTAAATTGGATTTGTTGTGATTCACCCCTGGTCCCTAAATGAGGAGGAGCAGAAAGGGCTATGAGATTTTTTGGAGGGGAACCAGGAGAAGAGAGACTTTATGATCCTACTCAAGGATCATATGGTACTGATCCTACTCAAGGCACTGCTACTAGGAGAGAAAGATCTCTTCTTTGGGAAAGAGGCTTACTGCACTTTGAAGAAATGTGTCAGAAAGGTATAAATGAGCTTCACCCACAGTGCTTGAGAAGAAGAGGGATGTTGGCACAGGTTCAGTGGGGATGACAGAACCAGAGAAAATCACTTATAGCAGCACTGCAGATAAATGTTACATTGCAAATTGTAGAAGTCTCAGTTTGCTGTTTCAAATGACTCTTAAGCCTTGGTGTTGGCACATTAGGAGGGATCCAAACAACAGAATATGAATATCAGTTTTTTAAAAAAAGATTGATGAGGCCTATGGCAATTTACAGTTATGATGCTTCAGTTTGTCAATGTCCCTAAAACACCTAGGAAACATAAGAAGAGGGTATTTAAGGCATGCCATGTTTGTTTTGAGATAAGGCAGAACCTTTGAATGAATGGTGCCTGTTTGCATGTGATTGTCCTAAAATATTTGAAGTGGAAGTCAGAAAATTAGAAAATGAAAGAAGCTCCTGAAAGTTCCAACTCCTCCTACAAAGGGAGAATTTCCACTGACAACAAGGAAACAGAGACTGGGAAGATCTAGCTGACTCCCCAGATATGCAGAATGCTGCAGATTTTTTTAGATCACGCTCATATCACGAGAAAGGGTTGGAGCTGCCAATATTGCAATACCTTGCATTAAGTTAGGTAGGAAAATGAAATCACTTGACCATAAGTCAGCAGAGGATGATTTACCACTTTTTGAAGCTGTCAAGAACTTGTTTTGCATATCTAAAGTTGGTTTTGCTTTGGATGCATATGCTAGTGCCAGTACCAAAGGAATGTTATGGGCACCAACGCACGGACGATGTGGGGCATGGCTCATGTTAGCAGAAAGCCAGAAGTTCTCCTGAGGTAAACTATTGCACTCCTCACTTAGGAAGGACTGCTAAGTGGGATTGCATACCTGGGATGCTTCCTTACTGTTTATGGGAAAGGGTTTATATTTAGGACAGAATATGCATCCCTGCATCTCAGGCATTCTGAAGGGAATGGTCAGGTGGTTAGAAGAGCTGGAGTTGCCTGATCATGGATCTGATCCCACACGTGATCATGGTTGTTTAACCTCTCTGTCAGGGACAGGCCAGGGCCAAGCATGGCCAGGCTGATGGCTTGCCCAGATGGTCCTGTTAGTAAATTAATTGCCAGCAGTGTTAAGCAAGGGAGAAAGAAATCCATTGCTCAGGGGAATGAGTGTATTCCAAAGAGACTTCTGTTTCACCTCCCCCTCTAATTCGCAATAATGCCATCATTCCTAAAACAACTGCTGAGGTAGTGGACTTAAGGCAGAAAAACTGGGCTCCAGAGCAGCCAACAGCTGCCTTTGGTTGTAGTGCAGAGTAAGCCTAGGAAGTCACTTGGCTCGTAAAGTCCTCTCAGCTCAATACTCCTCATAAAACCTTTGTTATAAGAATCTTGTGCTTCAGGTATTAAATAACACAAAGGATCTGAGAAAACAAGCATATTCTGGAGTGCGATATTCACCAATTGTACCAGACACTTTCAAAGGGGGTTTGTCAAGACCGTAAAGCATCTAAAGGTTATAAAAACCTTTCCTCAAACTAAGAGGGAGCTTTTTTTGGCTGGAAGACAAGAGGATTTAGAAAACTGGTGCAGGAGATGTGCTACTCACATTGCAGGCAGGGGCTCTGCCTGTGTGGGGTCATGGCAGCCCATGTGCTCACGCCTCCCCCACATACTGTCGGTAGATTAAGAATTTTTTTTTTTTTAACAAAGCTCAGCTGAGATGGAAACAAGAAGCTGTGCAAGTAAAATTGTATTCAGATTTTTTTCTTAGCAGAGTTGGGGTCCAGAGAGGGATTAAGGAAGAAGGTTTGAATTCAGACAGACTTATCAGGCTTTTTGAGAATCCAGAAACCCATACCTCATCTATTTTTGCCTGCAGCTCAGTGTACTCAGTGAGCTTAAAGCCAAAAGTATTAATATGATATTGTCAGTGACACTACTGTATAATGGAGACTGAGCAGTTCAAGTACTGCTGCTAAATCCTTTCCCTGTTGTGTATAGGATGTTTGGGCTCCTTCCAAAACTAGGGATTAAACAAACACATCACTGCTAATAAATGTTGGGGTGATCATCTCTTGTTATACACATGAGTTATTCTCCTGTTCCTTCTCCTTTACTTGTATCATTTGATATGGAAAAAAACTTTTCATTAATTATTTTCATGTATTTTGCTCTCCAGTTCCCAGTTCTAAAGGCAGCAACACATATCTCCATCTTGGTAGCTCAAAAAAAGCAAGAACTGAGAAGATAAACCTGGCACAGCTTTTTTGTGTTTGGTCCTAACCTAAACACTCTGCCAGACCTTGTGGATGCAATGGAATAGTGATCACCCTGAAAGAGGGTAGATTTAGGTTGATTGTTATTAAAAAATTCTTTCTTGTGAAGGTGATGAGGCACTGGCACAGGTTGCCCAGAGAAGCTGTAGATGCCCCATCTCTGCAAATGTTCAAGGCCGAAGGGGATGGCACTTTGAGTAAGGTGGTACAGTGTAAGGTGTCCCTGCCTGCTGCAAGAGGGTTGGAACCAGGTGATCTTGAGGGTCCCTTCTAACCCAAACCATTCTACAATGCTCTGTGAGAAATGAAAGAAGTCTCTTGTTTGTATTTTTGCTAACAAAAAATTGAAGCCAGCCTCCAACACAATGAGAAGCATTGCAGCTGTGCAGGGAAACCCTTGTTTGAGGGAAGCTGGTCCTGTGCCACAATCCTAGTCCATAAAGCAGGAGAGGAGTATAGGAGTGTTTCTAAAGAGGAGTAGAATCAAAGAAACACAGTAGAAAATCAAGAGTATCTAGAAAATATTTATTTGAGTAATGCTCAAGGGAAAGAAGAGCACTTTTGAGAAGCATGTTAATATGTTTGAAATACTTCCAGCAATTCATATCAGTTCATCCAGCCATATGCTACCTCTATTTATTTGTTGTTCTGCTGTGTCAGACTTAAGGCATCTGGAGAATAAATGCCTAAGAAATGTAAACTATTAGTCAGAAAAGCTTATTCTCTTGGAACTGCCTTCCAATTAATCAAAGCAACACCTGAGTTACAACAGAAATTGTTACCCAGAGTAGCTGAAAGGGAGAGAGAACCAGCACTTGCTAGGAGCCCAAGGTGTCTCTCTAAGACTGATTGACAAGGCAGGTAGGATGAGCTGTGTTAGATGCCCAGTTATGGGTTTGGTCTTCTGTCTGCAGGACATGCTGGAGAAACACCTTCACTCCTATAAGGTGAATGTGAAACTACCACATTTTGTTTGTGTGGATGTGCTAGTTTAAGGTAACCTGTCTGGCTAATCTTATAATTCAACCTCGTGCTATTATAGACACGGCACCTTCCAAGCAGAGAGTAAAAATTAACATGTTGTCATGGGCCACGATCAAGCAGTTCCAGCAGGCCATGTAGGGAATTTTGTTTGGTTTTTAATTGCTCCAGACTCATTCACAAACCTCTCTGCACCATTTCAGGCCCAATAAGTTTTCCATGCGGAGCAGCACTGCCAGTGACTACTCGAGTCTGAGTGATTCTCAGCTGCTCTTTGGCTCCCAGTTCTGCCCAGAGAATGTGCAGTCAGCAGCAGCACCGCTGGAGCTGGGCACACAGCCGGGACAGCAGAATTCCCAGGATGTGAGTTTCACTCTCAGTCAGCCCTGTACAGACACACAGCCACTGTTCAGAGTTAATGGAAAATGCTGAAATCAGGTGGTAACATTTGCAAATGTCAGTAACTGCTGAAATCAAGTTCTCTTCTTCCTACATACATATACTTACTGTGATGAGTAGCAGCCTGGTCAGATGAACATGGTATTTATAACAGATTGCTATAAATTCTTATTGAGATAGGTATTATTTTCTTCAATCATATTTTATAAGTTACTGAAATAATATGAAATTATTCTCAAGCTAATGTCTTTAGACCGCCTACTTAGTCAAGTTAGAATATTGTACCTATTTTTCTTTTAAAAATAATGTATTTCACTTCCTTAGCTTTCTGGAAGAATGACAGAGCTACTCAGTGTTTGCTTCCCTGTACTGACAATGACCTTGCTGCATTGCTGTTATGGTAGATGCCTGGATGATTTTGGATAGGGATGAAGAGTTTCTATGTTCACAATGCTCCTCCTACAGCTCATGGTTTCTGATGTTACCAGCCTCCACTAAAATAGTTCCTGCACTGCTAACAGAGAGAACCAAATTTGAATAAACACACCTAGGACAAAGATTAGGAAAGAGCAGTGGTGCCAGCTTGGAGCCCTCAGGCTGTCCTTCAGTTCCAGATGCTATCTGCTGTCCTATGCATTTTGCCTCAGAGCAGTTTTTATCAGACACAAAGCAGGAAATTCACTTTTCATGATGAAAAAAAAATTAATAGAATTTGCATTTTCTTATGTTTTAAGGAAAAGGCATTTCCATTTTGGTCACAGAGTGTCTGGAAATTCTGTAGAACGAAGGTTTCATATCAATATGAAATTTCTTGTTCTAGAATGTGTACTGAAGCATGTGAAAAACTCATCTACAGTCTGTCGATGTTGCTAGTTGGCAGCAAAATGATGTCATCCACAAGGAAATTCAATAGGTTTTTTTTTTTAGATTCCTGTACAGGGAGATTCTACTGACAACTTGAACTTTTCCACAATTCCAGGAACACTGAAATTCATTTATAGTCTCTGTCTTGAACACAGAAGGGAAAAAATGCACACCTTATAATAGCAGCAAAATGAAAATCCTCAAGATGAGAGAAAAGCCTGTGTCTGGAGGAATTTGGGCTAGGTCTCAGTTCCACAGGGAGTTGATCAAACTAGGCACACTATATGAGACATAATCTCACTAAATTCTTAATCTCTTCATCCAGTCTAATCTGTCGTGATGTCTGTCTGCAAAGCACTGGATAAACAAATGGTTTTGTCTAATTGATGTTCTGATTATTTTTGTACCTCAACTTTTTTCTTTTGTTTGTGTCACAGAGTGAGCCTAGTATTTTTACCAAATACCAGACAAAACCACAGTTATTTGATGAAGAAACAAGAGAAAAGAGTTCTCTTAATTTTGGTGCAGTAAGAGTGAAGAGTGTCTTGGAAAATTTTGAAGCGAATAAGAACAAAATAAAGGACAAATATGACCGGTATGTCGACATCCATTGGAATTTTTTTCTGTGCTTGTGGTTATCACTTCCTGCAGCTCCTTTTTGCCCTCTTACAAATCATGCATATATGCATAGCTGCATATTTCTCCAAGAAAAGTATTTTCAGGTTTTAAATAATTTCTAACTGGAAAGAGTCACAAGGTAAGAGAATAGGGTTTATTTGCAATTTATGTAACATATTCAGTTGTAAGCCCCACGAAACAGCAAAACTCTAACCTGAATTTACTTCTGTCTTTCTTTATCTAGTTATCATTGTTTATTTTTTCTGTATTGATCCTCTGTTAAAATCCTTATTTCTCAAAATTTTATAGGCTATATGGAGACTGATCAAAGGGACTCTGTGGATGGTCTTTACATTTGGGCCAGATGAGGGGATTGCCAAACATACTTGTGTGCAGATTGCATCTTTATAAACCTGCACATACCTCTAGAATTCTATTTCCATACAAGATTTTTATGCATTGTTTTTTTGGTAACAGACAATTACATTATTTGCTAAGGTAATTTTCATCTGCTCTTTGTCAGATGTCAATAATTACACGTACCTGTAGGTCCTGAAGGACTTTAAGGAGCAAGCCAGCAATTTGAAGCTCAAAAATGAAATATGGCAAACTCCTCAGTGCACCTATAAATAATTCTTAGCACCGTAACTTTTGTAATGTAATATCCAAAGTGAAGTATGTTTTTATTAAAAGCCTTTGATCAAATTCAGCTATGTATCTCTCTTGCTTTTTCAATGGGCAGTACATTTCTGATAAGACAAAATTTTATTCTCTATTGCCTATTAGAGGAAGATTTTTGTAATGAAATGAGAAAGCAATTTTAAATATTTAGGCATCACTCATAATTATTCTTTATTTTTCTTTAAATGCTTTTCTTTATGCTCCTTCCTACACTCCAGACTTGCTCCCAGCTTAGCAGCCTGTTTTTAGAAATAACTATGTTATCTTTGCAAAGATAAGTGTATAATTTATCAATTTGTATCCCCCGCAAGTTTGACTAAGAAAATTAGTATCTTCCTTTCCATAAGGCTAGGGAGATTTCAGAAGCACTGCCTAATTTCACAACTAGATTCTACCTGGCCTCTGCATATTTTTGGCTGTTGTAATTTAGATCACTCTAATAATTGACTTAAAATGACCTAAATCTTCAGAGAGGATAAGGCAATCACTTTGCTTAGCAACAATCCGTGCATTTTGGTGTGGCAGGTTAATCATGAATGTAGCCTGGTTCCTGATACGCTGGCTCAACTTAAAAGGACAGATAACAGAAACCACAGGCATAATCTCAGGAGAAAAAGATTTACAGTATTTGTTCTTCCTGGCCTGGGCTTTGTTGATGCTGAAGCTTTTCCCATGTTTTTCCCACAGTTATTTTGGTCCAAACACAATACCCGTGTATCGCAGCAACGGGCAGGTCACCGCATAGGCTGGGTCCTTCCGGAGCAGATAACATGGTGATCACACCCCTGCAGATAATGCCCACTTGTGCAAATGCCAAGTAAAAATTGGAGAGAGAGGCCAAAAATCTGAGAGTAAAAACCCCATAACGTCATGTATATGATATATATGGGCATGAGTGTATATGTATTTTTTTCTTACTTTACATTGCAGAGTCCATGTTTTCTTAAAACAACTGAGGTGACTTCAAAGGGTTATGCCCCTTGAAGTAATCATGTTTCCATGCTAACATTTCATACTACTCTATGCCTTGCAGTGTTTCCTGTCTCATTTTTTACAGTGATCTTTTCAATTTTTGTACACTTCAGTGACTTACATTTCTGGTTCATACTTGTTTGGTTTTTTTTCCATTTTAGTGAAGTCTTAAGTTCCTTTATTTCCAGCATCAAAGACAGGCTTCAAGAGGTAAGTTACTTCAAATTCAGAATGTAAAATAATGAAGAGTTAGAAATACAACAGACCATTCAGTGTTCATTTTCTCTTTTACTGTGCTGATATCTAAAATATTACATTGTATGTCTTAAGCACGCAAATACTTTAAACCAACAATTGTAAGATTTTTGGATATACCATTGCCTTTGTGGCCTTAGGGTCAAGGTCTTTAGGGACTTGGCTCACAGCCAGTAGTGGAATTTCTCTGGGTCTCTGGAGCAAAACAAGCTGTAGTGGCAGTCTGCAAAATCAGTTCTTTTTCCCTTCTGCCTGAAAAAAGCAGTCTACTCTCAGAATTAGTCATTGTGGTCTGAAGGTGAAGGTCTCTCCCCCTTTATTAGTTATTATTAATCCTATTTTATAGATCAGTATCTCTTTTTTGAAATCTGTTCAGATTTCATGAGCCTTTTGAGCCATCCCAGATCTTCTTTGGGGTTGCAACCAACTGCTGAACAAATTGTTTCAAGTAATAGATAAACAATCATTTTCAGGCTGTTCCATTCCATGAGTTGCAGTCATTGTTCTGTGGCATCTGGGGCTGTGATTTTGCAAACAAAGAAAAGGCAATGTTTCATTTTTCCCATTTACTTTTGTTTTTGCAGCTGCAAATGTGCTTCCAGAAATTTGAAGAAATACTTGATTCCAAACTCAAATCCAGTTTGGTGTGCCTAGAAACCCTTCCCAAGACATGTAAGTCTTTCCTGTGTTCCTGTTAACAGCAGAGGGCACAGTCAAACTGCCAAATGTCAGCGTGTTGTCTGGAGGCTGGGGTGAACTGGGCAAGTCATGCCACTCACAGCAGCTCTTCCTAAGAGAGGAGAGAAAATAAGACTTATCCATGGTATGGACTTGTCAGTTTTTCCGTTCCTACACTCTCATTTTTCCCCTTTCTCTGCTCTCTCATACTTAGGTGTTGCATGCTTAGACACTCTGCTCAAACACACCTCTGTTTTTGTGTTTTGCCTGGAGTACAATCATTTTTAGACTATCTGGAGTACTAATGGAATACACAGTAAAAATAACTTAGATATTTATATCCTGAGTATCCAGTTTCAGTTTTTAGGGCTTTCTCAGATTTTCATACATTAGTTTGAAGTCTTCCACTGCTCCCCTGTGCTTGAAGTGATTAAGTTTTGGATGTAAGCAAAACTAGTACTGCTCAGTTCTTGAATGAGAAGCACATAGTGAAGCACACTATTGCCATGACAAAAGGATGACCTTCAGAAAAGCTAATAATGTAAAATACTTTTGAACAATTCTGTCTCTGAAGTGGCTAATCACAGAAATCTTTACTGAGGGAAAATGCTTCAAGAAATTGTTTCTAATTTAGCTTAGATCTGAGTCTTTGAGAGTACATTAATTTTTAATGCTGGTGTAATGCTTTATCAACACTCTGTCAGGACTGCATAGAGCTTGCTCTGCTCTGTACAAGAACAAGAGACCATTTTCAATATACACAAGAAACATGAAGTGAGTTGTATTTGTGAGATGAAGGCAGCAGACCTTCACAAGATCGTAATAGTATTCACTGTGTGGCAAAATGTGGCTTCCACAAAGCATATCTTTGACAGATAGCTTTTAAATCAACAGAGCCCTCTCAGGCAAAAAGAGTGGAGTCTGATGCATTAGGCTGGAGGCCATGATAAGCTGTACATTTGAAATACCAATCTCATTGCACTAAGAACATTCCTTTGCTGTGCTTGGCAAGTGCTCTTGGTGGGACCCTAATGTAAACAAGAATCTGTCTGCTTTGGCCAGCACAGCAAATTCCCTATTATACATTTTCCTATCTCCTAATTACTTCAGTGCCTCAGCTTGCCCACTCTGCAGCAGGACTTTGCCTAATTTCACATACCTCATGTACAGAAATTGTTGTCATGGCACTGAAAATCAAATCTATTGTTCATGACTCCCCCTCTTCATTCCATACCATTTACTCAGCTGTCCTGTTTCCTCTCCATATCCATTTTAAATGAATGTGCCTTGAATAAAATGAGAAGTCTCCCAGAGGTGCATGCTGCTAGATTTTCAAAGCAATTGAAAAGAAAAATTGGCACTTTCTGTAATGCATCATGCTGCAGAATGTTGAATATATAATGAAAATCATCACATGCTGCACAATGTTGTTCTTTTTATATTTCTGGGAGGTTCATCTATCACTGGTTAATTGCAGATAAACACTGTCATTTGACTGACATCACAGTGATGGATAATTAAGTTCCCACTAAATAGATACCTATGCTAGTGCCTTGAAAAGAGGCAATTCCCTTGAAAAATTGGTATAACATTCCAAAACTCAGGTGATAAAGAGCTAAATTCAGAGCTAATAAAGTTCTGAATGCCAGTGAATGCAGCAAATACAGTACCTTGGCATGTGGGTGACATGGCAGAGATATGTTAAATCATTGGCCGTGGAGGATTTCACAGGCAGGAGAGGAATGCAGAAGATGCAGAAAACTAGTGCAGCAGGACATTCCAATAGTTTTGAAAAGTAAAGGAAGGTGGAACTTAAATTAAGACTGTCATTAAAAGCTTATGAGTAGTATCATGGGTTGCATTTTTAGCAGTGGGTAGCAAGCACATTTGGCATAGTCTGCATAGCCAGCAGGCAAGAACAAAACAGAAAATATTTTTCCAAATGTATTTCCAAAGCATTTCCAAATGCTGTTGGGCTGGCATGGTCTGTGCAGGAAGGTTTTTTCAAAATGTTCTCTTTTGAGTGTCCATATGTGCTTGCACACAGTGGATAGAGCTGTGTCTGGCACTGGAGATGAGACAAGGTTTGGCTGAGCAGCTTCCACAGAGGCACAGGTGCTCTGTGCCTTGCTCACATCTTAGTGTGCAGTGCACAGGGATTTAAAGATGCAGACAGACCCTGTGGCCTCAGTTCTTCCACCTTAGATACATACAGTTTCTCTGGTTGGCTTGCCCACTCATTATTTGCTCTTTCCTTCTGGCTTCCTCTCCTGTAGATCATTTCTTTTCATATTTTTCACACTTTAATTTACATACCCACACTTCTATCAAAGCCTTCTATTTGTTTATACAAACGCCAATTTTCACCACTCAGCCCTCTCTGTGCTGCTTTGCTCTTCTGGTATCTGGTAGTTCCAGAAGTGATGGCTCAGAACAGCCAAATCCTCCACAACATCTTGTCTGGAGTGCACATGAGCAGCATCCTCAGCGTGCCACAGGCAATCCTCTGATGTACTGCCATCAAGAGTGACAAAGGAATGTGCAATCTGTCACAGAGGTATGAGGTGATGCAGTTCACTGATGAGATCCAGTGCCCAATGAGCGGTTTTCAAACATGACTTGCTTCCATATTCCCCAGGCCCAGTAGCTGCTGGCAAAGTTTCCAGGGGAAATGGCTGTGTTTAAAATGATGGGATTTGAGCTTGTTTACCTTGAACAGTATGGTCCAGACTGGGACACCAAATTCAGACTCCCTTATGTCCTGTATGGACTGAAAAGTCAAAAAGTGTGAAACTGATTTCAAAAATGTTTTTTCTATGTAGCTGCTAACTAGCCATGCAGTGACTGACAAAGCTGTTGAGGTAAGGGACTTAACCAGACTCCAAAACACCTCAGCATGGATGGTGAGAGGAAGTTTGAATGTTCCAGTAGATACTGAAACCCCTCATTGTCACAGTTCAAGGCTTGGAGCACTGTGTGCTGTAGCAGAGGGTGATCAGGGGCAGCTCATCCCACAGTCCCCCAGTGCAGGTGCCATCTGATGTCTTGTGGAACAGGACCCAGGCTAAGCCAGCACAAACCTGCCAGCAGACTGCTCAGAATATATCTGAGCAGGATGCAGCCCTAACAGCCCAACTGTCTTGCCTTCTGGCAAAGCTCCATGGCTGCTCAGGGAGAACATGCAGTGCTCTGCTGAGCTCCAGAGCTGTCTTCCCTGCCCGTGTCTCACCAGGTTTATAGCACCTCCAATTTCCCCTACTGAATCTGGAGGTAGGAGAACCAAATTCCTTCCAAAGCCTTACTTAAAGCCTCTGTGCTGTTAGTACCAATCTCGGGATAAGCTGCATAGATGATGATAGAGAGACATCAGAAGCAGTTGCTGTTTAATATTCCTAGGCTGGTAGGCTGGTGCTCCCTCCCTTGATTGCTCAGGCAGTAGTTTTCAGCTGCTGAGAGTGCAGCTGCACCTCCGCACAGGCTGATTTGCAGGGGACTCTCTGCAGCACAGGGTGGCAGCCCTACCTCGAGGTCCTTCAGCCTTTTATCTCATGCCAGATTTAATATTCCAAATGTTATTATTGTAAACAGTAGCATCCAAAGACAAGGGTACAGCAAATCAAAACACAGCGATTTTCAGATTGTAAAAAACTGTTTTATTTAAATTACCTCAAGAGAGGCACAAGCCTATGCATAAGTCACCCATTAACTGAGTAAAGATTTTCTGCCTGTGATCAAGTTATTCAATAACTATCTGCTGCAGGGTTTATTTGAAGAAAACCTCTGAAGCAGCCCTTCTTGATCATATTCAAAGGCAAGAGACTTAACAGGGTCCTTGATCTGATCTAATTTGGTCATCTCAAGGCCTGTTTCATTGTAAGCTTTTATTAACAATTATTTTTACCTTGTTTATTAGTGTTTGACAAGTCTGAATACTCCTCTGGGTATGGAAGCAGGGAGGGAAAGAGAGTGCCCCTCCTCTGTACTGAGGGGCGTTTCAGCAGACTACTCCTACACGTACAAAGGAAATGCTTTCAAAAGGCTGGCTGCTGGTTGCTTGCCGGCAGCATGCTGTGCTGAGTCAAATGTATGTGCAGATCACAAGCCCAGTGGATGCAAGACTATTTTTAGACTGAGGATACTATGTTGAATAAGAAGAATAGACAGACTAGGGAAACCAGAAAGTTTTAAAAATAATTCTGAGCTAAAATTAAGCATATGGGGAAGAGCAGCAAGATAAGGTAATCTTGCAGATGCTGCCCTTCCTGTATCTTCACTATGTAGACATGGAAGGTGATAAAGTGACATGAAGGGAGTTTCTTGCCTTAGTCACTACTGCTTTCCTTCTCTCTGTAGGTTGGCAGGCTCCCCAAAAACCTGCTCTCAGATTGCAGGTAGCTTTTGTGTCTAACCAGGGATATGAAAAGTCTAAAAGGCCCACTCAAACGTTCACTCCCCCGTTATAAACCATTCTGCAAGTTATAGATTTCCAGGTTTTGAAAACAGTCTAAATCTGTCAGAACAAAACAGTAAAAGATTAAAAACAACAACCAAATTGTCTGCAACAACATATTTTTTGAAATATGTGCAGATAATCCTCAGAAATCAGCCAAGCTCCTACAGAGAACGAGGCAAAGGCATGTGGTGATGTGTGTCCTGAAATAATGGAGAAATTCCCCTCAAGCTCAAGTCTGGGAGGTGGTTTTAATTCAAAACGTGTGTGAGGATGATGCATGGATGAGGCAACTGCAGGGTTCCTTCTCCCAAATGACAGCTGTGTGCACTGTGCCCAAGCAGGGCTCCTTCAGAGAAGGCAAAGTTAAAAACATATCTGGGCACAGGGGATTCCTTGTGCCAGAAGATGCCATTTTCTGTATTCATCCCTGAGCAGCACCTCTAGCCCTGTGCCATCCCACACCTTTGCTTTGCGTGGCTGAATGAGACAAACACTTTCAATCTTCTTTCATAAGAGGCGATTACCATGTGAGCACTTAATTAACTTGTAGCTTTTCTCTGCCTATGTCTTAGTTCAGTCTCTTTCTTTCCTTGCACACAGACAGCTGGGAAGATGTGGGCTTCCAGACATCCTGGAGTGCATAGGAGTTCTGTTAGCCAGAGCTGGTGCACTGCCCTGCACCACACTGCCCTGTCTCACCTGTAGCCTCTGGTGCTGGCATTTGCATTTTTGTGTCACTTGCTAATTAACCGAATGCCCTTTGGCTTTAGCACACAGGTGACTACAGCAGATTTTAAGCCTGTTTGGCTCATGTGAAGGCCTTGATGAGCACCTTTCAGAGCTGCCTTATTTCCTCATGCCACTCAGCTCAAGAGGTGATGTTTTCCCTTTAGCTGAGGCTTATTTTTCTCCCTTAAGTTTCTCCCTTTTTTTTTTCTTTGCCTTTTTTTAATATTACATGACAACTTCCACTCAAAAGCTTTGTTTGAATCTACAGAAAGACCACTGTGTTGTCTTTGTCAAAGAAGTCACCGGCCTTGTCTTAGTGCATTAAATCACAATCCACATTTTATAAAATCTTGTTCTTATTCCATTTCCCTCCATATCTTTGAGTACTTTTCTCCTGGAAGTATGTTCTAAAACCTTACACAATGGGAGAACAAATTACTAAGCCCATAATTGCTCAGATTTTTTTTCCTATCTTAATTCCCAAAATTTTAAAACATCTCTGTTTTTTCACAGAAGCAAAGCCTGTACAATCACTTTCTGCCTGCAGCTTCCTAATAGTTTTTAGCTCTTTAACCAATTCCATCTACAGTTTGACAGAAGGGCACAGCTCAATGAGATAATTAAGTCCCTGGAAGCTTAATGAAAATAGCTGAGCAGGAGGAGAAAGGATCCCCAGTGCCCTGCAGCTCTGCAGCTTGTGAGCACAGCACTCACAGAGTGGGGCAAGAGGTGCTCACCAAGGAGCTGAGATAAACACTGGTGAGCAGAAACAACTTCAGATGTGCTCTCAGCTCCTCTGACACCAAAGTCAATCAAACACCTTGGATCTGTAGCAAAAGAAGATTCATTAATTGCAGAGCTCTTCTGGCAACTTGTTGAAATGTAGGCTTTATTCGAATTTTTCTCAGGTATGCAGTGCTCCAGCATTCCAGGGTTTCAGTTATCCTGGCCCATTGGTTTGGCAGTGCTTTACTTTAGCAAGAGTGCTTTGGATGCTGTTTTATGCCAGCCAGCCAACATTCCACACCATCTGCACACACCTTCCTGCACCCTTCACAGGAAAGACCAGACATGTTTAGCTCTTTCTCTCCTCTCTTTCTCAGCTCTTTCTCTCTGTCCTAATTTACAACTTTAAAGAAGACTTCCACTAGATTGCTAAAGATTTTTCATCTCCACACACACTGCCAGCTGTGTTCCCATCCTGTAGTGCATTAGGCACAGCAGTGGTTCCTATGAGAGTAATTGAAGCTGTATGGGGGGAGTTATGTTCTTATCCAATCATATAACAAAAATCTCTGGGGTTTTATCAGTTTTTCAACAAGACTGACTGAAGCCAAGAGCATCTTGCTCCAATTTAAAACCCTCCCAGGGAGCCTGTTCCTCCACAGGACTCTGCTGGAGCCCCCACTACCAAGTGCTGTGCACAGCTGCCTGGTTCAGGTGGTTTTTGACCCCATCTCTTCCCATGACCAGCAAATGGAAATTCCGGTTTTCTGCACACTCCTTCATAATTTGCCTCTATTCCCTCCATCAGTTTTCCTTCAGTTTTCAGCCTTCTGTGCATATTTGACACAGTTTCTCTGGTTGCACTTCTTCGCCATTAACCTCTCAACACCTCCATCCTGTTCAAGCCCTATTTACCATCACCTGGCTGCATGAGAGTGCTGTTTATACAGGGGTGGATCAGCTGTCCTTGGGTCCCCCTGCCTTGGCCATACTGTTGTGCACCTGGCAGACAATCAAGCCTCAGCCTTCCCTGCATTCAGCCTACCAAATACTGCAGCTTTGCACAGCCTCTCTTCTCTAGCTGCCACATTAAGAGAGGGCAGTAAATGAGGTTTGGCCTATGTGCAGCATCTTATAAATTTCAAGTACCTTGCATTAAAAATCCACCCCATTGATCATTGCTCAGGGTTTGGGGAGATCGCAGCAGGAGAATCGTGTGGTGATTCATGCCAAGCCATGCAGGAAGTAGCAACAGTACTGATAGTACTTTATTCACATTTACAAATGAAAGACCAAATGTGGTTTTTATTGATTTCCCCGTTTAGTGGAAGATGCTCTTAAAAGTCACTGCAGCTTGGTGCTGAAAGCTTTGACAGATAAAAGCCAAATGGAGCAGACACTGCTGGAGATGGAGAGGAGACTCGCAGCCGTAAGTGAAGAAATTAATCTTTTATTCTGAATCCTCATTTTGAATTTCTTCTGCTTCTTCAAAATACTGACTGAATATTAAATTGCCTTCAAATGGTGGATTATAAAGCAGACTGCTCCTGTTATAATGAAAGGGGAAAACATATTGAAATGCTAATTCTAGGCCAGATACTGACAGAGGCTTACCCAAGTGCTAGCTAACAGTGCTGTAAGCTCTGATGAAGCCCTGGTCAGTAAGAGAAGAAGTCAACAGTGCCTTGTTGTGGCAGGCCGTGATGGAGCACTCACTGCTGCCTCACCTGACACATGCCTTTGCTGGAGGAGATGGTGCAGTGCATGCCTGTGAGGGGAAAGCACCTCACAGAAGTGCAGCACCTTGTCCCTCCAAGCAGGTGTGTCCCAGGGAGAGGAAAAAAGATGTGAAAAGAAAGCAAGTGAATGTGAGAGACACAAGAACGAACTGTCAGAGACCTCCTGATCAGGTCTGGTTTCTCCAAAGGCCCTGCTGCAGGAATTGCCTTTGGCAAGGATGTGTCACACCAGCGTGTGAGAAGGCAGTGCTCCTAGGACAGGGGGCACACAGTGGGTTAGGGAGATGCTCCACTCCCAAACTTCTCACCTTTGTGGGACTCTTTGAGGATATCTATTACACAGGAAGACACAAATTGCTAATCTTTGGGTCAATACCAAACTGATGTATAGAACCTAAAACTTTCTTACTATTGTGCCTTTCTGTCTGTTTTTTACTGCTTCTGCTTTGCTTTCTGCTTCCTCAGAAAGATGCAGAGATTTTGGATGTGAAAACCAGTATCCAGCTGATGAAAGAGGGTCTGGAGTCACTGCCAGCCCAGCTGAATGACCAGTTCCTGAAAGCATGTAAAGGATTTGGCTTCATGAAGCTATGTAATGCCTCAGCTGAGCAGCACACGCTTTTGTCTAGTGCCAGCCTGCCCCCTCACATGACAGATAAGTCTTTCCAGACCTCCCCTGGGCTGTACCAACACTGTGTCCTGAGTGAGGAGCACCTGCACAGGCCATGCTGCCCAGGCAGGGGAGTTTGCAGCTGCTCAGGCTGGTCTCATTTCCCCTGTGTGACAGTGGGGCAGCAACATGGTGACTCCCCTGGAAGGAACCAGGCCACAGGAAATAGCACATCTAAGGGTGACCTAAACCTAGCCTCAGGAGACAAAGCCAGCCTCATTGCTACAGCACCCTGTGGCAGAGCAAACACCTTTTTGCAGGAGGTGAAACACAGCTTGGAGACACAGAGCTGTGCTGCCCATCCTTGCATGTGCTGGGCTGGCAGACACTTTTTGGGGAGTAGTCAGGAGAAACACTGCCCTGTACCACTGGATGTGCCTCTACCAACCCCACTGAGGAAGGCATTCAGGAGAGGCACTCAAGGGTTTAAACCCCTGACACCGTCACAGCAGCAGCAGACTCAAGTTTTCCACCATTCTGCACAGAAAGCTACACCTGGGCAAAGACACAGCAACTGGTCCACAGACCACGAGGTGGAGAAGGCAGATGTAGGGAACAAAACAAAACAGAGTCCAGGAAGGATGTCCTGGAAAAAAGAAACAGGGAGAAAGAAAACCTACTCCACTAAGAGAAAAGGTGAACACTCTGGATGTGCTGACAGTGGGCTGAAGCAGAGGAAGGTAAATGGGATTATTGATTTGAAGAGCTTCAGAAAAAATTCCCTTCCCAAATACTTGTTTGATCTCAATTCAGAAAACTCTGACCTGGGTTTTGCAGCTCCCCATCAGCAGATCCTCAGCAGTGCTCAGCTGGGGCTTACAAAGAGTTTCCCACCAGTGCCACGCTCTGATAAAAGCCTGCAACAACTTGCAAGCAGAAGAAAGAGAAGCCTTGAAACTAAAAAAACAATGACTGTTTCCAGTGTAAAAAAGTATCCCTTGGATTCCTCTCCCGAGGAGCACGTACTTTCCCTGTGTAGTGCAACAGGTGTAAAGCAAATGAGGTGCTTCAGCCTCCAAACCCCCTCAAGCTCCAAGAAATCTCATCTTGTCAACAATCCACTGGCTCAGCAGAACACAGACTGTTGCTCTTTACTGTTTGATGGTGATTCTTCTGACTGAAGGGGTCTGTTTCATGCTTGGAGCCCTTAGTGCAGGATGACCATTTCAGCTGCAGTTTATTCCTCTAGGTGCGTTACCTGCTTAGTCAGAGGCAAGACTCAGGCCTGGATACTTGAAAGTGCTATTGCCCAGTTTGAGATATTGTAAGGGACTACATGGGGTCTAAGCAGGGCTCTCCCCTGGCTTGGAAAGCTGAGGGGATCTGTATTTTGCTTTACTTCCCTGCTCCCAGCAGAGATGCCATGGGCTTGAGTTACCATAGCATTTACACAACAGCGAAGTACCTGACATTCCCAGGGAGGTGAGGGCTGGCAGAGCAGACAGCTTAGTCAGATTTGGCACTGAGATCTCCTGGAAACTCCTCAGCTAGATCGATATAATGCTATCTCTGTGGCCAGAGGTTTCTCTCTGTTTCTCACTCGTAGTATCTCTGTCGGTTTGTTCTGTAAAAGTTCAGGGTTTTAGTAGAGTAGTGCTGTTCTGGTTGATTTCAATCGGGTTCAGACTTGTCTCGAGTTGTTTGTGAACTTTGTGCGGGGACAGGTTTAACCAAGGAAAGCCAAACCCCAGCATCTCAGATTCACCCACTATTGTATCTCTTCTCCTTACAGACTGAAATTCCTCTGTTTCAGAGATTCCAGGAAGTTATTTTATTTCTACTTTATTTCTCATTTGTATCTCTTGGCTGATTAAGGAATTCTCCAACATACCCTTTTCAAGGGCAGTGGCTCTCAGAGAACAAAGATAGAAGAGGCAGATCCAGCAGATGCGATGTTGCACAGTCCCAATTCCCACAGAGCAACTCTTTTCAGCGTGCCCAGCTGTGACTGTGGGCAGCTCCCACTGCTTTGGGCATTTGTGTCACGTTTGATTTTTGATCTGAAATGTTACCAGCAAAAGAAACATTTTGGTGTTGACAAAACTATATTGCCACAAATTCAAATTATCCAGCTTTGTCATCCCAAGGGAAATGGCTGGAATCCCTTTTTTTCTGGCTTTAATAAACTCATCTTCACCAAAGCCCAGTGTCTCTATGTTGGTTTTTTTTGGGGAGAGGCAGAGTCCTGTTCTAGCAGGAGGACAGGCAGCTGCTCTTCAGCTGTTTAACTCCCCTGGATTGCAGAATTGGGAGAATCCTTTTTTAGCTTCTCTCTGGTGTTTAAAGATGGAAACCTTCACCCTTCTGGCTTAACATTGGTCCAGTAACATTAATTAACAAGGAGAAGTAGGGGGGAGGGTAGTCAGATATGGGGAGCCCCCAGAGCCTTGGGACCCCCCTGTCAGTGGAGGGGGTTGGTGATGTCTGCCAGCAGCAGTGGCTCTTTGTTTCACATTACCCTTGTGTAGCCGCCTCCCCAGCAGCCCCAGCACGGCCTTCGCTGGGCAAAACCTGTTTGGTGGGCTTGCCACAGTGTGCACTTTGGGATTGGGAAGGACGGGTGCAGATCTCTGTGCAGCCCCTGGTCTGGATGCAGGGAGCTCGGCAGCACATGGCTGAGCTTGGAGGGACCTCTGGAGGTGTCTGCTGCAAGCCCCTGTGAAGAGGCAGAGCAGGGACTAGCTCCTTGAGATGGAGCATCAGTGCCGTGGGGTTCAATGCAGGGCTGCCCTGGGCACCCCTGCAGCTCTTTGCCACATGCACACACTGGAGCACAGTGCAAAACAAAATCCCTGGAGATGGAGGTGTAACAGCAAGAGCAGCGAGCAGTGCCTCCCCCTGCATAGGACAACTTCCCTGGTGAATGAGATGAAGCCTCAGGGTGCCACCCTCGCCCCCACAGTCCTCCTGCTTATTCCCACTCAGAGTCTCCTGCAGGGGCTTAGCTGCCAACAAGAGTGTTTGTCCCAACGTGGCTGTGATGATGGCAGCTCCTCTCTCAGCCTACCTGGACAAAAATGGAAGCATGCATACTGCATGATAGTAGATTTCCCAGACACTCTGCTTACACCCTGGTGGAGCTGGTCTTGCCTCCCAGCCTGTACTCCCAGCTCACTGTCACAGGCTCCTTGCTGGATCAGCCATACCCCAGGAATGTGTGGTTTCTCCTGACCTTTGCCTCCACAGAACTGCCAGTACCAATGGTTGTATGGGTCTTGTCTCACCCTTCAACTAGAGAAGGTGCCAGGGTAGTTCCTCCTGCAACACAGTCAAGAACTGTGGAGGGCACAGGGCAGAATCATAAAACACACACAGTGGTCAGAAAAAAAGCAAAGTTGGGTTCCAGTCTGTCTGAGGGCATTTAACTGGGGCAATTTCCTCTGAAACTATGAAACTGGAATTTTAGAACTTTCTTGGGGAAGAACCCAGGAGAAAGGGGGAGAATAGTGATCAAAAGTTAGGTGACAATGGGCACACGGGTTCAGAGAGCTGGCTGCATCCTCCACCCAGCATCCCCAGCTGTGAAGGTAGCAGGCAGGTGGCTGCTGCAGCAGCACAGAGCAGGGGGCTCAGCATTTCACCTGCCAGTGAGTCACTTGGCAGAGGAGGAAACCTCTGACAACACAGAGGATGTGGAGGTGGCTGCTGTGCCCCTGCCTTGTGCTAAAGGTGCTCCAATGACTGTGGTATATAGGGCACAGCTAGCGCCCTTCCCACAGTCCCACTGCACACTCAGCACTGCAGCTGCACCTTCCTCAGGATGAGACCATCCAGCTGTGGTGGTGCCCAGTGCTGGCAGTGCATGGTGCAGTGCAGGAGCACCTGCACTCTCCCCCTGTGTGGCCTCCCCAGCACTAATCCCCAGCCTAGCTGCCTGCCCTGCCTGCTTTCTGGGGCCCAGTGTGCCGGCATTGCCGAGATTCCTGGACCCTGTGCTCAACTGGCTGCCGCAGCCTCCTGACCCCACAGAGGAGTGCATGGGGTACCAGAAATGCCTCATGCACTGGTGGTGAACACAATGCCCCGGGAATGGAGAGCTGGCAAGGAGCAGGAGTGGGGCACTGTGTGCTACTGCCAGCACACAGGTGCTGTCATGGAGACCTGAGGTGCCACATGTCCCTGCTGGCCTGATGAGAGAAGAGAGATGGTGAAGACAGGACTTTGCCAAGGCTTCGGCTAAAGCACTGCTGGGGTGCAGGGAGGGAGGAGCAGGGGTGCAGGCAGGGAGCTGGAGGGCAGGTGTCACCATGCAGGACGGAGTCCTGAGCTGATGTGACTTTTTGACACCGTGTTCGTACCATTGTCAGCTCAAGTCCTGGCAGGGTGGGCAGTTTTCCAGCCGGACAATTAAGCAGATTAACTAATTACCTGAACCTTGGCAGGGTCCCACAGCCCAGTGGCTGCCAGGGCGCTGCATATCCGTGCCGGGCGATTGGGAGACAAATGTGGGGCAGGTGTGGGGTAGGGCCCCTGCAGACCATCTTCAGCTAGCGGGTCCGACTGCCTGCTCCCCCTGCCTACCCCTGGCGGCCTCGGGATCAGCCGCGGCCACAAGCAGCTGCCACCGCGCTGCTCGCTCCCGGCAACCCTGCCTGCCCAGCGGGAAGCATCCCCCTTCCGCTGCCCCACCGTGTCCTGGCCCCTGGGAACCTGCCCTAGTGCCCCCCCGGAATGCACGTCCCGGAGGATCTGCGCCACGGGGAACGCGCCCCCGCGAGTCCGNCCCGCACCGATCGCGGCCCGACTCCGCAGCGCAGCCCCGCTGGTAAACCGCACCGCACCGCGAGACCACCGCCGCAGCACCCTGGCGGTCCCGGCCCCGTTCCCGGCCCGGCGGGTCTGAGCCGTGTGTGC
>VXBB01005541.1:31236-58306 GCA_013399915.1 Illadopsis cleaveri | reverse complement strand
GCACACCTCGGCCCGGGGCTGCCACGCGTCTCGGGGACGGGAACGGGGGAGAGCTGCAGTACCGCTCTGTGGTCACAAGGCGGCAGCACCGCCGCACACCTGCAGACAGCTGGTGTCGCTCTGGGAATACCCTCTACAGGCCAACTACGCCCTACATGACAAATACTGACCGCAAAACTGTTAGAATTTTTTCCACATATTTGAATAAATACCGGTGATTAAATAAGGTGTTTAGCCTCAATTTGAACACAGACAGAAACAGAAAAGGAGTGTTTCTCCTCGATTTAAACTCTTTTCCCCCATAAACCCTCCATTTTCTGGGGTCAATGGGACGGACTAGGAAGATGAAATCAAAAGATGAAAGGAAAAAGAACTTCCTTGTGCCCCCACCCTGCCCCACCTGCTCAGGTGGGTTGGGGTAGGTGTGTTGCTCTCCTCTCCCACGCTGCCCCTTGGCACAGGGCTTGTCCCTGCACACCTTCTTTGAGCAATGCTGCAGGTACTCCCCCAGCCCCTGTGAGATGCTCTCACCATCACTCCTTGAGACACTCTCGGGAATCACCCTTCGGCTACCCCCCTCCGTCAGCTCTTTGCAACAGGTGCGCCCAGATGACACACATCCCCCCCAGCAGCCCCGTCCTCATCCTCACTGGCCACACCTGAGGCTGCTGCACGTCAGGAGGTGGAGACTCCCATGAGGCGGGGAGAGCTGTGTGAGCTCCCAACCCTCACCACAAACCCGGCGTTGGAGCCAAAGGTGAGGGCTGGGGCCAAATGGCTCCCTAGGATGTAGATGCATGAACAAAGATTCATAGAATGGAGAAAGCTAAACGGTTTTTTGTATTTTACACAGGCGCTCATGATTAAAGTCACATTTTTTAATAGTTAAAGTATCAGTGGAAGTTACTGGCTAGTTACAGCAGTGAGCTTTATACAGCATCCCACCTTTATGGATTTATCAGAAGCAGCAGTTTCAGGTTCTTTCATCTCTTCCAAACACTTGGGAAAACTATTTTTAACCAAACTCCTTAGCAATTTTCTCATTTGAATAAAAGAGAGCCCAGGCAATGACCAACAAGTGAAAAGGAAAGCAGAATATCGCAGAGACATGGTGGGATGGCTCCTATGACTAGAGCACTGGAATGGAAGAGTTTAGGGTTTTTAGAAAAGACAGGCTAGGAAGATGAGGAGGGAATGTAGCCCTCTATGGATATGGAATTCTGCCTGGCGAAGTATGAGGAGACAGCTAAGAGCTTGTGGGTGAAGATTAAGGGGAGGGCAGGGTTAGGGATATTAAGGATAACAGGAAGGGCTTCTAAAGATACATTGCAAGCAAGAGAGTTGGGATAATATGGACCCTCTCCAGAAGGAAACAGGAAACCTGACTACCCTGGACAAAGAGAAGGCTGAGGTTCTCAAGGACTTCTGTGCCTCAGTCTTCAATGTCAACTGCTCCAGTTATGCTGCCCAAGTTGAGAAAGGCAAATGCAGGGACTGGGAGAATGAAGACTCTGAGCCCACTGAGAGGATCAGATTCAAGACCATCTAAGGAACCTGAATGTGCTCAAGTCCATGGGACCTGAAGAGATATATCCCCAGGTCCTGATGGAGCTTGCAGAAGTTGCTAACACTTTTTTTTTTTTTTTTTTTTTTTAAATCATGGCAGTTAGGTAAAGTCCTTGATGACTGGAAAAAGGGAACTATAACCCCCCATTGTTAAAAAGAGGAAAGCAGAAGACATGGGGAACCATTTCTAGCCAGAGCAATGGTGATGGTGCTGCACAGCCCCATGGAGCTGCTTCTCGTATCTGGCTCTACAAGATCCTCCACTTCCATCACCCTGCACCTCACTGTCTCCATAGGACAGCTGCTGCCCAGCTCTGGAGATTAATGGACATTTCATGGGCAAAGGAGTGGTGGAGGATGTGTTGTGATGGTGTGGGACCTGAGCAAAACATACACAATATGGAACAATAAAGGCTGGAAAACATGCTGAGTTGGGCAGGAAGAGTTCAATTTCTTCCAATGGGCCTGTGGTTTGGATTTGTGCTGAAAAGATTTTTGATAGCCCTGGGGTGTTCCCATCAGTGCTGAGCATCAAGGCCTTTGCTGCTCCTCACACCATCCTGCCAGCAAACAGGCAGCACAAGGAGTTGGGAGGAGATAAACTCTTCAGAAGGGCTCAGCAAGGAAAGAGAAGCAGTGGGGTAGCCTTGTATATGAAGTAGTGTTTTGACTGTCTAGGAGTTAACAGTGGTAATGAAAGGGTCAAGGGTTGATAGGTAAGAATCAGGGGAAGAGCAGATACCAAAGTGGGAATCTTCCCAGACACAGACGGAAGACTGGTAGGCAGACTGGTAGTTCCCAGGGTCCTTCATTCTACCCTTAAAGCAGGGTGCAATGAAGTTTCCTGGATTGTCCACAGCTTTCCTTCTATGACAAAGTGACCTGCTTGCTGGGAGAGGCCAAGGCTGAGGATGATGTTTACCTAGGCTTTTGTTAAGCCTTTGACACCATTCTCTAAAGCATTATTGTGGAGAAACTGGGTGCCCATGGCTTGGACAGTCCACTGTTCACTGTAAAAAACAGCCTGGATGGCCAGACCCAGAGAGTGGTATGGGACAGTTTGATTCAGCCAGTAGCCAGTCACCAGTGGGGCTCCCCTGGGCAACACTGAGACCAGTCCTGTTCCTATCAATGACCTGGAGGAGGGGACCCTTAGCCAATTTCTAGAGGACAGGATCTGCCAGAGGACAGGAAGACTCTACAGAGAGATCTGTAGAGGCCCAGGGATTGGGCTGTCCCAGGCAGTTCCTGAAGCCCCCTACTCCCCTACCCCTCCCCGACTACTCATTCTTACTACACCCTTTTTCTCAGCTGGGTCCAGCACCGTCGCCACCACTGGGACTTGAAGCGGATGCGGAAGCACCGGCGGTGCTGAACACGGCGTGTCTGCCAGGCTTCCAGGTATCTCCGAAAGTGGGCACGAAGCTGCCCCAAGAACCTTCCAGCAGCAGTGCTGGTGCTGTATTCCAGCTCCACTGAGCTGCTGCTCCTGCTGCTGCTGCTACTGCTTTCAAATACAATGGGATTCACGATCACCACTAGTCTAGGGAGCAACCTGGCTATCGCCATAGATCTTCTGCGTTCCAGCATAATGGAGCTGTTGCTGCTGCATCGTCTTATGTCCTTACGTTTGTCCACTTCTGTCACCTTGTTCGTGTCTGGCCTTGCCACCTCCACTCCAAGGCACTGGGGAGGCTCTCTGGCCCCCAGCAACCTTGGCATAACACGCGGATCAGCATGGACCACCCTGCCGCTCCCTCTGCCCCATCGCCACTGCGACAGCTGCGCCTCCAGCTCCTTGCGGTGCTCCTCGAAGAGCGCCAGGGAGTCCTGCGAGCTCCGGATGAACCTTGGGAAACGCCTCCTGCAGCTCATGGAACTGCGGGGGGACCTGCCATGGGGCAGTTCCATGCCTGCTGATCTCCGTGTCCTGCCCACGTTGCTCTGCCCCTCCAGCCGGCCTCTCGCCGCGCTTGGATGCTTTGAGTTCTGACGGATCCTCTGCAAAACCACAAAGGGGTGAGACAAGAGCAGCTCCCCAGAACGCTCCCCACTGTCCTGCCACGCATGTCACACCAACACACCCCAAACCCAACATGGCCCAGCCCACACAGCAGATCAGAGGCCACCTACCCACAGACACTTGTCCCGTAGCATGACAGTGACCAAGATGAGCTGCAGCACCACCATTGTGATTGCCACCAGCTCGCCCATGGTGAAGATGTTGAGGAGCCCCATGGCATCGTCTGTAGCACTCCAGGTCACCAGGCTGGTGAAGAGGCTCCTGAGAGACTTGCAGGGTCCCAGTGAGGGGAATCCAATCCTGGTGGGGTGGCAGAGGCTGAGGCTGTTGTCTGCCAGGACAGACTGTTGTGCCCAGCACTGTCTGCTCCTGTGGGGCCCCTTTTATAGCCTGGCAGTCTGCCAGCATCCCCTGTGTGACATCACGGGGCAGCCAGAATCCTCTTTGTGACAGCGTGGAGCAGTCAGAAATCCCTTTGTGACAGTGTGGGGCAGGCAGAGAGCCCCCTGTGTGTCATCCCGGGGCAGTCAGTACCCCCTTTTGGATACCCCCTTTGGAGCCCACAGAAGCCCAAGGGAGAGCCCTTGCTGCCTTGGGCACAATGACCATGAATTCCACATTGTCCTGCTGAAATCTTCAGGATTCTTTAAGGCAGTCAAGTCATAACAATTTCATTTCACATCATGAACCTGTTTTCAGTTGTTGGATCTGTAATTGCTGGGAGTGGGAGGAGGTTAACTGCTTCATAAAATAGATCTCTTTGAATACATGATTTGTCTCAATTTCATGAGCAGTGATCATGCCCTCATGCTGGGCACTGGTGAGTCGGACCTCGAGCCCTGTATTCAGTTTTGGGCCCCGCACAACAATAAAGACATTAAAGTTGCTGGAGGGTGTCCAGAGAAGGGCTGGGGAAGGGTCTTGTGCTTTAACCCCAGCTGGCAATTCAGTAAGGAAAAAAAAGTGAGAAAGAAACTCATAAGGTCAGATAATTTAATAAATAGAAACATTCCAAAAATATTGGATGAGAAAAGAAACAGAGAAGAAAAACAAATGAATACATGTTAACAATTTCTCTGCACCCAACAACTGATGTGCAGTCAGTCAGACACTCATCATGGAATCATAAACTGGTTTGGGCTGGAAGGGACTTTAATCATCAAGTACCACCAGCTTGACATGGGCAGGGACACCTTCCTCTGCACCAGGTTGCTCCAAGCCCCATGCAACCTGGTGATGAACATTTCCAGACAAAGGGCAGCCACAGCTTCTCTGGGAAACCTGTGCAGGGCCTCACAACCCTCCACAACCTTCCACAACAGGGAACAATTCCTTCCCAATACCCCATCTATCCCTGGCCTCTGGCAGAGGGAAGCCATTCCCCCTTGTCCTGGCACTCCAGGCCCTTGTCCAAAGTCTGTTTCCAGCTCTCTTGAAGTCAGGGGCTCTATGGTCTCCCTGGAACCTTCTCCTCCCCAGGCTGAACATCTCCAGCTCTCTCAGCCTGTCTCCAGAACAGACAGGCTCCGGCTTTCGAACATCTCTGGACTCATTTCAGCAGCTCCACATCCTGAAGAACCAAATGCCACCCAGAGGGACCTGGACAAGCTCAAGAAGAGGGCCCGTGGGAATCTTAGGAGGTTTAACAAGACCAAGTGCTAGTACTGCATGTGGATCAGGACAAATCCCAGTATCAAACCAGGCTGGGGGATGAAGAGATCAAGAACAGCCCTGGCCAAGAAGAACTTGGGGATGCTGGTGAATGAGAGGCTGGACCTGCCCCGGCCCTGTGTGCTAGCTGATCCCACAGTGTGAACAGCAGGGGAGGGGGAGATTCTTCACTTCTGCCCTGCTCTGGTAAGATCCCACCTGCAGTGCTGCCTGCAGGTCTGGGGTCCTGCACAGGAAGGATGTGGAGCTGCTGGAGAGAGTCCAGAGGAGACCCCAAGATAATCAAAAGGATGGAGCACCTCTATGCTATGAGAAAAGGCTGAGAGAATTGGGATTGTTCAGCCTGGAGAAGAGAAGCTTTGAAGTGACCTAATTGTGGCCTCGCATTACTTGAAGGGAGCCAACAAAAAAGATGGAGAGAGACTATTTACAAGGGCTTGAAGTTACTGGACAAGGGAGAATGGCTTCTCACTGAGACAGAGTAGGTTTAGATTAGATATTGGGAAGACATTGTTCCTGGTGAGGCTGGTAAGGCCCTGGCACAGGTTGCCCCAAGAAGGTGTTGCTGCCCCAACCATGAAAGTGTCCAAGGGCAGACTGGATGGAGCTTGGAGTAACCTGGTCTAGTGGAAGGTTGCCCTACCCATGGCAGGGAGGTGGAACAGGATGATCTTTACAGTGCCTTCCAACCCAAACCACACTGTTCTTTACCCCTAAGGACTACTGCTGCCAGTAGTACTATCCCTCCTAATTCCACCTTCATAAATGCATTCTGGATGCAAAGCCAGAAATATTGTGGAAATATTGTGCTGCTTTTGGACCTTGAGTGAATAGATGTCTCCTCACAGTGTAGTAGCAGGGTTCAGCCCTGCCTGGTCCCACTCAGTGACTGACCAGGATGCTGCTGAGGCTCAGCGAGACAGGCTCTGGGTTCAAGTGTGTCCCAAAGGAGAAGCAATTTCCACCACCGCCGATAACCAACAGCTCCTTCTCTTCTGGCAGGAAGATACTGCTATGATTATGTAGCATTAATGGCCACTCCAGGTGCTCCTGAAAAAGCAAAGGAGATTTTGAACATATAGGACTTCACGTGGTCCACTGTACCACCCATGAATGTGGGCAAGAACAGAGAGAGAATACAGGAACAAGTAATTCCTGAGGTGTACTCCTCTACTACACCCACCCACCAACCCGCAGTCCAGTGATTTTTTAATGAGCGAAAGTGTTTTTGTAGTCCCTGAATCTTAATGCTTTTCCTCACAGAAAGGTAGCCAGTCAGTTTTTGATTCAATGTTAATCTTTGGCATTCATGTCCTGTGGCAAGGAGTTCCAGAGCTTACCAATGTAACTGGTAGGTTCAGAAGCCTAGAGAGTTTCACCTAAGTCAAAGCAAACAGCTCAAAAGCAAAGGAAGACACCAATCCATCTGCATCTGCTTACTGAGTGTAAACACAAAAGTTATATTCTTTTAGACACAACTTTACTATCACTGTACCTATCCTCCTTGCTGTCTAGTTTATCTAAAGGATTTGAGGCCACTTACAACTTCTGCTACAGACAATAACTGAAAACTAAGCTACAGTTAAGCACGTTTCATGCTTTTAGACCCTCAGCAAAATGCTGCAAGGTCAACCAGATGCACACATGCTGTCCACTATAAAAAAATGACCAGTCACAAATTGCAGTTTCACCAGTGACAGGTTCCCTATGTACAGGTATCAAAAGAAAGTTGTTTCTTTACATAAAAGATAAATAAAAACTTGTCAAGCTAAATGAACATTCTTATAGAATCACAGAACGGTTTGGGATGGAAAGACCTTAAAAAATGCCACCTGGCTCCACCCCCCTGCACTGGGCAGGGACAGTTTCCAGTAGACCAGGTTGCTCCAAGCCCAATCTAACCTGGCCTCGAACATTTCCAGGGATGGGGCAGCCACAGCCTTTCTGGGCAGCCTTTGGCAGTGCCTCACCATACTCTTCACTAAAAATTTCATCCATGTACCTAGTTTGAAGCTACTGTCCTTTAGATGAAAACCATCACCCCTTGTCCTATCACTACAGGCCCTGCTAAAATGTCTGTCCCTATATTTCTTACAAGCCCCCCCTTTAAGTACTGGAAGGGGGTCTAAGGTCGCCCCAGAGCCCTGTCTCTCTCTTAAGGCTGAACAACCCCAACTCTCTCAGCGCATCCTCACAGGAGATCAGTTCCACCTCTCTGATGATCTTTGTGGCCCTTCTATGGATTTTATCCAACAGATCAGTATCTTTCCTTTACTGGAGGCGGAATTATCTGAGGGCTACTCAGAGATGTAGACCAAGTTTTGTTCAGAGTATATGTTGGGGGTTAGATTTGTTTCTTTTTTATTTATAGAATTTTTTCCCATAAGTTGCTAGGAAACTAACTACTGGGTACTTATAGGTTCTTAAGCAGAACAAAGGGGCCAAAGGAGAGGAGTTGTAGCACCTGGCTACACTTCTTTGGGTCTCTGGGAGTTTCTCTCTGAGGGGGAAGATACCTCGAGTTTTGGGGTCAGGTAAAGGACAGGGCTAAGGGCAGTTTCTGGCTCTTCCTCTCGGCGTCGGAGAGAGGATGGCCAGGCTGCTACTTGCTGCAGGAGGAATTCACTGTCACCACCAAGTCTGGTCCTGGGAAATCTACCACCATCTGCCCGTGTGCCCAGGAATTCTGAGCTGCCTCCCCCTGCCCTGCCGGAGCTGGGCAGGCCCCGTCCTGCTGCAGCTTCTTGGCTGCCTCCCCCTGGCTTTTTGCTACACTGTGGCTCTGCTCTGCTCTGCTCTGCCCTGCCCTGCCCTGCCGGGACATCCCCGTCGTTCCAGCTACCACGGCGGAGCTTCTGATAGATCTCATCCACCAGCCCGGGATTTTCCCCCGTTCCAGTTTGGTGCTCTCAGAGTCCTGCAAAGGGCACCGAGATCAGCCTGCCCCAAAGCCTCTCAAGGTTCCTGGTTCTGTTTATTATTAACGCTGTAGTTGTTGTTGTTGTTTGTTTGCCTTGTTATACATACTAGTAAAGAACTATTAATCCTTTCCCCATATCTCTGCCTGAGAGCCCTTTAACTTTCTAAATGACAATAATTTGGAGGGAGGGGGTTTGAATTTTCCATTACAAGGGAGGCCCTGCCCCTCCCTAGCAGACACCTGTCTTTCAAACCAAGACAGTGTGCCAAAATCCTGCTGTGTGACACCACCTGTATGACTGTTCTTCAGTGATTCACAGAAAAAAGACACCAAATAGTTAAAGCTGGAAGGGTTCTCCAAGCATCATCCAGTCCAACCACTCTGTTCAAAGCAGGCTCAACTGAAGCAGGCTTTTCGGTACCTTGCCCAGTCAGGTTTCAAATATCTCCAATAATGGAAACACAACAGCCTCTCTGAGCAATCTGTTCAGTGTTCAATCATCCTTACAGGAAGCTTTCATATTCCAGTAGAGTTTCCAGTATTTCTGTGCTGTTTTTTTTCTCGTATTTCAGGCAGCACCTACAGCATGCTGCAGCTTCCACCAAGAAGTTCTCCATGAAATTATACCACATACCTCCATAAACACTAACTTAGCCTCTGGTTTATCTGTTCCCTTCCTTCACAGACAACCTGAAATGACTATGCTGGTGCCCATTTCAGTTCTGCTGCCCCTTGTCTGCAACAGAGCAGCTCCATGTTCCAGTCTTCTGCACATTCCATCTCCCCCTCTCTTAACACTGCTATGTTCTCTGTGCTGGGTAACAGCACTTTGGAATTAGATCCTACCTCTCCATAAAGTTACCATGTTCCTTCACAGGACACTGCTTAACCTGAAAGAAAAATTTCAGTACTCACCACATTAATCACATAGTCCAAGCAGAGACCAGTCATTAAGTCAATGACAGAGACACCTGGCACCGAGGATGCATGAAAGCACACTCCACCAACAAGCAGAAGCTTTCCTTCATGCACATGTGCAGTATGTGAATACCTGTGAGTTCAAAATGAGATTGAACTCCATTAGCAAGAGAGGCTGGTAGAGACAGGCTGAAGATTCTCTGCTGAATGCTCTGAGCAACCTGTCCAGTTAAAGATGCCCCAAAGTCATTGCAGGGAGGTTGGACTAGTTGGCCTTTAAGAGGTCCCTTCCAAATCAAACTGTTTTATGATGCTATGAATGGCTTTTGCTTACCTTGGGACAAGAGGAGGGTGTGTCTCTATCGTCTGCCACTGAAAGCCATGTTCAAGCTCCCTCAAAAGGAAAACTGAACCCAAGGGCTGCTCAGCTGCTCCCAGACCCCCTGCAATCAGCACACCTCCTTTCCAGCTGCAGGCACTGTGAGAGTGGCGGCTTTCTGGGACTGGACCCTCAACAGCAATCTAAAAAACACAAGTCCAAGGCTGAAGTTGGCCAAACTAAGTGTCTGCTTAATGTCCAGGCTTTTAAAAGCCTCTTCCTGTGTGGCTGAGTTTTTTGACACCCAAACTTCTCCACGTGTTCCTCTAGGGACTGCTACGTGCTTCCATTTACACTGTCTCTGGCCCTCAGTACATTTAATATAATCATTTATTTCCACACATTTATTAGAGGAAACTTTATTTGCATTCTTGCATGCTGCTTTCTGCTCAAGACATACACCTGGGAACCACAAGTTTGTTTAGAAACGCATGGACTAATGCAATGACCAGCAAAGCAGGTGATGAGTTGCTCAAACCACAGAGCAGAATAAAAGGTTCAACTGCGGGACTAAAATCCAGAAAGAAAACCTTTAGTGCAAGCACTAAAGGAAAATTTTAAGATCAGGCATTAAAGGAATATCACAGCAAATAAGTGATGGAGAAGAAATTGGAGGCCACTTGGTCCATACCTTTTCTCTAAAACTAATAAAACTGTATCTGTTACCATCTAGATGGATGGATGTTTATATAATAGTTTCTGAAAGTCTGCAGTGACAAGAATTTCTCACCTCTTTAGGCAGTCTATTGCAGACTCAGCTAGTTTCACAATAAATAGCTTTCCTTAGTGTCCAGCTAATTCCCTGTACTACTCAAAGTTAAAATGGAGAATAATTTTTATCTTTTCTGCAGCAGTATTTTAGATATTAGAAGATTCATTTCTATCTTGAATCTTCTCCAGATTCAACAGCTAGAAGACTTTCAAAACTTTCCCCTGTGAGGTATGTGGCCTGATCATTCTTGCTGCATACCTCTATATAGCTGTTTTATACCCTGTGCACCTCTTTTGCAGCAATCAGCTTTGGGTATTTTACAGGTGTTCTGCTAAGATTAGGAACACTATAGAAAATAAAAGAAGAAATTCATGTGTCTACCAGGTAACATTCCTGGTTATGTATCTGAAGACACAGTGTAGGTCTCCCACAACAGTGGGATATTGCTTACTCATGTTTAGCTTGTGACCTCCTGCAATTATGCATCTCTCACCCTGTAACTGTGCTATGTATAAGGCTGGGCTCAAAGAGTTATAGTAAATAGAGTTACATCAGCTTCATGGCCAGTAAGTAAATGAGGGAGTAAGTCCTCTTTCACTCAATTTCCTTTTGTGACACGTTCAGCAATCTAGTTGATTGAGGCAAAGCAGCAGATGTGGAAGTGGTTTTGATTGTAGCGAAACTTTTTATACTGTCTCTAACAGTATCCTTCCACAAAAACATCCAGCTCACAGCCAGACAAGTCCATGATGGGAGAGGTGAAAGAAGACAGAGACAATATGTTCTCAGTAGCATCCAGCAACAGGGCAATGGGCACAAACTGACATAGAAAAAAATACACTTCAACATAAAACCCCCTCATATTCTTCTATCAGGGTGGTCAAGCACTGGAATAAGTTGCCCAAAGAGATTGTGGAATCTCCATCTATGGAGATAATCCCACCTGGACAATATACCGAGCAACCTGCTCTAGTCAGACCTGTTTTACACAAGAGTGCTGGACTAGATGACCTCCAGATGTCCCTTCCAACCTCTACTTTTCTGTAGAGACTGTATCCGAAAAGAAGCTGGTTGTTTAGAAGCCAGTTCTAACTCCAATCACCATGGAGTACATTCTTACCGCAGTGTGGGAGAGTTCTGGAGTGTGCAGGAAATACCAGTCCCCGAGCACAGGCTGCAGAGCAGAGCGGCCACCATACACAAACAGGTACTGCTCACCTATGGAAACAGACACCCAGGGTGTAACAGAAGTTAGAATCTGGTGTGCCACAAAAGCAAAAATTTCTCTTTGCATAGAAGGGAAGCTGACAAAAAGGGTGCAATAGTAGTTTGGGTAGATGTCAAGGACATGCATTCATTGCACTATGCCCTGTCCTTTCACTGGTTCAGAATGAACTGTGCAGACAACACCAGTGTTGGTCACTTTCTTCAGCTACCAAGCAATATCAAAGCAAAAATAAGATGAAACAATACAGTCTGACAAAGACAAAGCTCAATGTATTATTAATAAAAACTTACCCATTTAGCATTTGCTTTTTTGATATAAAATTCTGACTGGAAGGCTGAACGTTAAACTATTAATTAAACAGCGTTAATTGAACACTGTTCCACAAATGGAGAGTGTGCTCCAGACTAGACTAACAACTGCTAAACAATTCCCTTCTGCTCCTCTTGGAGCATTCCCTGCCAGCTGCAGGAATGGAATACCTTGGGAAAGGACTGCTTTCAGCTCCTCAATGCCACTGCTTAAGTTTTTGCCCCTTACAACCAGGATCTTTTAATAGACCAACCTTCAGCTTGCTATTGCAGGACCTAATTCTAGAGCTGTTTGTCAATTGCTACTAGAAAAGAAACATTTCTTCTGAAGGACTTCTGGATAAAGAGCCAAGTGTCAAGAAGAGATCTCTTAATTTAAGCTTCTTAATTTCTTTCCTACTGCCAGGCTTGAGAAGTGGTCAATACGAACTTCATGAAGTTCAACAAGGTCAAGTGCAAGATCCTGCATACATACAGTGATTTCCAGTCTTTCCAGGCTTTTTACCTTTGAATGTAATTTCAGTTGTGCTGTGTCTCCAACGCCAAAGTGCTGCTTCAGCAGCAGGTTGCAGACTTACAAGCTCCACTGCAACATCATCTGGGCCTGAAGCATTACAGGTTTGGGGGAACTTCAGCCACAACATTCCCAAGCCTGCACTCGATGGGGATGTTCGTCCTCCTACCACCAGGGCCAGTGTGTCTGAGAGACAAGACACAGTATGGTACAACCTCTCACCTGTGGAGATACAAAACATGGTTCACACAGGTGTTTTTCCCAAGGAATTTATAATCACCTAAGTTGGAAAAGGCCCCTAAAGATTAAAAAGTCCAACCATTCCTCCAGCACTCTCGAGGCCAAAACTAAGAGCCACTTTCACATGGCTTTCAAATCCTTCCAGGGATGTGTACTTCACCACTACCCTGGGCAGCCTATGCCAGGCATGGACGACCCTTTTCTTACAGACATTTTTCTCAATATCCTACCTAAACCTCTCCTGGCACAGCTTGAAGCCATTTCCTCTTCTCCTGTCCCTTGTCTCCTGGGAGAAGAGGCCAACCTTCACCTATATACATCCTCATTTCAGGTAGTCATAAAGAGTGAGAAGCTTCCCCCTGAGCCTCCTTTTCTTCAGGCTGAGCCCCCCACCCCAGTTCCCTTGGTGGTCACTACTACAATGAGCTTACAGCAGCGGTGGATGAGGGAAGAGCAATAGATGTCATCTACCTGGACTTGTTCAAAGCATTTGACACTGTCCCGCCCAGCATCCAGTCTAAACCTGAGAGACGTGGATTTGACAGATGGACCATTGGGTGGATTAGGAATTGGCTGGATAGTCTCAAAGAGTTGCAGTCACCGGCTCAGTGTCCATATGGAGACCAGTGATGAGTGCTGTTCTTCAGGTCTCCATAGGGACCACCACTATTTTACATCTCTGCTGGTGACATGGACAGTGGGATCGTGGGCACCCCCACACATCTGCTGATGATAAGGAACTGTGTGGTGCAGTCATGCACTGGAGGGAAAGGAAGGGGCATCCAGAGGGACCTGGACAGAGGAGATGGGACTATGCCAGACTCATGAAGTTCAGCAGGACCAAGGGCAAGGTCTTGCACAAGGGCTGGGGCAATCCCAGCACAAGCACAGGCTGGTCAGAGAATGTATCAAAAGCAGGTCTGGGGAGAAGGACTTGGGAGCATCTGTAGACAAAAAGTTCAGTATGACTCGGCAGTTTGTGCTCACAGCCAAGAAAGTCAACCACGTCCCAGGCTGCATCAAAAGACGTGTGGCCAGCAGGTCAAGGGAGATCATTCTCACCCTCTATGCTACTTTTCTAAGACCCCACCTGGAGTTCTGCATCCAGGTCTGGTGCCCCCAGCACAATAAAGACATGGAGCTGTTGGAAAAAGTTCAGAGTACACTAGTCTGATCACAGGGCTAAAGCCCCTCTGTTCTGAAGCCAGGCTGAGAGTCTGGGCTGTTCAGCCTTGAGAAGTGAAGGCTCCAAGGAGACCTTAGCACCCTCCCAGTGCCTAGAGAGACTCCTAAGAGAACTGGAGAGGGACTTTGGAAAAGGGCCTGCAGTTACAGGACAAGGGGAATAGCTTCCCACTGCCAGAGGGCAGGGTTAGATGGGATATTGGGAACAAATTCTTCTCTCTGAAGGTGGTGAGACCCTGGCACAGGTTGCCCAGAGAAGTGGCTGCCATTTGTCTGGAAGCGTTCCACACCATGCTGGATGGGGCTCTGATTAACCTGGTCTACTGGAAGGTGTCCCTGCCCATGGCAGGAGACAGGGTTGGAGATAGATGATCTTTAAAGTCCCTTCCAACCCAAAACATTCTATGACCCCAGCCCCTCAATGCCACTCTGTTAAGAGGCCCAGAACTGGACACGGCACTCGAAGTATCTCTGCAGTGCCCAGCAGAGATGGACAATCACTGCTTGGGGCCTGTGGCCACACTAGGCTGGTACCAGCCAGGTTCCATTTGCCTTCTTGCCCACCTGGGTTCATGTTCAACCACTGTCAAACAGAACCCCCAGCTCCTTTTCCAGCTTTCCAGTCACCCTGCCCCCAAGCTGGGATGCTGCATAGGATTGTGGTGACCAAAGGGCAGGATCCAGCATTTAGCAAACAGAACCTTCAGATCTCTGTGCCATGACATCACTTTTTCACTAGACTTTCTTTCACTTTTAGCACAAAGGTATCCCCCTTGCACTTGTCATCGGTATGGGAACTCACCCCATCTTTTATCAGGAATATTCTGTCTCACACAGACAGGTTCCCAGTAGCCTGCTTGCTTGCTCAGCACATGGAAATTTCTCATGCGGCAGTGTTGTCCATCCTCCTCCCCAAAGCCTCCCGTGGTAAGAATCACATTGGGTTTTATAAGAACAGAGTGGTGACCGTAACGTCTCAGGCCAGGAATTCCTGAGAGCCTTGCACACACTGCTGCAGGGACACTCCCAGCCATCCCAACAGGACCAGCATGACGGGGAACTGTAAGCCAAAGAGAACCAAAGAACTTATGCACAAATACAAAACAAGGACTACATTTTAAGTAAGATTAAGCATATCACTTTTTCAAGATGACCATTCCTCTTTTCAAGAAGAAATATTTGAGAAGCAAATTGACAGTGCACACAGATAATCTGACATGCCCTAGAAATCAGGATGTAACGGTTAAAACTACTACTGTACCAACTGAGACTTCTACTCTGCTCACTCAGCTCCTGAAATTCTGAGACTGCTTTCATGGGGTGGATGTAAGACTGGCCAAGTGAGTGCAGCGTCCTAAACTGCTGCAGCAAAATATGAATCACTGCAGTACCTTCAAAAGGAACACCTGTCTGATTAAGACAATATTTGGCTACATGAACAGCAGAAAAAGAACAAACACCCGGAAGCTGATTTCAAAGTTTCTTGCCAGATTTTGATCCTACCTTCACAGAAGCACTGAAATAACATTCTGAAGCATGACAAGTAATCTGTTAATTCCAATGATCCTACTATAGGAGAGTATTTCCAGTTATCTAAGAATCTTCTCTTCAAATATTATATCCCTTAGCATGAAGGAAACTTTCAGCACAGCACTCCGGCTCACCTACACATTGTTTTCTTTTAATCAGTTTGGAACCTGTGTCTTCTTTGTTTTAATCAAGGGCTTTGTTCTTGTGCTGTAAGAGATGACGAAGTGGAGGAGGAGCAGTTTGTAGCCCATTTGTTGTATGCCATAATCAGAAAAATTGCCTGTACTGATCATTACTTTGTACAAGACTCTATCATTTGATGAAGTAAGAAATTTCATCTCCTTGGGCTTAAATGTCTTTTTACAGACCGATCTTATAAAGACAGAGGAGGTTTTTCATGTCACAAAATATACTTACCAAGATCTCTTTGGAAGATTTAGTACTTGCACTCTCTTGAACTGGTACCCAAGTCTATCTGAGAGGATAACTGGGGGCATTTATTGATATTAGAGACATATCTTTCACATTCCCAGTAAAACATATCTAAGCATGGACAATTTACCAGATTTGGAAGGCTTTTGCTATCAGTTTTGAATATAACAGAGACAGCAGCAGAAAGACTCTAATTAATCAAATCCTGTCTCTAATTAATCAAATGTCTTCACTGCAATAAAGTACGTTAAGCAAATGTTCGATTTTTTTTCTTAATTTAAGGATAGATACTATGCCGAACGGAGCGTTCAAGGATTTAACTTAAGGACCAGTGACAATCACACAGTACATTAAATCACACCCACATTCATTTAGCTTCAATTTTACAACATCTTCAAATCTAATTGAGACACAACACATGGATTCAGTGGCCTTGTTAGCCTCAGGAATGCCATACTGCTCTATCCTTTTCCAGCTCCTTTTCTTGCTCCCTAGAACACAGACTTCAACTTTGTCTTGAAGCTACAACTACTTGTGGTGCTGTACTGTGAACACTAGTGATATAAAACAGGTTAAAAATAACCTTCTGCTTTCTACCCTGAAAAAGGAAGCAAGCAGTTAAAACCAGGAATTTCTTGGACTACTAGTGCCACCAAATCTTTTTATCTTTGAAACACAGTCTTGGTCTTGGCTTTTCCCCAGCTGCACCATTTTTCTCCCATCTAAAAAAAGTGACACATAGATTTAAAAGCATTTCAGAAACAGCCATATGACAGGTACAACTGCACACACAAGGGATAACAAAGCAAAGCACAGCTTCATGTCAGGCTCCTCAGTGGTCTGCTGGACAGGGCAGTAAAGAAAACAGAACAACCTTTTGGGAGCTGGAAGGAGAGAATGGTTCAGAGAGCTGTATGTGAAGGCAACCAGGAATAAACTCAAAAGGGAGATCCCAAAAACAGGGGGAGGAGCAGGGTAGGCTGGCATTGCAGCCATGCACTGGAGAAGCTTATGTACGAGAAATTACAAGCTGTTTGGACTGAGAGGTTCAATAAACTAAAAGAACAGAACTGATCAGAACCAGCAGCGTTAGGCCACGGCCCTGGCCTTGGTTTAGACAGCAGAACTACTGTGGAGGAGTGGAGAAAGCTACCAGACAGCAGCATCCCATCTGCACCCTCCAGGATTTCAATGTCTCCTAAAACTTCTCAGAGACGCCTACATGAGATAGAAGAATGCTGTGAAAACTGCTTGGTGTGTACCTGTCATACTGGGTAACAATGGAGTCCAGGAAGGTTCCATCCCCTTTGATGCAGCCAACACAAAATAATGAGAACACTTCAGATGCCACTCCTGTAGCAAGCCCAAAGTAAAAGACAAATAAACAAACAAACCAACCAAGAAAGGAAGAACCAAACAAAAAACAATTCCCTTCAAAATCTTAGAGCAAACAGTAGTAAGGGCCTCAGAACAGCCAGGGTGACCAAATCAAATACCAACCCAGCCTAGCACTGTTTCCATCAATGGTCAAAATCAGAGGGGTGAAGCTGAATCGGAGAAAGAACTGGTGGGTAAATACCTCTCTCACTCCAACTTTCAAAAATTTACAGCCCAGGGATGATCTAAGCAAGAAGCTATGTCTTTGTTTTGAACAATCCTTGATGGATTTTTCATCCATGAACCTACCCAGTTGCTCCTTGAACTCACATAAACTTTTAACATGCCCAACATGCATCCCATAGCTTAACTATATGTTGCATGAGTAAGATTTTCTTTTTGGAATCAGCTTCCCTTTATGCTTCCCAGTTCTTATCATAAAAAAAGAGTGAGGTCTTTGTACCAGAGGGATCAAGGTTTCTTAAAGCTCATGGAATATAAGTGATTCCAAAGAAATCACAAATGTTAAAAGGTGCAACATGGTCTGTGTGCTGGATAATAATACATCATTTTCAGTCTGGCCTTGGAAACGTTCTGAGGCAGAAGCACAAGCAAAAGAAATGTACAGGAAGCCAACAGCAATGAGAGTTCACTCTGGTGTTTATGGACATTAGGGAATTGAGTGTGTTCATTCCTGTGGGGTGGGATATATTCGGCCAACTATGTGACTAGCAAGCATAAACATGAATTTAAAAGACATAAGAACTCATGTTACCAGCTTCATTGCCCCAACTCATATTAGAAGTAAAAGGTATCTTTTGAAAAGTGACATCCAGAAATTAATGCCAATACTGAAAATGGAAGAATCCACTATTAGACCCTTAGCAAATTATTCTAAAAACAGTCTCCCTCCACATTGGGTGTCTATTTTACATTTCTTACCTAATTTGACCAAGCTTGTTTACAATAAGACCTGGATCTTACTTAATCTTTCTCTCAAAAGCTAATTGTAGAGCTCTCTGTCATCACATCATTTACTCCTGTGCACGTTTTCAGCTTGGACTCATGCACATTAACCTCCTCTGTGAGAAAAACAACACCAAGTCTTTACCTTCCCACTGTATGAGCAATGGCCTTGACCTACAATTCCAGCAGACATTTCTAAACCACTTAGCAAATCTGCCACCACTTTCAGTCACCACTTTTGCATTCATATAGCAGAGCAGATCCTACCATGTTGGCAAAATAAATTCAAGCACATTCAACTGTTTTCATACTACAGTTATTAGATTTCTAAAATTATGAACAGAGAACCACAAAATCAAAAGGGAAACTTCTAGTAAGTATTCCCCAGGACATTTAGCTCAAAGTTGCTCACTATCTTGCACTTATCTTTACTTCTAGACTTCAAATAGTTGGAAACTTTGCCAGCAGTTAACGTAAAAATACTTCAGAAAGTAAGAACAGAGTCATAGTTGAATTTCAATCATTAATACAGGAATGGCTGTACAAAGTCAGATGAAAAAATATCCAAAATTAGTAATCTGTATCCAACAATGACAAACAATAAAGTAGTCTATGGAAATGGAAGAGAGCAGTAAAAGTGCGTCTGCGTTCTCTACCATCTGCAGTCAGGAATGACACATCAGGTATATATTTATGTATTCAGTAATCTTTAATGGATTTATCTTTCATTAAAGTAATTGTCCTTTGAATCCATGCCTACTTTTAGCATCTACAACTTCTTTTATACTACCAGGTAGCTTGCTATGACAAGCTGTCTCCTTGTGAGACTGCTCATAGGAAGGAAGGAACACGCAGCTTTTCTAAGATCAAGGAGAGCCTTCTTCCCATGCTGCTTTATAAGGAGCTCCCCATGGCCTCTGTGTTAACTAAGCTGATCCAAGGTCCCTTCTGCCTTCATGAACACGTGTGCCTCAGCAACTCTGTGCAGAATTGCAACCACAAGAAATTGCAAATACCTTATGATATCAAACCCAGGTCCCTGATCTTTCGAATAAAGGAGGGTTACCTCATACTCATCAAAAGGCTCCAGAGTCTGCACTCTTTGCTGCTCATCCTCTGGAATACAACAGGTGAAAAACTCATTCATATTCATGACACTGCACTCAGTCCAGCCCTAAAAGACAAATCCCTCGAAGTTATCACCTCTGGAAGGACAGAAACTCACTTCCCACAGAAAACAAAGACCCTAAATTAAACACCTGCATTAGCCACTAAGACTGTCTAGCTAAAGCAAGAGCATCACAAAAACTGGTGAAAATAGATCTCTCATCTGTAAAGTTCTTAAAAATTTATTGCATCAAAAGCATCAGAGGAACCCATTAATCCCATAGAAGACAGTAGGCTGCAGGCTAGTTGGAAGCACCTTCTAAGGACGAGTCATGCTACTGGAGAAGGCAGTACCTCAACCTCAGCTCTGTTTGCTTCAACCCATAACTGATCAAACACTTAGTATTCCAATCTTCCTCAGATAAATCATGCTTGATGCATGCCCTAAGGCTGCAGGTGCTCACCTTCCCCAGAAAGCGCCTCTGCTGTGCCTCACAGTCAGGGTACTGTGCCAGTGAGTGCAGTGCAGTGTTCAGCTGGCTGAAATGCTGCTGCATGACACGTCCGAAGGCGTCCTCCGGGTGCACCTGCTCATACACCAGGAAGCACGCCTGGGGGAAATGCTCTGCTGCCCACTGAATCAAGGCATCTGACCTGTGGGGAGATTGTGCATAAGAAATTAAATTGAGGGCCCACTCATCATATGACAGATGCAGTGTATCCTCCTGCAACACCATAAAGCTGCTGTTAAGGCATCCTGACAAGTGGCAATACACTAAGGAGAGTGCTGTGCTGAACATCTCCTCCCCATCTGCACAGACAATTCAGGGGATGAGAAGAATAAAAACCTCAAAATTGCTCTTTTGAGTTTTTTCTTCTTTTTTCCCTTTCTCTTAGGATATCATGTGGATATCAATTACATCATCATAATTATGATGTAGGGAGCTATGTGGAATGCCACAGAATTCCCAAGGCTTTAGTTTCAAGGTCTCCAAGCCCAAGGTGATGTACTCAGAAAGAAGCTTGTTGTTTTCCCTTTACCACTGGGTAAGAGAGGAGAACCCAGCTGACCTGGGGTTCTCCATGTAGGTGAGCACCACCTCTGCGATGAAGAGGGTGGGGATTTCATTGTTCAGTCCTGCTTCCTCCAGGATTCTCTCCAGCTCAGACAGCTCTGATAAATCCACTCCCAGTAATTTATAATCCTTTCCAGAAAAGGCAATGGCTCCTGGGAGACAAAAATGATACAACCTCACTATGGTGCTGCTGCAATACTGAGACCAAAAGAGACAAACGTGAAAATCAAAACCACAGGCAATCACTCACAAGGCTATGTCCATAGACTGTACTTCTCTGGAACATGTACAAGAAAATCCCCATCACTACATGACCCGTGAAGGGATAGTGCCACGTGATCCAGTAAGTGCAGGTCTAAAACTCCATTATTCCTAATGCAAATTTCACCTACAGATTTCTCATAGAATTATTACACGTACTATAACAACAAAACTTTATTATATTTATTTAAAAAAAAATTTTTAGAACCACTGATTTTAATTCAAAATCAAACCTAAAGGGCTCTCATTTATACACTTTTCACTTAGGCTAAGAAAGCACCATTTCATTGATAGAATTTCAATGGTTTCCCTCACAATCAGAAAACCATTCTCAGGTTTCCTAGGCTTGGTTGGTTTGTTTGTTCAACAGATTTCATTTCTGTATAATGGCACTGAGTCCTGAAACTGCACATGCTAGCTCTTGGCAAACACCAGGACCTGACTCACAGACCACCATCCTCAGAAATAAGTTTCAGTTTATGATCAGCAAGCATCATCATACCTCTGAACCCCATCAGAATATGGTAAGTTATGGCCTGTTGACCTTTTCAGCCAAAACCACATCATTAACAAAGCAAACTGTAAAGTATCTACTCTGTCTCTGCAATCCAATAACTGTATCTGTCCTGAGGACAGTTAACCTACACTGTTCTCAAAGGCATACACTTCTGGAGGCAAAATGGCCTTTTTCAGAAGTCCATCAGAGTGTTCCGTCCTAATTTCTTCTAACTTGTCCATCCATCCTTTGCTGACCTCTGGACACAGAAAATATGCTATTCCCAACTATTTGACACCTTCTTTTAAGTACCTGAAGATTCTTGGTATGGACAGAGTTCCTTGCCACAAGACTCTGCCAATATTAAAAATGTGAACAGATTCAGGAAGAAAATGAACAAGCTCATGGAAGAACTACTCACTAAGACCTGGGAGTCAGGAACTCACTCTATAGCTGTCTTCCATCTGTATTTGAATTGATTAATACTATGTAAATGCAGTGGATTACATACGTCCCTACTGCATTTCATTCCATGTTCTCAGACCAGTTGTGTACTTTGTCAAACTCCTGCTCTCGTTCATCTAACTGCAAGTCCTCATGTTTCCTGCAGGTTTATGACATTTCATCTTCTACAGTAGATCATCTAGAGCTTTACTGGAAATTGTGGAGGAAAACAGATGCAGGAGAAACCTCTAGTGATCCACATCCTTTACATTCTTCCTTTTCCCCTTAGCACTCAGCTAGCACAATACTCTGCAGTCGTTTCACAAGGCTCATGTTCTCCTGCCTTGGAGGGCAAAAAAAAACCATCAGGAGACATAACAACTAATGTTTTATTACAATCAAGACACTCAAGAGTCAAACTTTCTCTCTTACCCATCAAGCCTATGAATCATTGTATAATTTAGGGTGACAGGGACGTTTAAAAGTAATCTTGTCCAAATGCTTTCTCACGGCAATTATCTGTGTCATGTTGCTCAAAGCTTTGTCCAGTCAAGCTCTATCTCCAAGGCTGGAGATTCCACTACCTTTCTAGGCAATCTGTTCCTATTTTTAACTCCTCACATGGTGCAACCTCCCCTCGAACATTTTTATTATACATCACTGGAATTTCCTTCTTTTTGCAACTTTCAATCATTGTCCCTTGACTATTTGCTTTATGCTTCCAAGAAAAGTGTGGCTCTGTCTTTTCTAACCTCTCCCAATAGGTAAGCTGAAGAGTGCTGTAAGATTCACTTCCCTCCCAAACTCCTCCCCATATGGCTGAACAAAACCAGTTCTCTCAACCTTTCCTCCTACATCACCTGCTCCATCACTTCATCATCCTCATCACCTCCCACTGGACACACAACAGTTTGTCACTGTTTTTGGACCAGTATGCTCCAAGCTGGACACACCCTTTCAGAAAAAAACACACCCTTTCACACCCTTGCAACAGAAAAAAACTGACCTCGGTTTGATATAATCAGCTCCTGACAAATCCATCCTGGCTTCTTGTTATCTCCCAATGCTTACAAATTATTTGTTTTGACATATTTCATAAAATGAACACTCTTTTCATCTACAATTTCATAGTTGCCCTACTATAATCTCTCGCTTTTTGAAGGCTGAAGCTATGTTTTCTTCTTCTAAACATTTTGTACAAAAAAAATCTTCCATTAATGCCATACCTAATCCTTCTCCTTCAGTGTCTCCCACCAGTGTTGACAACTCTTTCACTCCTTTGATCAGAGTAGCTTTTTGGCATGCCACATTTGGGAAATCTACCTCGTATACCACAGTGTGATGCAGAAGACCCATATCCTTCAAACGGAAGTATAAGGAATCAAAGCCAGCACCTAAAGATATGATCTGCAGAGAGAGTATCAGAAAAAGTTATACTCAACTCCAGCAGCATCCTGAGCGTGTAAGTGTGAAAAATATTAAACAACATCTGCAGAGTGACAAAATCAGGCAACTTCCTGCAACAGGCAGAAGAATTTTGTGTGGATATTGCCCCCTTCCAGATACTTATGCCAAAGTGACACATGGACAGCCACAGTACTGCCAGTCAGATTTCTGTGCCCTGCTGGGAATGGATCCCAACGGATGCACTAATGAGTTACTGCCCAGATGCCAGAAAGACTTTACACACATTTAGTGACAGATGCCAGAAGCCCCGGAAAATGTACCTGTGTCCTGGGTAGGCTTTGTGTCTTCAGCAGGAAGTCCTGAACACAGTGATCTACAGCACGGGCACGGATGTAATAACCCCTGTAGGAACAAATTCAGTTGTAATCACTGTCCAGGCACATAATTTCTCCAGCACTGGCAACTTCAATTTTAAAAAATAATTTTTTTTTCTCTAAGCCTCTACCCAATAACTCCCTGTTTACAGACCTGCACTGGGAGATGATTTTGTCATCTCTATAGAGTATGCTAATAAATACAGATCTGCTGCAACCAGTGTGCATATTAACCATCAAGACAAAGGATAACCCAGAGAAAACATGCAGATATCCCAGGTGGACCTGTTCTGTTTTGCATAAGTAAATATTTGCTGAACAAAAATGTATGAATCCAGATAGTGAGGATGCTCCCTGGCAATGCAGATGGCCGATACCTGAGTTCCTGCCCGAAACCATATGCTGCAACAACAAAATGAATGAGTGTGCGCTAATGTAGTGAGAAGGGATCAAAAAAGAGAGGAAAAGCAAAGTCAGGACAGGAATTCTGTTCTCTGGTTTTTGAATAAACAGAACTAAGTTAGACTAAATCCTGGAAAGCATTTACCATAGTCTGGCATGGACTGATGCCTCTTGTTTCTTAGCATTCTCTTTTAGTTAGTTTCATCCTATATCCACCTGGCTATATTCCAGCTCTTATCACCCCTTTAACAAGCATGTTATTATCTTCACTCCTCACAGGGACCACATAGTCTAAGATGTCCCAAAATTGTTGATAAATGCAATACAGAACCCTTGCTGTAAATTCAGCTTGGCATGCCAATGTTGTGTGACAAGTCAGTGCAGGCTTCCTGATGAGCCACATCCATCTTCATAGGTCTGCAAGATTCTGCCTGAACACCACTGTTTGATTTTCCCCTGGACAAAACTCCTTTGGCAATTCATAGTCATTTGGATTGCATTAAACTATTCGCCTCGAATTATGTAAATTCCACAACATCAGCCTAGAGCCCTCTGCAAACACACATTAAAACGTTCTTGTGTCTTACAAAGCTCTGGAGAAGTCCTCCTGGTCAGACAACCACTGACTCAAAAGATACTGCTTCCCAGAGCCACCAAATACCCTCCAGAAATTGTAACATTCTGGGGAATTAATGAGAAAACTATGGATGTTACTATATTATTAGTATGTTTTCAAACATTACAAAGTTTTCAGCAGCACTGAACACTGGAGCTAGGAATCAGTCTGGTGGCATATTTCACTCAGGACAAAGCATTCAGTTTTGGTCCACAAGCTATGTAACATTATACTAACAGTCTAACAAAGTTACACTACTTCGAGACAGTACACTGCACCTTGCCACTCTGTGTACTTTGCTTAAAATGTGTTTGAGAAGCTGTGCCTTGCCCAACCGACAGATCCAAGCATGGGGATTTGTGGTGGAAGGGACCTTAAGCTACTCGTATTCCACCCGTCTGTCATGGACAGCGACACGTTCCACTAGACCCAGTTGCTCCAAGTCTCACCTAACCCGGCCTTGCACACTTCCAGGGATGAAGCAGCCAGAGCTTCTCTGGGCAACCCGAGAGCCAGGCCTCGCCACACTCACAGGGAAGACCTCCTTCCTAATATGTAACCTAAACCTACTCTCTTTCAGCTTAAAGCCATTCCTCCCCGTCCTGTCACTACTCCCGCAGTCCGAGATCCCCTCCCACGCCCCACGGGCACTGGGGCTCAGCAGCCGGAGCAGCTGAAGGCTCTGCGAAGCGCTCGCTCCTCACCGGTGGATAAGCGGCGCTCGCCGCCGCCGCCGCCCCGCCAAAAGCCGCAGGAACCGGTCCTGGATATAGCCCCGCGCTGCCGCCGANGACGCAGAGAGCGCGGAGCGCGCGCCCCCTGGCGGGCCCGCCCCGGCACTGCCGGTGCCTGTCCCGGTGCGGGGTCTCACGGAACGTGCCGGGCGGCCCCGGCGCGGTAAGCGGGCTGCAGGGGCGCGGGGCTCCGTGCGGGGCTCTGTGCAGCGCTGCAGGGAGTTCTGTGCAGGGGGACCCTTGCCAGTGCGGCCCAGGCTCCGTCCCCTGTGCGGCATTCGGAGTGGAGATGGCACTAATGACTGCATGCTGCATGGCTGTGCTGGGGACCCAGCTGGGCTTCCCGGGCGGGCTGTGCTGAGGACAAATGGGCAGGGCCAGAGAAGTGTCTGTGGCAGCCGTGCTGAATGTTTCGTGTTATTGCTCTTTAGGATTTTTACTGGGAGTTAAAGAGCAGCCTGGTAGTCTGAGCTATGTGAGATGCCATGGGTGTTGCACATGCTGTTATATTCAGTGTCTCTACACATCTTGCAATCCACAAATTAGTGTATTTAGTTTTAAATAAGTTACAATCTCAAAATGCCACTTTTAAAGAGAGTGGTCAGTATGTATATTTATTACAGGGACCATAAAGCTCAGTCCTCAGCCCAGTGCTAGATTTAATCAACAACCACATGAAAGTGTTCCTCTGACGTGTATTTTATTGGTGTTGCTTTCCAGGTGATTCCTGGCACATTTTGAGGTAGCCAGCACAGTGGCCACAGTTACAGCATGGGATGCAGAACCTTACAGGAGCTCCTGTATTTCTGTTTGTATTCTAGATGTGTGCTCAGTTCCTGCAGGCATGAAGGCTTCCCTTTCCTTCAAGTTCCCTTTTCTTAACTGTTCATCATTTTGTTGATCTTGTCATAGCTCTGGGTTCTGGAAATTATATTTTGCTTTAGTTACAGGTTAAAACTTACAGGGAATGCTAGCCTGTCCTGCTGGCCCTTCAGAACCTGCAGAATTTCCAATTACACTGGCAGCCTGAAAATTGTGGTGGAATAAAATGCATGGCAGCAAGTTGGGGAATGGCTACTGAGGTCAGTGCCTCCACCCATCCCAGGAAGTCCTTTCAGTCCTACGTTTCTATATCCATAACAGTCTTCTGTGCAAACCCTGAGCTGACACTGAAACATGAACTGGACATACTAGGTTTAACACAGACCCAAATTGTTTTGAGGGAGTGGGGGCAGAGCAGGCTGGGAGATTACTTTCCTGTCCTGAGTACAAGGTAGCACATTTGTGCTCCAGGAAGGGCGAGTGGGTCAGATTTCCATGGTAAAGGATGAGAAGGCAGTGTGCAGCCTTCTTGGTGCAGTGTGCATCAGATTTCTTGGGTCTGTGAGTGTCTGATCCTTAGCTGTCACAGATATAAAATCCTGTAATCACTCACAACTTTTATCAGGCTCTCATTTGAAAGCAGAAGGGATTTTTGTTTTTATGTCCTTTGTAGTTTGGAAGGGTGTTTTGGGGCCTGATTGCTGTCATAGCTAGAAATCTCCTCCAGATTTCTTGTTGTATGTCCCACTCCTATAAGGATTCCCCCAGGGCTCCACATGACATTCAAATCATGTGAGGAATGCACAGCTCACCCCAAATAACAGAAAACACGTAGCAGAGCAGCACGGGGGCCCCAAGCTGCTCCGACCCGCACTGGGTTGAGACGGGGAGGTACATAATGAAAAGCATTTGCTGCAGCAGCTATCTATAGTCTGTTGTGTTTGGGAGGGGGCCCTGCCTGCCTGACCTCAGAGCTGACGTTAGAGAGCCCCAAACGAGGAACTGGGAGTGCTCCAGAGAGAGTCACAGCCAGGATACCCAGCCTGGGAGGGACACACCAGCACCGCTGAAGGAGAGGGGAGAATGGTGGTGTTGTCCCCATAGATGGGTACTCTGGATGAAGACACTTCAATTCCAGGTGAACCAAGGAAGTTTAAGTCTCTCTACTGGCTGACTCATCAACAGATCTGTGAGATCACCAAGATCTGTGCTTCTGATCCTCTATAAGCATTTTTCCTTATGTGTTCTGCTTTCTTAAAGACTTGGGGGCAAGCTGAAGGTTATCAGTTGATTACCAGCATGATGTCTGTATCAGCTTGCACGTGGGAAACAAATACAGATCTGTAATCTCTTGTATTTTGC
>VXBB01005541.1:11295-29483 GCA_013399915.1 Illadopsis cleaveri | reverse complement strand
GCCTGGGAGGGACACACCAGCACCGCTGAAGGAGAGGGGAGAATGGTGGTGTTGTCCCCATAGATGGGTACTCTGGATGAAGACACTTCAATTCCAGGTGAACCAAGGAAGTTTAAGTCTCTCTACTGGCTGACTCATCAACAGATCTGTGAGATCACCAAGATCTGTGCTTCTGATCCTCTATAAGCATTTTTCCTTATGTGTTCTGCTTTCTTAAAGACTTGGGGGCAAGCTGAAGGTTATCAGTTGATTACCAGCATGATGTCTGTATCAGCTTGCACGTGGGAAACAAATACAGATCTGTAATCTCTTGTATTTTGCTAAGCAAGAGGGCTGTGCCTTGGAAGCACTGCTTCCTAAAATACTTGTTTTGTAGCATTATGGATATTGTCCTGTTGCTCCCCGTTACTGCAAGAGTAGAAGGCTGGCTTCATCTGGCCTTCTAGGATAATGTAGTAAGAGTTTGATCTGGGAGAACATATGATTTGAGCCTCAAATCTCAATCATTTTATTGTAATGTAATATCACAGAGAGGCCTCAGTGACAGGGCAAGACCTTGTCTAGCTAAGGGCAGTGTGGTAAAATACAGAGATAAACAACACAACTTGAGAGTTATGCACACGGAAGTCGCGAGTGTACAACATAAACACTGCACAAAATACATCTGTGTCATCAAAAAGGCTGTGATTAATAAAATAAGATACAGTCACAGAATCACAGAATAGTTTAGGTTGGAGGAAACTTTTAAGAATCATCTAGTCCACCCCTCTGCCATGGGCAAGGACATCTTTCACTAGACCCAGTTGCTTAAAACCCCATCCACCTGGCCTTGATCACTGACTGCAATCACAGGAACTTGGTCACAGGAGACTTGCTTCCTGGTCATTGTTATGAATGTAAACACCTCCAAAACCCCCTATCACTGTCAAGGAAAATACTGTGATTTTCTCATTCTTTGATGTTCATTGGAATCTTGTCTCCATTAAAAAGAGTGTTAGAAAGGAATTTTAGAAGATATCCTTAGATATAATGGCAGTGATGTCAGAAGTGGAGAGAAGAAACAATCATCCTCTGTCTTGTCACAGATGTTAGGAAGTGCAGGAAACAGTTGTGAGGACTTTCAAGAGTGGTTTGTTTTATTGCCTTGTGGAGACTGCAGTAGAGGAGGAGGAAGTGAGATATGTGCTAAATTATTAGCCTGGGGGGATAGGTTTTGCATTGGTATAATGACGTAGATTTGTGAATCAACAGTTGAGGAAATGTGAACAAGAATGTTGAAGATGGGATTTTTGTTTTTCTGTTGTTTCTGTTTTGCAGAGAACTTGGACCAGAGGATCTGGGGTAAATATCAGTGTGCTGATATTTATAGGATGAAAATGACATGTTTTGTGAAATTTTTCAATACTACAGTATTAGCCCTGGACAGAATAGTGGAAGGGTTGGCCACATATTGTCAGAGGGAATGATGACTGCCATTAACTCTATAGCCAATGTACATTTCCAAGAAATGTAATTTATGCCTGTTTGAAGTACCACCAGTGGAGGTATGTTGCTATCCCAGGATAATTTGCTTCCCTGTTTTATTTTTATGCAATATCGTGGTCTTTTAAAATCTATGTGTTAGTAATTCAGAACTTCTTAAAGTTTGTGTTATCCATTTCATGTTGAAGGACAAGAGCTTGACTTTAGGCCCTGCTGGAATCAGCAATTTTGGAAAAATTACCAGAGCTTTGAAAATTATGTCTTCTTGCAGGTGGACACTCATAAGCTCCACATCAAGGGATGCCAACCTCCACCTGCCTGCCTTTTGCTCAGTGGGAGCACTCTTCATCTCCTCACCTGCCACAGAGCTGTGCTACCTGCTGCTTTCCCTATTTTAAAGACACATTACCAAATGTATCTGTTGTATTTACATTCCGTGATTCACTGCATTTTGTGAATGAACATGGATTGTACTCATGGCATGGTATTCCTGATAAACTGACACTGCATGTACTGCTGTGTTACAGATATCTCTGTGCTGTTCAGAGGCCTTGAAACACTGTCTCAACTTACTTTTGCTCTCTGAACAGACTGAACAGCAGTCTGAGTTATTGTACGGTGTGGATTTTTTTCAAAGAGTTACTGAGCAAGACAGGAGCCTTTAACTTCCACTGAGAGAAGTTGAAGTTCCAAAAGTAACCTTTATGCCTGTGTTTAGGGACTTGGTGTTTGGGATGCTGTTCCTGCAGCTGCTTTGATCAGCAGACTCAAACCTCTGAGAGCTCCATTTGTATTTAAGAGATAAAGACCCTGTCTTGTTCTTCTCTCCAAATGCGCAAGTTACACACTGACTGTTTCACAGTTTCTTTGGTGACTTGAAAGCTTTCCAAAATCTGACTCTTTCATTGTTTCCTCCTCACCTCTGTCTCAATTCCCTGTCTGTAAAATGGGGATAAGACTAAATTTCATACCTCCAAGGGAAAAAGCATGAAGGGAAAATAAAAGATTTTTTGACACATTGGAGAGAAGTAAGATATGTCTGTGTGACATTTGTCAGTAGTACATGAAGAGCTGATTAAACACTGAGCAGTCATTAATCAACTTTTGACTTAAACTCTGTTGCTGATTTTCCAGTAGATGACTGTCAGCAGTAGAGTGCCACAGAGCAGTTGGTTCATTGGTACAGATGGGTGTCTGTGTCGTGGAAAGCAGGAATTAGAGGAATTGGTTGATTGCATTAGGTGACCAACAAAGCAGAGGTTCCACTTTATTGAAACAGCTAGACCAAAAGGTGTTTTGAAGCATATCTGAAAAAGTAGAATAGAACAATTGAAAGAGACCAGTTATCACCTAGTTCAGCTGCAAGAGGGATTGGCATTCCTTACATTTCTTTCATTGAAAATGATCACTGGCACAATGTCAGTGTTCTGGGATCAGCATTTCAAACCCCTCTTGGTTATGAGTTGAAAGGAGTTGTGGTTTGAGGTCTCCCCTATATTCAGAGGTTGTGGGTCTACAACAAAACTTTCAGAAAACAAAATCCAATCTGTATTTGGACTGAGCAGATTTTGTTGAGCTCCCAGCTACATGATGCCTCTACTCTGCTGGCAGATTACATTATTTCTTACCAATTTTCTGATGTTTCAAGGATCACCAGTATTGTAATGTTTGTCAGCAGATGTAGTGCTGCTTTTCCCATGTTAGAATTCCCCATCACATGATATTTAAACCAGAGTCACATATACCAGTTTATTCCCAGGAGGCTTAGATGAATAGGACGAGCAAAAGGAAAGTCCCTCTTCAGTGTCCTGACTCCCAGTTCTGCAACATCTCATTCTTTCAGTTTCATCCTGCTATTATTTCTGCTTCCAGGATCTCCTAACCTGACACAGGCATCTACTCAGTCTCCAGGGAGTCTCTGGTCTATGAGTTTGGCCTTATAGCATCTGAACCACAGTGTCATCACTTTGGGGCCCCACACATGGATGGCAAAGGAGGAAACAATATAAATTGTGCTGGTCCCTGCTTTCTTGTGGTGAGATCTGTAGTTGCCAGAAATTTCCATCCTTCGTTCTGGGCTGGGTATGGGTTTCTTAATGGGGAGGAAGGCACTTTCTATTCTGAATGGAGAAAGCAGCACCAAGGAAGGTTTTAATTTTCTGCCACCAGTGCAGAGCAGACAGTTTGCTGGCAGTTGCAGGGGTTAATAAACTCTGCAGTCCTGATCCAGTCTGTCACAGGGAGGAGGACTGCAGGAACGGAGCACATTCTTATACTGTGGGAAAGGGTCCTTGCTGGAGTGATGCCTAAAGATTTTTACACATTTTTCATAAATTTTTAGCTTTGTGGACTGTTAATACATAGTTATAACTTCTAGTACTTTTCCTGCCATCTCCCATAGTTTAACAAACCCTTAGGAATACATTCTTGAAATTCTGTTTAGTCTTAAATTTTATGCCTTCCCCTGCAATCTTGCACTTTTCCTCTGGTACAGTCCTGCACCCTGAGGTCCATCTATGACAATTGTCTGCTTAATATTTTTCAAATGCTTTGAGAGAGGACTCTTGTTTATGTGCCATTCTTACTTTTTTTATTCCTCCTGTCTTGCTGATCCTATTTCTCCATCTTGTTACCTTATCTGTTAGTGGTTCCCATTGCCTTTGCTAGATCCTTTCTCTGCCTTGTTTTTGTTTTCCCATGGTAAGTATATATTTAAATTCCGCATCAATTTGCAAGAGCTGCTGCTTCCTTCTGTCCTCCTTAATTTGATTAATATTTCCTTCCATCTTTTCTGCTTATTCAACTGGTCATGTTGCTGATTTTAATATCACCTTGCTTTTTCCTGCTGTTTCTGAAATGCACTTTGTAAGAAATGGATCTGTCTCTGGCACCTTCATGGTCTCCTTGTCTATGTCCTGAGTCCTTTAGTGGCTTCAATACCTTTATTTGACATTTCTCAAGTCTAAATTGATAACTTACGTTGTTTGAACTGTGTCAGGCGTGAGGGGAGTGCTGCACTGCTGCTTTTCCATTGCTGCCTTTCCCTCTACCCTGCTTCCTTTCATCTTCTCTTCAGAGCAGTGCTGTGTTCAGCTTTTTGGTGTTGCTGTCATCAGATCCACCCTGCCAGCCTTTCTTTTCTCAGTTTCTGCCTCTTTCTCTTTTTCTGCTCAGCCGTGGCTCACACTTCTCCGCTGGCTAATTCTCTTCATGCTTGAATGTTCGCTACCCTTGATTAATTTTCTCCTTCTCTTCTATTACAATCTGAACTCTGAAAATCCTCAGCCTTTAAAGACTTCTAGGATCTTCTTCACCTCCTGCACTGGTTCCTCCCAGTTTTACTTTGCCATCTTCCTAATTTAAAATGGGAAGATTCAAAGTTTGGCTTATTTCCTTCATTTCAGGTGAATTTGACCTGTTTTAGCTCATTCCTCAAACACTTTCCTCCTCCTGTGTTCAGTTGTTTCTTTCTAAGACTTCTCTTACCCACAGGAAAGGAACAGGAAATAACTTTTCTGTTTGCCTTGTTTCATTCTTCTCTTTCTTCTCCTCATCATTAATGCAGAATTTTCTTACTTATTTTGTTATTGTAGTCTCAAGTAACACACTCTGAAGATTTCAAGCACAGAATTTCAAAGAATTTTTGTGACATTGTTCGCGACTAATTGTTTACTGTAGAAGGGAAGATGGAGTTTGTAGGTGGTGTTTGTACAACGAGTAGTGACTGCAGCATAGTGGGCTCTGTATTTCAGTCTCCAAGACTACAGGCTACAGGCAGAGTGAACATAAAACCTGTGATGCACAAAATCACTCAGGCACAAAGTAAGTGCTGTGAGATGTGCTAATTTTCTGTAAACAACACTTAACCCTTTTTTTTTTTTTTTTTGGCTTTTTTATTTAAGAAATAATCTATTGTACAAATAAAACAGAAGATCTGCAGTTGTGTGTGATATAGGTGAAGGATCATGTTTCTCAGAATCACGGAGTTCTAAAAGCTGCATATTGTTCATTCTGTACTGTGGCTGTGACAGAGGCTGCTAAAGCCACTGCTGGTTCCAGAGTTTCTTAGGCGAGTGATGTTGAATGTCTGCACTTTCTCAGTGCAGATCTGGACACAGGATAGAATATGCCTGGGAAAGTGCTACGAAGAGTCTTTCACCTTTGACAGTAATGAAACCAGAAGATACTATTCTTACTCTATATTAGAATATAATAGTTCCACTTGGAAGGGACCTGCAAGGATTATCTAGTCCAATTGCTTGGCTCCTTCAGGGCTGACCAAAAGTTAAAGCTTTAAGGCATTAAGGGCAATGTCCAAATGCCTCTTAAACATGGGGCATTGACCATCTCTCTAGGAAGTCTGTCATAGTGTTTGACCAGCCTTTCTGTTAAAGAAATGCTTCCTAATGTCATCTGAACCTCCTCGCTCAGATTAAAACACAACACAGATTTTTCTGATTCCTCTACTGTTGTGCTCCCTGCTCACATGATTTTACTTTGAACACTTTCTTAGGTTTGTCAGATCCAGGATGAATGGAGAATGTTCAGTTGCTTAAGACCATATTTTGCCTTCATTAAGGAACCACAGAACCTGGAGTGGGACAACCAGTGGTATCAATGGAGGCTGGGGATGGAGAGATTGAGAGCAGTCCTGCCAAGACTGGGGATACCAGTGGGTGAAACACTGGGTGTGAGCCAGCTGTGTGTGCTGGCAGCCTAGAAAATCAATCGGGTCTGGGTCGGGGTCCAGGGAAGTGATTCTCCCCTGCTCTGCCCAGGTGGAACTGCCTCCAGCTCTGGGAACCAACAGCAGAAGGATGTGGAGTTGCTGGTGGGAGTCCAGGGGAGGCCACAGAGGTGGTCTTAAGGCTGTGGAGACAGGCTGGGAGAGCTGGGGATATTCAGCCAGGAGAGGAGGCTCCAAGGACACCTTGTTACAGCTTTTCAATACTTAAAGGGGGCTTATAAGAAAAACAAAGAGACTTTTTACCAAGGCCTGTAGTGACAGGACATGGAATAATGGTTTTAAACTAAAAGAAGGTAGATTTTGATTGGACATAGCAGACACATGTTCACATAATTAAGGCTGGGGGGTTTTTGTTTGCAATCCATGATAATGTAACACTGAATATTCTTATCCTTGAAAAACACTAATCCTTGAATCTTCTTGACACTTCTGTTTAATTATGTCTTGCAATTATAAGATCTACAGTCTAAACGCACATGTAACTGTGGGTTTTTATCCTCAGAACTGTAGGATTTAAATGAGTCTGCAATGCTGTTGCTAGCAGTCATAAATCCCAAACTGACAAAAAGAGTACTGTGAATTGGACTGTCTTGTAAAACACATGCCATAGAACTTCACTGAATTACCTTTTTCTTGATTTAATAACATATATTAGAAAAAACTCCAATCCCTAACCCACAAACAAAGCCCACCAAAACACAAACAAAAAATCAAAACAAAAAAACCCAAAAAGAAACCCAAAGCAAAGCCCCTCACAACCGTGTTTTCACTGAGAAGTTACCAGTCATCAGAAATTTACAACATCATTAGTTAAGTTGCTCATATAGTTAATTACTTTGCCTATTAAATTATATATCCTGCTTTTGAGCTGAATTGGTCTGTTTTATAACAGACTGTATAACTGTTTTATAAGATGGCATCTAGGACAGTTTTGTATTCTATTACATTCAAGCTAACAGACCGGTAATTGTTCAAAACACTTTTTAAGAAACCTCTCCTAAATATATCTACTGCATTGGATATTTACCACATATTTCAGCTCTAATATGGTAGAATTGATTAAAAAATGTTTCCATTATCAGTTGCTGCAGTTATGTACACCCATTCTGTCCATTCTGGAATGCAGAGACAATGTAAGAATCTCATTAAAATTAAATTCCAAGAGTTTCCATCAGAGAAATGAGCATTTCCACACCCTACTTGCACCTGTGCTGTTAACACCACGCTTCTCAGGTATAGAAATCAGCCTCTTCATTTCTGTGGATGCTAGGTTTCTTTTATTACCTTTTCCAAGTAGTTATTCATACAGGGAACTCTGATGCCTTAGCCAAGGACAGCACAGTACTGGGCCTCGGTTCAACAACAGCAACAACTACACAAGCAAAACTGGTTGCAATTTTAGACTGTTAAAATACAGAATGGGAATCAGAGTACTGAAGCACCACTGCACTAAGAGAGCTGCTGCTACAAAAAGGAGCACCAGGAGATACCTTGGCCAGCATGCTGGAACCTACCAACTGTATGGCAAAGTGTTTGGGGCAGGATTGCTCTAAGAGAGCTGTGGTTACTGCTGTGGGGGTATCTAAGAGGAGGAGGAAGCTGTGGAGCAAACAGGCTTGTCTGTGGTTTCTGAGAGAGCTCTTAATCTACAAGCAGTAGTTCGAGCTACTGCTGTAGGGTGAAATGCAATCCATCCAGATTTTCCATCTCCCCTGCTTTATAGTGGGCCATCAGTTGAGAAAATAAATTTCTGGCTTGTTTGGTCAGTTGTCAGGGTTCAGTACTCTCTGACCTGATTCTTTTAGAAAAACCACATGAGGAGAATTTTGAAGCTTTTCAGGAAGGTTTGCTCCATCACCTTTCTAGGGACAGAGATGAGGCTGACTGGCTTGTAGTTCCCCGGATCTTTTTTGCCCCTCTGGAAGATAGGAGTGATATTTGCTTTCTTTCAGCTGTCAGGAACCTCCCTTCATAACCATGCCCTCTCAAAGAAAATCACGAGTGGCCTCAAAGTGATGTCACCCAGCTCCTTCACAACCCATGGCTGCTTCATTTCAGGTCTCTGTTGAAAGTGGTTCCTATGTCAGTCTGCTCCACTGAAGGTATATATTCCTTGCTCTCAAGCTTCCCTTTGGTCTCAGAAGGCTGCTGTTCCATGTCCTTCATCACTGGAGTGTTTGCCCCATTTGGTCGTGGGTCTATGTTTTCCTTAGTTTTCCTGTTGCTACAGACATACCTGTAGAAGCCTCTCTTATTGCACTTCACATCTTTTGCCATATTTGACTCCACATGGGCTTTGGTTTTCTCTATCCCTTTTCTGCTTGCTTGGATAACACCTCTATATTCCTCCTGAATTATCTGTCCCTTCTCTCATCTCACAGCACCTCTCAGTGGCCTGAGTTATTTCTGAATATTTAAGAATCATTAAATTAATTCATAAACCAAATTTGCTTCCTTCTGCATCAGTTATGGCCCTTTAGGTTATCTAAAACAGGATCACCAAAGTAGTGGTTTGTAGCCTGATTCTGTTGTTGGAGGAGCAACAGGGCTGGGATTTAACATGGAGGACTAAGTAACTTTTAAAGTGAATGGTAGGCGCATATGTGCACTTTTAACCTATGGGATATTTTGGGATTGTGACTCGGATTAGATCATGTGATGTTACCTAATGGTCACATGTTTGTCAAATTATGTGCATCATGGCAGTTTAAACTGCAAGGTAACAATCTATTATTTGGGGGGTTTTAAAATAACCTAAACATGATACATTTAGCAGGCACACTGGTCAGTGCCCTAGACTAATAAGCAATGCTACGCCACAGATAACTAATATTCAGGAGATCAGGATTGTGTGAGACAAACTCCCACAAGATGGAGCTGCACCATACCAGTTCGTTCTGCCTTCCTCGGGGCTGGCAGTCNGTGTGTGTCTGTGTCTGTGTGTGTGTTCGTGATCCTCTCCACAGACAAGTCCCCATGCCTATTTGTGGTATCTGATATATTCATACAGCATATTCTGCACAGACTGTCTGGTCAGTGTGGCACTGCTCCCATTTGCTGCTGGCATCTGCAGTCCAGAGTATTTGTGGGACGTCGTTGCATCCCAGTGTGCAACAGTTGTGGATGATAAACATGGTTTGTCAGAGGGAAAAAGAAGGTCACGTCATCTGCAATTTTTTTTTCCTGGAGAAATTATGAGATCTTACTTCAGACCTGCCATTCCATGGCAGACCAGAGCTTGAACCAAAGCTTAAGCATAGAGAAATTTGGTGCAAGTGGGCAATTCCTGGACAGTACCCTCATTGCTGCAGAATTCTCCCGAGTCCCTGCTGCTGGGCAGAAGAGTCCGATGGAGTCGCAGCATGTGGGTGAGATTTCACTCTACTGATCTCAGAGCCTTTCCTTCCTGAACAAACATTTTCCATTCTGAAATAATCACCTCACTATATATAGAAAACTCCTCCAGAGCAAAAGCCATGTTCTTTAGGAAGGGATAATTCTCAAATTGTTTTCCTCCTTTCACCAGAATCAGCAGGTCCTTTGCTATCAGGCTTGTACCTGTTTGCGAACACTGCTGACCTAAGGCATGTGTCACCTCATGCAAAAATAACCTGGATTTCCCCTGCAGCTCCTGCGCCCCCTGCCCCCAGTCCGCGGATTCCGAGGCTGTCTCTGTAATCACAATCCACAGCATTTCGGAAACCCCCCCTCATCTTGCTTCCTCCCAGCTGATTTTCAGGGGAACAGAAGGAGACTTGTTTGCTACCAGGGAGGAAGTCCAGGCCTTAGCAAGCAGCTTTCTCAAAGGCACCGGTGAGAGCGGTGCGCTTCAGTCAGCGTTCATGGCAGAACTGCTGCCAAATGAGGTCACCCTGCTGCAAACGTGGATGAAGAGATTTCAGAGGAGGAGAATGGAAGAAACTAGCACAGGAAGTAGAGCAGTCAGTAGCACACGGCTCGGCTCAATCAACTCACCCTCTGGAAATGTTGATTTCAGTTTTGTCTCGGCTCACAGATGAACATCTATTAGACGGTTTCCTTCTTATCATTAGCTCATTCCCTTTTCTCTTACAACCATTCCTTGGTTGGACACAGTTCAGCCATCTCTTTGGGAAGGGTTTCATGGGGCAGGCAGCACACAGGTTCCGAGATCAGTTGAGACACCAGGACTGAATGACACTGCCCATATCCTTTGGGAATTGCAAAGCTCACAGAAGCTCTAGGACAGAGATTTGTCCTCTTGAGAAAAGCCATAGACTTGCAGAACTGGAGAACACCAGGTTGGAAGTGATCTCAAGGGTAATGTGGTGAAAGTTTTCTGGGCAAAAGTGTGGTCCATATGAGCTGGCCCAGCACCCTTATTAGCCAAGATGTACTACTTTGACTGCTAGGAATCTGTTACGTCTTTTTCACGGTTATTCTAGTGATTAATTCCTCCTTCCACTGAACTACTGCTGTAGTTTCCTTTCAGTTTGTATAACTGCAGTTCCACAGTATTGCCCCTGTTACACCTTTATTTGCCAGATTGAAACTCATTACTATTGAAAAAATTAAAATTTTTCATTCTTAGAGATCCTTAGAAATCATTACTTTTTAAAATCTTACTAAAGGTCTCCACATGGAACCTTGTTCCTTGGATCTGATTCATTCTTATGACTCTTCTCTGGCCATTTTGAATTTTCTGAAGTCTTTATAAATACTGAACATTAAGTTTGTGTCACTAAAGCTGCAGTAACAGAATTTCCCTGTTGTTCTGTGTCCTTCTGTTTAGTCTGTTTATATTTCCTTGAATATCATTAGTCAAGATACTAAAAACATTGTCAGAAATTTAAGAATTATTCTTATTCCTTGGTAGGAAGTTTATCTGCTTAATAGGAATAATATATTGTACAGACAGACTGAAGAAAAACAGTCTATAAGGCTTGGTTTATAGGGACCTGTAGATTGAGTGTGCATCAGCTGAGGGCATATTGTAAAAACAAAATAACATCAAATGAGATGGTATAAACATGAATATGACTTGCAGGATGCATGAACTAACTTTTCTGGCACTGCTTTGCTGTGATCAGCCCCACAGCCACAGACTGTGTCCAGTACTAGCCAGTGCACCCCAGAGAATGTAGAAAAATTTGTGAGAATTCCAGAGGAGACAATTAGAGGTTCAGAAAATGCAGTATGGAAAGATCAAATGCTCTGGGCAATTTAGCTTAGAGAAGAGTGAAAAGATATGATGACCACCTTGATTTGTAAAGGACAGTTGCAAAGAGAACAATCTACTTCCAGTGTTCATGACAGGTAGTACAAGAAATAACATTTAAATAATAGTAAAATTTAGCACTGAATAGATTGACTGGCAGGTTTATGAAATCCTCATTATGGGTGGACTTTTAGAACTAGCTAGGTGCACATCTGCAAAGTATGGCAGGTGCTCCTGGGTTCAACTGAAGCCTCTTTGATGTGAGGGAATAAATCACCTGACAGACCGAGATCTTTCTTCTTCTGTTTAAAACCTGCCTCTACTATGCTGTTTAGAAAATACCTGCCAGAGCTTCATCAGATTTCCAAGAGTGTAAACATTCTCATCAACAAATTGAATTCTACCTGCTTTACCTTAAAAGGATCCACCACATGCAGCCAAGGGAGAGGACCTTACATTTAGGGCTTCAAGAACAGCCCCTGTGGCACAGAAATATTGCCTGTTGTGAGAACTTTGTGTGACAGGAGCTCTGTGTCCATCCAGACAAACAGGGAATGCAGAAGAACTCTTCCACTGTGAGGTTCAAAGCTCTCTAGTTGGGTTAGATCAAGAAGCAGCTCACAGAAGCATTTCCTCTCGTCCTGGCTGTGAGTTCAGAGCTGCACAGCTGAGGTACCAGCTCCATTTGTAGGTGAAATGATCCTGCAGCTTTTTCTCTATTCATTGATTAAATGGATTCTCTTTCATGGATTTCAAGGGAATTTTAAATGGCAGAGGCAAACTTGGGATCTCACATTAAAAATACTTTCTCCTGTCTTAGGGAGAGCTGTCCCCTCACTTTCCCTCCAGCCCCAGCCATGTATGTTCCTAGCAGGTGCCTTATTTTATTTTTAACCTCCACTCTGCATGGAGGAAGCCTTTGCTTGCTGCAAACATCCAGGAATAGGAGCCCAAGCACATCCTAGAAGGATTTCCTGTTTGGGACTTGGAGCCAGACTTCAGCCTGCACAAGCAGAAGCCTCTGAGCAGTGAGCTCAGTCCTGCTGTGCTATGGGCCAGGTGATCCTGTCTGCTTCGGGAGCAAGTTGCCATCTAGCAGGAAGGTGCCAAACTGCCCAACCACTTCCCACCTGCTAGGGATGAGGATAGGAACATGCAAGTGCAGTCTGGATAGGATGTACCTGACCCTGGGTTCAGAGTCGGTGTGGTGTGGCAGAACAGCATCATGAGGGGTGGTATCATGGCATCCCACCGTGTTTGCCTGCAGCTCTTGGAGCAGGCAGAGAATATTTTCTGTGCTCGTCTCAGCTGAGCTTGGGCTCAGTTTGCCACATTTTATCACCTCCTACATTATTTCAATTTTGGGAGTTCACCAAAGCACTGATTAAATACAACTACCACTAATGGTCTGCCCTGAGTAGGTGAATAGCGTATTTCTGCTCTTGCTTCTGTGTCATAGTTGCTCCCACAAAGCACAGCTCAGCTTAACCTCGTTCTACCAGTCCACATACGCACATCAGAATGACTGTGGAAGGCCTCTCTGAATGTCCAAGCACAAATGTGGGTCTGTTCTCCCCTGTCTTGCAAAGTTGCTCCCAGAATATCTAGCAAACTAGAATTTACTAGAAGACCAAAAGGAATCCACTGATTTCTATGTTTGAGTAGAGGGGGCACTTGAGAACCAATTGCAAGTCTGAGAGGAAGGTCGTTTGATGATCTGGGGTAATGCCATGGGGCTGAGGACTAACAAAATCATTGGTACTGAAGGAAGGACTGAAGGGAATGACCTAGGAAAATGCAGACTGCTTGCATTAGTATAAAGGATTCAAAGCAGATTTTAAAGGGAAATGATAATTTGAAAAAATGACAGTAATGTGATAGGCCCTGTGCTCTTCAACACCTTCATAAATTACTTGGATGAAGGAATGGAACAGATACTAAGCAAGTTTGCTGTTGATATAAAACTGGGAGGAGCTGTTGACTCCCTCCAAGGCAGGGAGGCCTTGCAGAGAGACCTGGACAAATTAGAGGACAAGACAATCACCAACCAGATGAAGTTCAACAAGGGAAAGTGCCTGGTTGTGCACGTGGGATGGGGCATCCTGGATGTACATACAGACTGGGAAATGAGATGCTGGAAAGCAGAGCTGTGGAAGGAGACCTGGGGGTCCTGGTCAGCAGAAATCTGAATATGAGTCAGCAGTGCCCTGGCAGCCTGGAGGGCCAACCCTGTCCAGGGGGCATCAGGTACAGCATGGCTGGCCAGGCCAGGGAGGGGTTTGTCCCACTCTGCTCTGCACTGGGGCGGCCTCACCTCAAATATTGTGTGCAGTTTTGGTAACTGCAATGTAAGAAAGATATTAAACTATTAGAGAACCTCCAAAGGAGGGCAAGAGATGGTGAAGGAGAGAAGCCATGTGAGGAGCAGCTAAGGGCACTTGGTCTGTTCAGTTGGAGAAGAGACCTGAAAGCTGTCAACAACTTCCTCATGAAGGGAGGCGGAGGGGCAGACACTGATCTCTGTAGTGATCAGTGACAGGACCCGAGGGGATGCCCTGCAGCTGTATCATGGGAGGTTTAGGTTGGATATCAGGGACAGGTCCTTCAGCCAGAGGGTGGCTGGGCACTGGAGCCCAGGGCAATGATCATAGCACCAAGCCTAACAGAGGCTTCAAGGAGCATTTGGGTAATACTCTCATGCACATGGTGTTCGAGACTCTTAGGGATGGTGCTGTGCAAGACCAGCAGTTGGTCAGCAGTTGGTCTTGATGATCCTTGTGGATGCTTTCCAACTCAGCATATTCTGTGATGCTGTGTTTTTGCCAAATTATGCCAGAATAGCACATTAGACACCTTGATAAGTGGCTTTCTTGGGGCCAGGATCAACCTTTTGGTTGAGCAGACTATCTGAACTGCAGTGCTGTAGTAACACATGAGAACTTATTTACTCGATTGAAGAATACAGATATTAATATAAAAACTCTAAAATGTGGAAGACTGGCAAAAAACCCCCCAAAACAATAAATTATATGTTTTATGCTTGAGGAAATGCACAGTCTTTTCAAGGTCAGTTTTAGACCTCATCTATTTCAATTTTTTTCACTAAAGATCTCAGAAAAAAAAGATACATGGATAAGGTAGTTCAGTGACACAAAGTCAAGAGTCATTGTGAGTATAGAGGGTGACTGGGACATCATAAAAGCAAAAAGCTATTATTAAGGAGTAGCATAACAGAAATGGAATTGAATTCATCAGTTCATAGTAGACTGTCCTGTGGCTAACAGGAGTGTCCAGAATTGAATAATCCAACCTCTTATGTGAAGAGAATCAACAATACCAGATCAGATCATCCTTGGAAACTTGCAAGAGGATGAATGAGATTCACTACTCTATGAGCAGCTTTTTCCGGTGCTACACTGCTCTCCCAATGAAAAAACTTTCTCTAATCTTCACTCTGAATCTCTCAACGTCTAAGTGTGGTCATTGTTATTGTGCTACTGTCTGCATTTGGTTCCAACATCTTTGTAACCTATCCTTGAGACAGCAGCAGGATGCTGTTAAACAGCCCTGCTGCTTAAGCATCACCAGACCAAGAGAGCCCAGCTTCTTCAGCATCTTGTTATAAATTGATCAGATGTCCCAGACCACTACCTACCTCCTACAGTTTTTCAGTATCCCTCATGAACAGGGAGAGACAAAAATGTACAGAGGATTCCAGATGTGGCTTCACTATGTCCCAGTTCAAGGGGGATAATTAATTCCCTTGATCTGCTGCTGACTATTCTCCTACTGCAGTGCAGGAAGTTGTTTCCCTGATTCGCAATGAGAGCATCCTATTGACTTCATTCCATGCTCATCCCTACCCTCACGTTCCTTTCAGCAAGACTGCAACTTAGCCAGATGTTTCCCAGCCTGTAGCAATTTTGGGGATATTCTGACTCAGATGCAGAACTTTGTACTTCTCCTTATTGAACTTTATGAGGTTTCTGCTAATTCCTTTCTGTGAGTTTCTAGACACCTCTTTGGACTAAAGTGCCACATACCAGTGACCCCTCCTAGTGTTATCTCCAAACTTGTACTCCATGTCATCACAGAGTATCAACAAAGACACTGAACAATGCTGGCTCCTAAATCAATGCTTGGTATATTTTGTTGGCTGCTAGGCACCAACCCTATATTGAGTCATTGATCACTACCCTTACAGCCCAGAGGTGCAACCAGTCTTCAGCCCACCTAGTGCTCCTCACTCAGACCATAAGTTCTCAAGTCATAAACTAAAATTCAGTGGGAGCAGCTGTCAATGCTGTCAAGGCACTTTGTATCTACTACTTTCCCTTCATCCATTCAGCCAATCATTTTTTCAGAGAAATTAACTGGGCTTCTCAGGCATGATTTGTGCTTGCTAAATCTATGCTGACTATGCCTGATTGCCTCTGTTCTCCATATGGTCAGAAATGAATTCTGAGACAATGTGGTCCATGAGTTTTCCAGGTTTAGTGATGACCTTGACAAACTGGTGGTTCTCCGAGTTCCTTATTCCCTTTCTTAAAGGTGAGTGTTATGTTTGAATAATGGAATCATAGCATGGGATGGGTTGGAAGGCATCTTTAAGGCTCACCTACTCCAACCCCCCTGCAATGAGCAGTGACATCTTCTACTGCATCAGGTGACTCAGAGCTCCATCTAACCTGACCCTGAGTGTTTCCCCACCCACACCATAAACATTTCTTCCTTACACCTAGTCTGAACCTACTGGGTTTTTTTAAAACCATCATGTCCTGTCTTTACAGGCCCTGCTACAAACTCTGTACCCACCTTTGTCATAATTAGGAGGGCAACAAGGCTGGTGAAGGACTTGGAAAACAAGCCATATGAAGAATGACTGAGGGAGCTGGGCTTGTTTAGCCTGGAGAAAAGGAGACTCAGAGGTGACCTTNGGACTCAGTGATCTTGAAGGTCTCTTCCAACCTACACATTCTGTGAATCCCCCTTTAAGTTCTGGAAGGGGCTCTAAGATCTCCCCAGAGCCCACTCTCTCCAGGCTGAACAGCCCCAATTCTTTCAGCGTGTCCTTACAGGAGAGGTGCTCCAGATCTCTGATCATTTTTGGGGGTCTCCTCTGGATCAGTCCAACAGGTCTGTGTCTTTCCTGTACTGAGGACTCCAGAGCTGGGAGCAGTGTTCCGGGGGGAGTCTTTTCAGAGTGGAGGGGAGGAATTATTGCTCTGGTCCTGCTGGCCACACTATTGCTGACAGAATCTAGCTGCCTTTAGCCTTCTTGCCCAGCTGGGCACAAGCTGTCTCATGTTTAGCCACTGTCAGCCAGCACCCCCAGGTTCTTTTCCAGCTTTCCAGCCACTCTGTTCCCAGCCTGGAGTGCTGCCTGAGGTTGTGGTGATTCAAGTCCAGGACCCAGCACTTGGCCATGTTGAATGTCATAGATCAGCTGATCAGCCCATCAATCCAGCCTGTCCAGATCCCTCTGCAGAGCCTCCCTTTGCTCCAACAGATCAAAGATCCTGCCCAACGTAGCTGTACCCATCAGCCTTCTCCTCGCCCCTTGTTACCAGTCTGCCAGTCATGTTTATCAGCAGGGTACACTGTCTTTGACATTTCTTTTCTGGCTGACATACCTGTAGAAAGTCTTTCTATAATTCTTTGCATTGCCCACCAAGGTCAGATCCAGTTGTGCCTTAGCCTTCCTCACAATTTCCCTACACAGCTGGGCAAGGTCCTTTTACTCTTCTCGGCATACCTGTTCCTGTTTCCACTGCCGGTGTGTTTCCATCTTGCTCTTTAGTTTGACCAGCAGGTCCTGACTCAGCCGTGCCAGTCTCTCACCTTCCTTGCCTGATTTCTCCACATGGAGATTGAGAGCTGTTGTGCTCTAAGTCAAGGCTGAAGTTGTTGAAACTGGAACTGCTCCCAGCTCCTTACAAGATTGTAAGGACCATCTGACCATCTCAGAGCACACTGAGCCATGGCCCTCAGCAGATGATCTTAGCAACCAACCCTACTCAACAGCAGTTTCTCCACTAAGAAATCAAAGAAGGTCCAGCAGTGGTTATTGACCCTAGAGGCTGCGTGGCTCCAACAGACACAAAGACGCTGCTGAGACCTGTCTGGAGCAAGGAAAAGCTGCCTGAGAGGTCAAGCCGAGGAGCCAGTGGAGATGCCTGGACAGTCATCAGTCTTGTTTCTCTCCCTGGCATAGACTGGTGGAGCCAGCCCTTTGTAGCACAGGCACATTGGGTGAGCATCGTCCAGTCTGGACCTCAGGACCACCTGACCTGAGTCAAGGTGTTGACAGGTCACATGGTAGTTGAGCTGGGTTATGTGCTGAAGAAGCAACTGCAGTAGAGAGGAAAGAATGGCCTGTGATCATGTCTCCACATGCCCCCAGCGTCGCCCACAGCCTCATTTCATACCCTGCCCAGCCTTCTCCCTGCCCGGTCCCGTCCCACTCCTGCTCCTGCCAACCCCTTCCAATTTTCTCGGGGTCCCGGCGCCCACCGTTTCCTTCCATCTTTCTGTACCCCAGGTCCAGTCCTTTCTGCCTCTCTGTGCTGATCCTGGTCCCCGACCCCTCGGTGCCGGGCCATACCGGCCCACCGCCCGCACCCCCTCTCGCCCTCCCGGGGCCGCCTCGAGGCCGCGCTCCGCCGGCGCGCTCCGGTGCGGGGCGGGGAGGGGGGCGGCGGAGGGAGAGGGGGGCTGAGGGCGGCGCTGGGTCGGGGTTCAGCAGGAGCCTTCGCGCCGAGC
>VXBB01005540.1:3839-15019 GCA_013399915.1 Illadopsis cleaveri | reverse complement strand
AGCTCGAGAATCCATTTTTATTTGCCCCTGAGCCGAGGAGGGGGGAAACACGAAGAGAGTTCACAGGGGCATGGTCATGGGGCTTGATAGGATATTGCAGGGGAGGAGTCTTGGGGTTTGGGTCAAGGCAGGAGATAACACAAAGAGAATAAGATCAGATTTCAGCCTCCTGAAAACTGGAGGACTCCACAAACACCCATAAACTTCATGTTTTATTTTTTTTTCCCATTGTCTGCCCTCTGTCTCCAACTGGTGTTAAGGATGCCAGGGGTCACTCTGCTATTTCCCATCCTCTTTAATGAAGTGACCCCCTGCCATCTGTCCATTTTGGCAAGAACAGGAATCAAGTCACCAGAGACCGGCAGCAGAACCTTTTATTTCGGCTTCAGCTAGAAAGACCAGACCACGACTGAGCCTTTTGAGAGTGGGTAATGACACTGAAACTGGCCAGACAGGAACTTTCTGCCACCATTTGAGTACTAGAAAGCAGCCATTCTTTATTGCAGCACTGGGCACTCAGGGGATTCTTCCTCCATTCAAGAGCAAGGAGTGTGAGGTGAACAGAGGTTTTATCACCCACACAGATGAAGTAGTCATCAGCCATCCCCACTTATGTGACTTTCTTTGACACAGTCACACCCCTCATTGGAAGTCCTATATGGTTCTTTGGGGTCTGTCTTCAATGTCCAGTGTCCTTTTTGTGGCTCTTCCTTCTGCTCCTCTTTTGAGGGAGTGCGGTATCGTTGCTATGCCCTTCTACTGTCCTTATCATGTTCCCCTTTTTCTTGAGACTCAGTTCCTCATGGACACTGGTCTCTCAGTATCTCTATTTCATTTATAGCATAACAGCTACAACACTGAATCGTGATGCAAACTAAAACCATACAGCAGTTATTGTGGTGACCATTACAAACAGATGTTTTCACCAAGTCTAACTGACTAACCAGAGTTAATTTTGGTCCAGACATCTTCTTAAGCTGTGCACTGTAAAAAGTTGTCAGTGGCACTTGGAGAGGTCCCTTCCACTTTGGCTGGAGCAGAGCAGTTCCCCAGTCTTTCAAGCAGACTCAGTCCCCTGGTTGGAACTCATGCCCTGATGTGTCCAATCCTGTTGGTCTGGAGATCTCCGCTGCTCACTGGAAATCCTGGAAAGTTGTACTAAGACGTAATTATTCAAATCAACCCCTCCTTTTACATGTGTTTCCTTGAATGTGTGGAAGTTAGTAAGGCTGACCATAGAGCAGCGCATAGGGGCTGATTGTGCTGGTGCCCCACAGCTGAATTCTAATTTGAAGTACAGCTTGGACCAGGTAAGGCTTGGACCTGTGTCAAGGCTTCCCGACCTATTGTATATTGAATTTCAATTTGATTGTATCATTCATGCACTCTAATTTGCCAATAGCCTGGGGCTTCTAAGGAGTATGATGATCCCAAGCTGTTCCCAAGCCTTTCCTAACCTATTGTACCACTTTTGCAATAAAGTGGGAATCTCTGTCTGATGATATTCTTAAAAGATATCCTGGATCCAGGTATTATTTGATTCAACAGTTATTTTAGTCACTTCTCCAACCTGGTTGGTACAACAAGGGAAGTCTTCTGGCCACCCAGAAAAGCTATCCACCAGAACAGGAGGTATTTATACCCCCCTTTTCTGGGCAATTCAGTAAAATCAATTTGCCAGTATTCACCCAAAACATTTTCAGATCTTATGGCTCCTAGCGCTACTTTGTCAGCCATGTTAGGATTGTTTCTATTACAAACTATACATTATTGGATTCTTGATTGTACAATCTGAGCCATTTTAGACCCAATTATAGATTTTTGGAAATGTTTCAAGAGTTTCTTGGTAGTCTAGTGAGGGGCTTTTTGTTTGTGATCCACTATTTCATAGAAGATGGATTCTGAGGCTGCTCTTTGCCCAGTTGGAGTAACAGCCCAGCCTCGTGAATCAAATCCTGCTTCTAAGGTTTCAATTAATTGACAGTCATAAAGCACTACACTCCGGGGTTTTTTTCTACTAGGAAAGGTATCTCTGGCAGTGGCATTAAAGATAAAGCTTTGTTTTCTAATATGACTTTTTCTGCAACCTCTTTGGCACCCTTATCAGCTTAAATGATTTCCAAGTTTTGGATTGGTCTTACCCACTTGGTGTGCTCTGCAATGCATGGTGGTGACTTCTGCTGGTTTCTGTGCACTTTTAAGANATTCAGTAAAATCAATTTGCCAGTATTCACCCAAAACATTTTCAGATCTTATGGCTCCTAGCGCTACTTTGTCAGCCATGTTAGGATTGTTTCTATTACAAACTATACATTATTGGATTCTTGATTGTACAATCTGAGCCATTTTAGACCCAATTATAGATTTTTGGAAATGTTTCAAGAGTTTCTTGGTAGTCTAGTGAGGGGCTTTTTGTTTGTGATCCACTATTTCATAGAAGATGGATTCTGAGGCTGCTCTTTGCCCAGTTGGAGTAACAGCCCAGCCTCGTGAATCAAATCCTGCTTCTAAGGTTTCAATTAATTGACAGTCATAAAGCACTACACTCCGGGGTTTTTTTCTACTAGGAAAGGTATCTCTGGCAGTGGCATTAAAGATAAAGCTTTGTTTTCTAATATGACTTTTTCTGCAACCTCTTTGGCACCCTTATCAGCTTAAATGATTTCCAAGTTTTGGATTGGTCTTACCCACTTGGTGTGCTCTGCAATGCATGGTGGTGACTTCTGCTGGTTTCTGTGCACTTTTAAGAAAATCCAAGATTTGTTTTCCATTTTCGATTGACGTGCCTTGAGATGTCAAAAAGCTCTTTCTTTCTAGATGGCCCCATGTGCATGTACAACTCCAGAAGTGTATTTTTAATCAGTCCAAATGTTAACTCATTTTGCTTTACTCAATTCCAGAGAGTTGTTTTCCATTTCAGACAAAGCTGCTCCCATTACTAAACAATTCCCAATTAGGTCTTTCCAAGGGACTGTCTCTTAGGTCGGTCTGCTGGAATATACTACTTCTGTAGTCTGTAAGCAGTCATGCCCTGGGGCTCCTTCTTTTTGTTGGGCAGATAAGAATATAGCAGGGTTAAGAATGGAAGTTGTTTTGAGTATTAAAAAGTCTAGCTCCAGCAAGACCACCTGGTGTACCAACTGCACCATGTGTGGAATATAAATGACAGTATTTTGTCCCAAAGTCAGTTCTCGAGCTTCCTGGGTTGAGAGAAGAACAGATGCCACTATCCTGAGACTAAGCCAGCCTTGGCTGACATTATTTAGTTGCTTCAAAAAAAGGCCACAGCTTTGGTGCCCAGGAACTGTGACAGCACTCCCAGTGCTGGATTTCGTCTTTCAGAGGGAAATAGTTCATGGGGTCTGGAAACCCCAAAGCAGGGCCCCCAAAAGAGCTCACTGGAGCTGTAAAATGGCAGCCCATGAACCATCAGTCCAGGATAAAAAGTCCTCCTGAGGTGTCTTCAGGAGCTCAGACAGCACATAATTGCTGATCCACGGGCAACACAATCCCACCATCCTGAGAAATGCACAGCACTCTCCCACCTTCCATGGCTTGTGAGAGTTGGCAAATTGCTTCCTTTTGTTCCTGTCCCAGCCTCCTCTGTCGAATCCCAGAACAAGTTACTGTGGTCTGGAACATTTGTGCTTTGTCTTTATATCCACTTAGTTCCAGGAAATTCAACAATGCCACAGTCTGATCCCAGCATTGCTGTTGAGTTTCAGTGCCTCTCTGAATGTCATCTCCATACTGGCACAAGACTCCAAGAAGGTTCTGATTTTTCCATTCCACCAGTTCTTTTGACAATTGATTCCAAATATAGTGGGGCTGTTTTTAAATCCCTGCGGTAGAGCTGTTCAAGTCCATTGGGTTCTTCTTCCCTATGTTTGGATTTTCACATTCAAAAGCAAAAACCTCTTCTCTTTGAGTACTCAAAGGCATACAGAAAGAGGCATCTTTCAGATCTAATTCTGTGAAGCATTTTCATTTTTCAGTCAAGGCTGTTAGCACGGTGTAAGGATTTATTACTACTTGTGTATATCTCCTACTATTTCATTTATGGCTTTGAGATCCTGTACGAGCTGGTAAACCTTTCCATTTTTCTTCTTCAGTGGCAAAATATAGATTCAAAAAATATTTAATTTGGATTCACATTTCTTCAATAGACCATATTTTATCAAGTTTTCCACAAGAGGTAGTAACTCCTTACAACTTTTTATTTTCAAGGGGTAAAGTTTTTGCTTTATCAGTCCTGCTCCAGGTTACAGTTAAATTCTTACAGGGTCTCCTCTTTTGGATCTCCCAGGCACCTCTCCAGCACAGACTATTGAAATCACTTTATAGCCAAATGATACTGGCACATCACGTCTCATTTCAGTGACTGAAATGCAAAAATAGAGACTTCCACATAATTGGATAATGATAATAATCACTTGTATTTTGCCATTTTTAAATTTAATATCAGCATTTAGTTTTTCCAGTAGATCTTGCCTAAGGAGAAGTTTTGGTGAATTGGGTAGATATAAAAACTGGTGAGTCATTAATCCATGGTTTTCCTAACTTAAAATAAATAGGCTTAAAAACTGACTGAGTTATGCGATTCCCTGTTGCACCAACAATTATTATACAACCATTACTCAAATTTCCTTTTACCGGGAAATCTGGTGATGCATCCATCTTGCATATCTTGTCATATCTCAGCCTAGCTCTAGCTCTCCCTAAAACCCTCCGCCCCTTGACACATCCCCTCTTATCCTCTCTATATTCCCCTCTGCCCATCGACACTTCCTCTCTATCTCCTTAATGTTCTCCTCTCCTTGATACATCCTCCATATCTCCTTTACCTTCTCCTCTGCTCTTTGATGCATCCTCCCTATCCTCTCTATCTTCTCTTGTAGATGTGCTAAATCTGCCTCTTTTTGTGCCAATTCCCTTAAAGTATCAGTCTCAGCAGCCTGATTATCTGTTCCCCCATCCAGGCTGCAGTTACTTACCCTAAGATCTAAATCATCCTCCTTTTCAGGGAGGTGTTTACAACAAATTTGTCCTATGCTGCTTGAAGAACAGTGTTTTAGGTGTTCTCCTTGGTTCTCCTCTTCAGGGGGCAGCACCAAAGAGTCTGAGGGTGTTGGACTCAAGCCAAAATCTTTCTGCCATCCCGGATGATTCCGCAAAGTGACAAACATATCAGCATACATCACCTCATCCCATTTCTATTTCTGCCTTAAAAACAACAGTAACTCTAACACTGCATTGTAATTCAAGCTTCAGTTTTGTAGCCATTTTTCTCCAGAGTCCAGTTTGTACAGTGGCCATCACTGATTACAGTACTTAATCAAATTCTCCCTGGTCACTGCTACCCCCAGAGGGGCCCCCAAGCTTGCTCCAATGTTGCAAAATGCAACCAAGTGGGGATTTTTTTCAGCGCCCCCTTTAGACTGTTCACTGCCAATCTCTGAATAAAAGACCCAGAAGGTTACAATACAGATACAAATACAAATACAAATACAAATACAAATACAAATACAAATACAAATACAAATACAAAGTACAAGTACAAATACAAAACAACTATCAGTCAATAAAACCAAGTCAAATACCAAATTCTGGAATACTGAGTAACCCATCCACTTGTGCTGGAAGATCCACACATCTTATGTGGGCAAGATACCCAAAAGAATGCTTTACTATTTTATGGGTTCTTACCTGTGTCCCAGACTGATCTGAGGGTTTGTGGTCTTCTCCAGGAAAGTCCCAGTACTGGCATGAAGATCCGGAGATCAGGCAGAGTATCCCATCTGGAGCTGCCAAAAATGACACTGAAATTGGCCAGACAGGAACTTTCTAACACCATTTCAGTACTAGAAAGCAGCCATTCTTTATTGCAGCACTGGGCACTTGGGGGATCCTTCCTCCAATGAAGTGCAATGACTGCTGGGTGGACAGAGATTTTATCACACACACTGACTACATATTCATCAGGTATCCCCACTTCCTTCACTTCCTTTGAATGGTAACATCCCTTGTTGGAAGTCCTTGTATAGTTCTTTGGGGTCTGTCTTCAACATCTGGTGTCCTTTTTAGAACATGTTCCTTGACCCCATCTTTTGAGTATGCAAAATATCATTGTTTTGCCTAACTTCTGCCTTGTCAGCCTTGCAGAGCTGAGCTGATGTCCTGCTTGCATTTGCCATTGCTTCTCTTTGCCTAAGTTACATCCTTTGTCTATTGTAGAGGAGTTTTTAGAGGAGAGAGGCCACAATTTATTGATCGAAGGTTTGAACAATCCCTGCTATCAGGGAACAGTATGAGGTTTTGTACTGTGCCTGCTGCGTGCAGTGCTGTTCTTACTTTGCCTTGAATTAGCAAGAAAGCAGCAAGTGTTATAGCTAGTTGGTCCCTTTCAGGGATGTCTCCTCGTGGAAGCTGAAGACATGTAACAAGTTGCTGTACCTTCTCATAGATGGTTAAAGACAGAAATGCTATTCATAAGACAGAACAAAGAAGAATTTGCTGCCAGAAGACATGAACGAATGAACAATTATTTAGGGTGCTTGAACGTGAGATTTTAACCAATCACAAGTTGTTTAGCTGTGCCTGCTTCTACCTTGTAGCCACATAATTATAAGGAATAAAGAATAAACGGGGAGATCAAACCTAATCATATTGGTGTTCGTTTGATACTTGGCTCCTTCCTCGCAACAGTCTATTTGTGCAAGGCTGTGCTATTGTGTTCTACTGCCGCTGAGAAAAGTGCTGTTCTGTTCTATGGACCTTATCAAAACTGCTCTCATGGACTGCCCAGAACAGAGAGCCAAAGTGCTGGAGACTGATANGGGTGGGAGAAAGCAGGAGGTTGGGGACACCCAGCATATCCCCAAAGCCTCCCTGGGCACTGGCACCACAGAAAGCTCTGAGCCCACCTGCCCCAGCTCTGAAGACAGGACTGTGCCCTGCCCAGGGGTCTCTGCTCTTGCCTGGGCATCTCCTCGGGCAAAAGGAGCTTCAGAGAGCCTCTTCACTGCTGTACAGTCCTTCTGTTCCTGCTGGTTATATTTGAGATTTCAGTAACAGAGATGCAGTACCCAAAATCTCATGCTGGACAACAGTAGTTTGTCTGACAAATAACACACAGAATAGAAATTTTCAGTTACCTTGAAGGTGCTGGATAGAGCTTAAAGACTGACTATCAAAACAGATAAAAGAATGTAAAAGTGTGCACACAGGATGATAAGTGTAGCTGGAAGCAATGAAGAAACAGATGAGGACTACAGTGGGTTTTTTGGCAAGTTGCAAGGAATACGTATGATTGTGGTGGAATAAATACCCTGCTGTAAAATTTCACCACATGCATCAGATTAAAGGAGATATCCTTCTGTGTGTCTGGCACTGGTGAAGAACACCTGTTTCCTAATGCTTTACTGTGTTGGAAAGTTTCTTTTCCAGCCAATTTCTGTATCTGTCCAAATCATGTTTAGATCTCTGGAACCCTTAGTGACCAAATATTAATTGCTGCTTCCACTTCCCCAGAGGCTCAACATCATTCAGGAACCTTTGAGAAAGGCATGGCGCTTCCTGACTCCAGAGAGAGAAGAATGCTTCATATTAAAATGGTGACTGCAATTTTGAATTAATCAGTGGAATATGAGCAAACAGGATGAAGTGGTGGCAAGCACTAATACAATGTATCACAGTGACAATGTTTACTGACATTTGGTTGAGCTTTCCGTTTGAGAGTTTGTTGTGGGAAATTATGTCCTAAGGCTACACAGCAGCCAGACTTCAAATGGTGCCCAGGAACGCCAGTGGCAGCTGGCTTGGATCAGGAATGGGGTGGCAGCAGGGCCAGAGCAAAGACCATCCCCCTGCTGTGCTGGGCACTGCACCTGAAATCCTGAAGTCAGTTTTGGGCTCCTCACTGCAACACATAGAGGCCCTGGAGCAAAGAAAGGTGATGAAGTTGGAAAAGTCCCTAAAGCCCATGTCCTGTGAAAGGCCCAGGGAGCTGGGAAAGGGGTTCAGCCTGGAGAACAGGAGGCTCAGGGGGGACCTTCTGGCTCTGCACAACTCCCTGACAGGAGACTGGGAGACTGTAGCCAGCTGCCGCCACATCCTTCTGCCAGGGAACAAGAAAAAGGATGAGAGGAAAGTGCTAAGAGTTGCACCTGAGAAGGTTTAGTTGGCCATTTCGAAAGGCTTCTTCAGCAAAAAGTGTTACCAAACATTGGAACGGAGGGCCCAGGACTGCGGTGGTGTCCCTGTTCCTGGAGGGATTTAAAGAGGGGATAAATTTGGCACTTGGGACATGGCTAAGTGGTGAGATAGGTAGTTTTGGGTTAACGTTTGGATTTGGTGACCTGAGAGCTCTCTGCATTCCTCATCCTGTGTTGCCTTCACGTGGGGAATTCAGGGCCCCTCCACCTCCACAAGAGAGATTTGACAAAGACGGGGATTTCGGGGCAAGCTCCCACTGNTGCGGCTCCTGCGGGAGCGCCGGCGGTAGCGGGCCATGCTGCCGCGGGCGGGCGCGGGTCGGTGCGCCCGCTTTTATAGCGGAGCGGGGCAGCCCCGCCGTGACCTCAGCGGAGACGTCGCCTCTGCGAAGCTCGGGCGTCACAAAGGGCTCCGCCGCACCGTCACTCCCGTGGGAGACTTTGATTCCCTCGGAATGAAATCCGGAATTGCACAGCGATTGTGATTTACCTGACGCTCTTCGAATAGCAGCAACCTTTACAGGAAAAAGGAAAGAAAGAAACGTACAATTTGGTTTTGTCATCTGTCTTATATAGGGCTGGTTAAAGGAGATGGTGAGATGGTGCTTGTGGAAATGAAATTCAGTCATTTGTTACACAGGGATGTCCGGGTACTGCTGAAGTTCTCCTGTCAGGTGCCTTGAACTTTCAGGAGCCAAACGTGTGTTTGATCACTGGAGAAACAGGAAAAGAAAAGAGTATTGTCCGGAGATCTGGTGCCGGAGCTGGGAAGGATGGTGGACTGGCTAATGCCAAGTGGAACTGGGACTCAGGAACAGCCACCAGTGCCAGGTGCTCAGAGACGCCGAGACCAGCACAGCTGGTGCAGTTTTCACTTTTCCGCTTTGGAGGAACTGGCCTTGAAGTTAACGTTCCTGTGATGAAAACAGAGCCCTGGGCATCCTGTGGATCCTCAGGTGCTCCTGGGCTCCAGGCCTCCACAGCCTTTCTCTTGGCTGCCCCTTTCATTACCTGTGTGGTCCCATCACCTACGTGGCGCTCAGTAGGCAGCTGACATTGCTGGGTGCCAATTATTCAATTATTAGTGATGGCCTTGCTGTGCATGGAACGAAACGGCCACTTCTGTTATTTTCTTTACAGACTACTTTGAAAGAAGAAAAATACAAGTTGTAGTTAAACTTTTAAAAAGGTCTGTGTTGGAGAACTATCAACATCCATAAACTTCATGTTATACTTTTTTATCCCATTGTCTGCACTCTGTCTCCAAGTGGTGTTGAGGACACCAGGAATCACCCTTTGCTATTTCCCATTCGCTTTAATGAAGTGACCCCCTGCCATCTGTGCATTTTGGCAAGAACAGGAATCAAGTCACCAGAGACCGGCAGCAGGACGTTTTATTTCTGCTTCAGCTGGAAAGACCAGACCATGACTGAGCCTTTTGAGAGTGGCTGCTAAAGGAGGCTCCGATGGCTAAACCTGCAAGTGCTCAGCTGGCCTTGGTGCCACTGGAGTCCCTGGCAAATGCAGCTCTCCAGCCACAGAAATGTAGGACAAACCCTGCTGGCACTCATCTCTAAAGGTTCTTGTCCAACACCACCACGCAAAGCAGGGCTGACTTCAAAGGCAAATCCAGTTTCAAAATCACGCCTTGAGGCACAAGTTTGTGTTCAGGGATGTTCCACATCAGTGCAAGGCCAGAGTTCTGGGGCAGGGGTTGTACCTGTGCTGGACTGAACACCGGAGTTTGGGTAGAGGAGGAACAATTGCCCGTCCATACCTGACACTGTTTAGACTGTGGGGAGAAAGCTAAAGTCACGTGGAAAAATGGAAATTTCCCCGCAGCTACAGCATTCTCAGCGTGGTAAATCGGATCCCCAATCAGACCTCTCAGAGAAGCACCTTTCAGGGTGCAGCAAATCTGTGGCTCACTGCATTAGCAGAGTCTATTTCCTTGATGTTTAAGGGGTTTGGGGGCTTTCAGAGTTCTGTTTTTACTTCTTTCCTCCTTTTTCAATTTATAAAATAGCCTGTGCTGATCTTAAGAACTATCAGAACAGAATTTAAGACAAGGAAACATACCTAGAGAATGGCATAATGCAAGTGCAGGAATATTTGCCGGTTCAGTTCTTGCATTCAGTGTCTTTTCTTCATGTTGGTTTTGCTCAGAAGCATCCTTTCTGCCTTGTCAGCATGTGCAGGATGCAGTTGAGGTGCAGATCGACGGAATCACAGGGAATGCTGGGGCACCTCTTGGCATTGTCCAGCTTGTCCGAGAGAGGTGGTTCAAGCCCTCAGTCATCCTCATGGCCCATCACTGGACTCACTTGGCAAGCTGAGCTCTCTGTCCTTTGGGCAGGGGACTCCCACGGTGACATCCACATCATTTCTTTGGTCTTTGGTTCTTATGGGCGGGCTCTGAGCTGTGCCACTGCCAGCTGTGAGCTCCAGGCACTGTAACCTTGCTGTTCCATTCAGTGCCTCCCCTGCACCTCTCCTGCCCTGCCCATCCCTCCTGAGGAGGGAGCCTGGAAGCGTCCATCCGGGCACTGTATTCACAGGACTTATTCCACCAGCTTTCACTCAGGGCAAGGATGTCAAATCTCTGGGACTGAACTAAATCCTCGAGCTCCTCTCGTTTGTTCGTCCTGCTGAGCGCATGGAGGTAGAACCATTTTGAATGTGGTACATTGTAGCCAACAGCTCCTGAAGCAGGTTGAGGGTTCCTGTTCGTGCTCGTTTGTTCAATTTTTGGCACACCGTGCCATTTCTTAGAATTGGTGAGCCAGGTTTTGACAGATTGACACCAGCCTCGGAGCCGGGCATTGGCCTGACAGATCTGCCTATTCCTATCGATACAATTTGGTGTTTTGGGAAGAACTGAGGAAATCTTTTTTATTTCCTGGTGACTTTTCAGTGGCCCGTGTGCGAGTGGCTCGTTGCAGGGCCCCGCGTGGGAGCACGGGCACT
>VXBB01005531.1:75247-95477 GCA_013399915.1 Illadopsis cleaveri | reverse complement strand
GTGCTGCAGGAGCGCGCCCGTGGCCACGGCAGCCTGTGCTTGGCCCACAGAAGGGACACGCAGCCGCTGCTGCTCCGAAATCGCGCCTAACCTACCACAGGAGTGGATGTACAGGACTATAGACCCAAATATGAAAATTCCTGAATTTCAAATATCTATATTAAAGTCAATCAGTCCCTTATAGAATCATACAATCACAAGATAATCAGGTCCAACCTGTACCTTAGGTCTTCAAAGTCTACTGTTAAGCCACGTCTCTCAAAAAGTCTTTTAAATACTTCTAGGACTTGTGACTCAACCCCTTCCCTGGGAAATTCTTCCAGTGTTGACAGCCTTCCCAGGGAAGACATTTTCCGTAGTATATATTCTAAACCTACCTTGGGGCAACTTGAGGCCATTTCCTCTCATCGTATTACTTGTTACATGAGAGAAGAGACTGACTACACCTTGCTACCACTTCTTGCTGCAGATGCATATGCTTTCTATTTGCAGGGTTTTTCGACCTTTTTTCTTTAGCTTTGCTCAGACACTTCAGTCTATTATCAAGTTCTAATTTGCCTTTGACCGAGTTATAGCCCATCTGTACTACATCACTACAATCCATTTGTCTTTAAAATTTCTTTCTATTAAGAACTTGCATAGGACTGAGGAGTTTGAACTGCCATAGAAAATGGTTCATAGAAAATGGTTATATATAAAAGAGAGGCCAATACTGGTATGATCAGTTAGGAGACAAATGCTCATCGGTTAGAGACAGATTGTATCAGAGAGATTGAAATATGGATGACCGATTGCATATGCAGAAAAAAGATCCCTCACTGCTCCCTGTACAAGTAACCAAAAATCCTTAAAATACTTTTTTTCTTTTCCCCCCGTCCTTTGGTAGGCTCAGCACTTTGCGTCTGAGAAATTATTTTGACAAGGCATTTGAGTTTACATATGCCAGATGATGCTAAGTGGGCAATGAATGTTATTTCTGTCTTGGTTCATGTATTTTTAAAATATACTTTATTAAACACACCTACCTTTAAAATGGAAAATACATAATTTATAAATGTATGTACTTATAATGGGAGAGCAGTAGAGCAATCTTTAACAAATGAGAAATATTTATTCTGTCTGCAACAAAAAATTACACTTCTCCATGGCGGGCTCTTCCCTTGCAGGTGCATCCCATTGGCTGTCAGGACCAGTGCTTGGGTAGGATATACAGAATTCCTGTTATGGAGGATCTAACTGTGTGACCTTTACATTTTCTACACTGGTACTGACTATGCACCCAATAATAGACACAGACACCACCTCCTCACCCCAGGGAAATAATGCCCTGCAAGCACTCCACCCACACACTTCTGGTTAATCTCTGACTTCAGCTTAGAAGAAGGAAAGGACAGTATGATGACATATTAATCTCTTAATCAACAAAATATTTTGGTTTCCTAATGTTTCTTCAATCCAATTTACATAATTATTAAAAAAGAGTGTTATTTATTAATTTCTTTTAAATGGTGCACTAAAGATCCTGGTTTAGGTGGAAACAGATGTATCCATCAAAAGGATGAGGGGCAAAAACCTGAGTTCTAACAGAGTTTCTGATTAGACCTTAGACAAAAAATACCTACCACAATTAGAATTGTCAAACACAGGCTGCCCAGCAATGCTGTGGAAACTATGGTCATGGGGTGATAGACAGGCTGACCTAAACTAGTCCCCTCTTTGAGTGGCGGTTTGGACAAGATGACCTTTAGTATCTTTGACAACGATCTCATTGATTCTGTGAACATATTTATACTGTGGTCATTGCCATAGCATCTGAATGCAAAAAGCATTAGCATTTAACTGATAACATGTAAATTTGATACGTATATACTTACATTTCACAACATGACATAGTCTAAAGAAGGGATAAGATACAAGACATATTCAAATAGATTTTTTATAACGGAAGACTTTCTTTCAACCAGTAGAACTTAGGTTCTTGTTTCACAGTCCTGCTTTCTTGACAGACACCTCAATTTTTCCTAAATGCATGTTCTCAAAAAATAATTCAAATCAGCTTAAAACTAACTCCTTTAATAATATACATAATGCTAAGAAAATCTTGATCTCTGTTAAAATAATTATGCATTTTATCCCAGTAACGGAAACTGTCTGTGCTGATAAATTCATTTTATGATATTAGCAGCTCTGAAAGCCTTTAGATCCAGGTTTGAACTTCATCTAGTTTTTTGTGTTACACATACAGAAAGCATATTTCTGAGTCCTGGTAGCTTTGGAAAACCTTAGAATATAGGAAATAGGAAATACTGACTTCTTTAATGCAATTATTCCTGAGACCTTACAGTCACTATGCTGACAAATATTTGAGGATCATAAAAGGGAAAGAAAGGAATCACTGAATTCTAATCAACATATCATCTACTTCTTTCAAGAATTACTCTTTGTGTATTTGTAGGAAAGAAAAATATAGATGATCATACTAGAAGAAAATGTCTATTTATTAAAATTCACTGTATGAAATCTAATTTGTAAAGACATTATCACTACACTTCACTTTCTGATTTTTTTGTTAGAGACTGAAATTTGTACTTGTGCAAATAAGACCGAATGTAGGATTCACTCTGTTACCACATGAAGAAGTTCAAATAATCTTTCCCTTAGGCGTGCAAGAACTCCCTGGGGAAAATGTAATGCACTTCACAAGGTCGAGAAGTGGACCCATGTGAACCCCATGAGGTTCAACAAAGCCAAGTGTGAGGTCCTTCACCTGGTTCACGGCAATCCCTGATATTATTACGGGCTGGGGGAGGAAAGGACTGCTAGCAGCTCTGCCAAGAAGGAATTGGGGATGCTGGTGGGTGAAAGGCTGAGCATGAGCAGACAACGTGCACTTGCAGCTCAGAAAGACAGCTGCATCCTGATCTGCATCAAAAGAAGTCTGGCCCGCAGGGTGAGGAAGGTGATTCCTCCACTCTGCTCTGTTCTTGTGAGGCTCCACCTGGAGTGATGAGTCCAGCTCTGGACTTCTTAGTACAAGAAAGACAGGAGTCTGTTAGGGAAGAGGGTTACTAGATGAGAAGAGAAGGCTCTGGGGAGATGTTACTTGTAACATTTTGATACTTGAACAGGGCTATTAAGAGCAGTTTGAAAGAGTGTAGATTTAGATTAGTTATAAGGAAGGCTGTTTGGTTTTTTTTTTACAATGAGGAAGGTAAAACACTGGAACCAGTTGCAGAGAGATGGCAGATGCCATATCAGTGGAAATGTTCTTGGTCAGGTTGGATGAGGCTTTGAGAATGTAATAGATACTCCAGAAAGGAGATAACAGTGAAAGAAAAGCATATTTCAACTCCTCTGGCATCAGTCTCCAAAAAGGGACACAACCCCTCCCTCCCCTTAAGAAGAAATTACAGAGCATGAAGAAAAAAAAGAAAAATTAACACCTGGAGGCAATTAGGCCTCTCTGTTGGCAAGTGGAGGTTTATTGAGTGGTGATGGTAGCCCATATATTTTAATTAAAGGTAATCATGAAAATATTTTAGGTTTCAATGTTTTAAATGGATGTACCTACCAAATGCTGTGTGGTCCTTAGGTTCAGACATTGATCCCAGCCTTGGTAGGAACTCGGAGTCTACAATGTAATGATTGTAGCCAATGCACTCCCTCATTGAAAAATTAATAATGATTTCTGCTGTGGCACAAAATGGAATTTCTGAAGCCTTGACTGGGAAACAGCAAATAATCTCCAGAATTCACTCTCCATATAATTCAGCTGTCTGGCCAGTGGGGAAAGCAAACAGGAGATGCTATTTAACAATTGATTACTAGTATCTGAGTGCTAATACAGGCATGCTAACAGCTGTTGTACCAAATATTGCAAATTTCAGACTGCTATTTGAATGCAGCTGCACACCCATTGATGGTGGTGCTAGATATAAAAAATATGTTCTTTATAGTTCCCTTGAAGGAGGAGGATAAAGAAAAGTTTCCTTTCACTTGGGAGGGAATACACCTTTAGCAGACTCCCACTGAGATATAAATATTCACCTATAATTGTTCATGCCACCCTTACTGAACTTTTGAAGAGAGACTCACTCCCCCAAGATGTGAAACTGTAACAAAATATATGGATGATGTTCTGATTGGAGAAACTTCCGCTGAGAAGGTGGGGGAAGAGGCAGCAGCAATATGTCAAGCAGTAAATATAGCATAAATTTAAATTCCATCTGGAAAATATCTGGGACCAAGTAAAAAAGGGCAAACCCTGAGTGCAGAAACTAAGCATAAAGAGGCAGTAAAAATTTTAACCGAAGAATTAAAAAAATATCAATCACTGGGACCAGTACACTCACACCCCCCCCATTACAGCTGAATGGGGTTTCTTTGTTTTATTATAGCATGTATGTAATTGAAATTACTGTTTTCTTTTGATATGTGTAGAAACTACCTTAATTTTTATGATAATAAATGTGACTTAAATGAAAAAATATGGGTTTTCCCCTTAAATTGGAAAAAAAAAAAATTAACAGAAATCTGACAAATGTTTGACCTCAAGTTAGTATGTTTCTTTGTGTAGAATTATTTGCTTCCTCTCCCTTCTCCTTGTGCTTTCATTTTCTTAAACTTGAACTTGCTTAGTTAAGGGTAAGATTTCCAAGTAGTTGAATATTTACAAGAACAGACTTCGTTTCTCTTAATGGATTTGTACTTCTGCATTTCTTATTTCTTGTCCAGGATTTTATTATTTTATATTACATACATAAGAAGCAAATTATAGTTATAATAATATACTGAGTAATGTATGGAAGGTCAACATGCAGATTGTATTTTTACCCTTCCCATTTTGCTAATTGATCTACTTGAACAATATGCCTTTTTTTTCTTATATGAAACTTTTTTTTCTAAATCTCAGATGACTAAACTGGAATAATAATTAACAGTGTACCTAGGGGCTTCTGTATTACCTATATTGTGATTCAGATTTTATCTAGAACTTTGTGTTCACTGCATGAGGCTTTTATGTCTGTTTAAAGAACACATTGCTCTTCTTTTGGATCCATTTCACTTCTTAATGGACCTGTGCCGAAACATAGCATTTCTATTGAAATGATAGAAAGGCTTAGCTTTGGCACTTAATAAACTATAATTAAAGTGACACAATGTAGTGAATAACTCCTGACTTGCATAGAATTAGATTTGGAACTGAGAAAATTATGGAGGATACAAGCAGTATGATCTAATTAATACCTAACTGTCCTATCTGAAAACAAAATAGAAATCTCACAAAAAGTTCTTACAGAATAAACCATTCTATCCTATCTATAAATGTCTTCTGAAAATGTGTGTTACAATAGTTTGATGTCACACGTCATAGTGTAGCCCCATTAATTATGCTGTGAAGCAGTGAAAGGGTGAAAAATCTGTATTGGTCTGGTGTGATAGATATTGCGTTTTTAATAGTTACATAGAAGATAAAATGTGGTAGAAAAAGTCCTCACTGTTTTCTAGTGTCCTACAAGACCCAGTAGTTTAAAAAAATTTCCAAACTATGAATTCAAACAACCCACAAAAGTTATGGAGACTTTCTCCAATCCTTGCATTTTTTATTAACTGTGTGTAAATGCAATCTGGTAATCTAAGACATCTGGCAACCCAACAGGCATGTACAAATCCCATCTGCAGGTAGAAGTGCTTCTGTGCTTACAAATGACAATATACACTAAATTGTAGTATAAACACACAATTTTGTTGGGGTTTCTTTGCCTTGTGAGTGGGTACAAAGAATAAACTTCACCTAATTTCTTATTCCTTTTCGCAAAATCAGTTCTTAAATTCCCAGAACACCAAGTGATGAGACTTGAAAAAGCACTTGAGAAAGGAATGGTATGCTTTTTTTTACTCTATGTTCCATTTTCTTTGGTATTTTCGTTATCCTTTGAGAGTATTCAGTATCACCAAAATCCAAGTCAAACATAAAAAAACCCAAAACATAGCAATGTATGCCTGAAATCCAGATTGCAAAATGGTCTGGCACCCTAAGATTTTGATTGGAACTGGATTTGCTGCATAGGAAAACCACAAGATTTAACCTAACATAAATATTTGTTTCTGCTCCTAAGGAAACAGAGTATGTTTAATATAAATAATAAATGATATTGAATAAGTTATAATCTATATTTACTATATGTAACATTTCTCACTTCAGAAAAGATCTTGAAGCTCTACACAATGATATGCAGTAAACACAGAATAAACTCATCTCACTTAGGCTGTGAATCGAAACAAAAATTCAGTGAGAGTGCACCATGCCTGATAGTGATAGAACCATGATACAGCCTTAGGTACATGATTATTTACATGCTATTTCCCATTCTGAAAAGTGAGTGAATAAAACATAGTGTGAAATATTTTTGAGGCAAAAAGAAATTGCAAAGTTTCTGGACTGCATATGAAGGAAGCCACTCTGCTTTCAAAGACAGAAACTACTGAAAATACATTATGTTTGCACCTGTAAAGGAAAGGGGAACATTCTCTCCTAAGAGTTTAGCATCATGCTCCAGTGTCAATTTCTATGCATACACTAATTATACATAAAAAAGCATTTAGTATATAATCATTAAATTCTACAATCCTTCAGGCCATAATACAAGAGCTTCAGTACAGAATGTCGTTTTAATGTACTTTTCTTTCTGTGTCTACTTAGTCAGCCTTATACATCCTCATCTGGAAAACAAGCATATGCAAAATATTTTTTTGTCTCCAAGCAATTCTGTTCTTTGTGGATCATGATTGGAGTGCAGCCAGGAAATTATTTGTTGGCAGACAGGTCTATGGACAGCACTGGTGGTGTCACTTTTGAAATCCATCCTTTAAGGCAATGTCCTTTGGAGGATATTCTTTAGAAACAATACTTTAGTAAAAACACAGATTTCAACCTCATGGAGCTGAAGAGCATCTGTTCAATAAACTGCTGGACAATACTGAGTTCCAAATTGTATTTTTACCTGTTTACAACAAGTAAGCTGGAGAAATATTAAAACATTCCTTTTCCTGTTCAGAAATTAGGCCTGCACCTGGTGTGTTCAGTCACCTTGTATTTTCTGGGTGCAGTTGAGAATCAGTTCCCATGCATGCATTCAGGATCAACTATAATTTTCTGCTACTTAAATAAGAAGCTAAACCATTTTTTTTATTGGCTGGCATGCCATACCACAGGAAAGAGAGATAAGGAGCTCAGTTCTATTTTCTTGTAATCAAAAACTTTGGCAGAAAATAAGCTGCAGCAGCATATTGGGCATAGACAACTGAGAGCCTCTCTTGACTTTCATCTCTTGCTAGTGAAAACAGTAGGCAAACAAAGGACCAATACATATGCATTGTCAGACCTCAGACTAAGTGTGCAGAACTGCAAGTGAAGATTCTCTTATCTTTGTGTTTATAATCATTATGTTTGATTTGAAAATAATTTTGAATTGATAAATATAGCCACATATTTATTCACTATTTTGCAGTATCATTTTTGGAAGTGAAACTTCTTTAAAGAAGTATCTCTGAGAAAAAAATGATACTTGAAACAAATAGATTATTCAGTTTATTTACCTAATTTTTAAGCATTTATTTGCAGTTCAGTACTACTTGGAGACTGTGGAAAAATCTATATAAACATGTGAGATATTAAGAAGGAACAAATTCAGTCTCATCCTAAATTTTTAAAGTCAAAGTTCCTTGACATCAGACTCATAAATCAGCAATTGATCCAGAAATATGATGGCATTACTTTGTCCAGGAGTTGAGTTCAGTGCAAATGGGCTAAGTATGGTGAGCCAGGCTGGATAGGAAAATGCAAACAAGAGCAGAGAATAAGGTGCCTTTGTGTGAACTGGAGGCCAGGAATTGACCAAAGAGTTAAAACTGAAACTGCTGGAAAGGTAGATCACAGAATCATTATGAACCAACCTGGGTGGTGGCTTGGGCTGACACCTGGTTTGAAAGACCTTCTGAGAAAGAGTGTATCTGAGTGAATCTGAATCATGATATAGAAGCACCTAGGTACACCTTCTGAGAAGGGGCTGAAGTGGTTATGTGAGCATGGTTAAGTGGGTGAGGAACATGGCAGGAGGCAGGTGCTCGAGACAGACCCATTGGGTGTCCGAGCTGGTTGAGTGCCAGGGGCAGACATGGAGCCTGTTCAGAGCACGCCTTTGGGGTCACTGGGAAGGGATCAGCAGACAGTGCATGTCCTGGGGGGGACAGGAGTTGATGGGGGAAGCTTTTTACTGATACAGACCCTATTGCCTACTTGTCTGCTTAGTAACAGTCATACTATTTGATGTTCAGATCTTCAACTCTAGCTCAGACTAAATTAATTCTAATTCATATAAGTAATTTAAAATAGCCTGGCTATTTTTTTCCCCATTCTTTGTGGTTTTTGGATTCCTGTGAAATAAGAAGCAGAAATTATGAAATGCTTTGGTATGCAGTATTTTTTGTGTTGCTGATATTCTACAGCAATGAGATTCCTTCACAAACAGAAAATTACTTCCAGATTAAAAATACAATAGTTAGCAGTTCTCAAACTGTTGTTTTTTAAAAGGAGTTGAAATCTCCTTGAAGGTTTTAGAGAACTATGCCTTGCATCAGTGAAGAAAAACAAAATTTTATTATAAGCATTTCCAGAAACAGATTGAATTTTTGTATCCTCAAATGAAGTAGGTTACTTTTGTTAAACTTGCACTTGAATATTGCTATATCATACTAAGTATAAACATCCTTATCACAGCATCAGGACATTTTGAGCCTGATACAGTGCATTTTTCCTTGATTTTGAAAGGAAAATAAAATCTGCCACATCCTCAGATGGGTTTTCTGGAAATTGTCATTTTAGCTTAAAGCATTTTGGTTTCAATTAATTCATATTTCCTAGTTTAAAACAGGAAAAACAACAAATCTCTTTTTTATCTCACATAACTGAATGCTGTGTAACTACAAAAATTTCAGCCATGCACTTGTGTAAGTGCTGCTTGAAAAACTGGTATGCCAGAAAATGCAAGTCCTCTGGAAGAGACTGTTCTTACAGCATCAAAACCTATCATAGGTTTCAAAAAGAAAAAAAAAAAAGTTCAGATAATTTCACATCCATCACTGTGGCTGTGGTTGCTTTTTGCTTTTTTCAGGTGATTAGTGTCTTACCAGAGAAATTTTACAAGCCCACTGGTCTGTTTTGAATAGCGTCAGTAGGATATTTTGTTTAGAAGAAGTCATGATTCTTGATGCTTATATCAATAACGCTTACATACACCTATCTGGCATTCACAGTAATTGGATTGGAACACTACAGAGTGAATTCTCCCAATTCCATTGCATTTTCATTTACTGATAATTTAGTTTACCTCAGTTTCAGTGATATTTGAACACACAGAATTTTTAGTTCTGAGCTATATTTTTTTCTAAAACCTACATTACAAACTTTCATTCATTTATTTTGTGCATGCACAAAAGTACTTGATCTGTGGTAACATTTCCCATGTCTTTTCCAGTGACAACTTGCAGTACTCCAAATTTGTCTTCACCTGTCTACACTTCTATCTTCTATATGACATAAAATTTATAGGGAAACGCAAAGTGTGGTCCATGAAAATATTTGGCTCTTGTCAAGGATTATTAAGAGTGTAGAATTACTGTTTAATGTATTGTTAGAAAGCCATTATGTATAAATATGTTTTACAGTCTTTGCTTTATCTTATGAAACCATATTTTGTATGTGGTTAGAACTACTTTTGCAGCAGTTCTTGTTTGCAAGGACACAGCTCACCTGACATAGATTTTTGCCTTTTGCATTGGGCTGTTTCTCTTCTCTGATGATGAAGAGATGTAAAATCTTTCTTTTTATGCTGGAGTCAGTACGAGAGATCCATTTTTCATCCTTTGCATGCGGTTATCTTTTCTCACTTTTCTTATCTTTTTCTGTTTCATTATGTTAGCAAGAGAAAAATAGCTATACGCCATTACTTTTGAAAAGAAAGCTAAATCATATTTTAGTTGAGCTTGTTTATTTGACAAGGGGGGGAAACCTTTTTGGTTTTGTATGTTTGTTTGTTTGTTTGTTTTTCCTTTCTGCTGAATGAAGTTGTGCTGGTTTCAGCTGTGGTAGAGGTAATTTCCTTCACAGCAGCTGGTATGGGTCTGTGTTTTGGATTAGTGCTGAACACAGTGTTGATAATACGGAGATGTTTTTGTTACGGCTGAGCAGGGCTTACACAGAGCCAAGGCTTTTTCTGCTTTTTGTCCTACTGTGCTGGTGAGAAGGCTGGGGATGCCTGGGAGCTTGGGAGGAGACAAAGCCAGGACAGGTGACCCAAACTGACCAAAGGGGTATTCCAGACCATGTGACATCATGCTCTCTATGTCAAATGGGGGTCAGAAGGGACACTTAGAGTGATGGTGTTGCTTTTCCCAGGTCACAGCTACCTGTGATGGTGTCTTTGGGGATGGCTGAACTCCTGCCTGCCTGTGGGAAGTGGTGAATGAATTTTTTACTTTGTTTAGCTTGTGTGTGTAACTTTTGCCTTCCCTATTAAACTCTCCATATCTCAACCCACAAATTCTTTACTTTTTACTCTTCTGATTTTCTCCCTAATCCCACTGGGTAGGTAGCAAGCAAGTGGCTGAATGTGACTTTAGCAAAAAAATGAAATCTTTGTTAATAGATTTCTATGTCTTTCTTTCTAAGAAAAACTGTCAATCATATATATAACTGGTGATCTTAGAACAGGCAAACTAAGATGCATTTATCTTCTGGTCTGTGGTAGGATCTTCCACAAAACAAAAAAAAAGTTGGTAACTAAACTAGCAATAAAACTCTTAAAAAACCCCATGATTTCTTCCTGTAATTGTAAGAATGAAGAGAACATGCAATAACACACAATTCTACAGAGTTTTTTTCAAATCAATATAGCTATACAGTTCCCTTGGAAAAAAAACCCCTCATTTTACAGAAATATCCTTGGATAACATTTTATATATAAAAATACACATATATATATGCATAAATACACATAAGAAACTCTATGTGATGCATAAGGTATATATGTCTTGAATTTGCATAGAATAGAATGTGTATTTAGTATAAAACATAGTATGATCTGTAAAATACAATTTAAAATCAATGAAAAAAATTCACAATTGAGCAAAATATAGAGCTGGATCTAAGCCAAAGTGCTGAACTTACGTTTTGAAAATGGTGTTGTGCATGAAAAAGATTTGAAATTTATTTTTTTAAAAAATATCTTTTATATATGCTAAACAGTAAGATAGATATACAACAATGATTATGATTGAAATACGATCTTTCTCATATTTCACTGGCTGGATGCAAGCAGTACGAAAGCCTAATACTTTATGAGACATACAATTGAAAACCATTGTTGATTAGATTTTTTATGAATTCTGTGGTAGTCCTTATTTACACTTTATTTTTGCCATACATGTGAACTAAGGGACTAGAAGAGTAACTTTTTAAGACCCTGTTTGAGCCTCTGAAGTGTTTATATATTTATTAGCTTTCTTTGTCATTACTATCACATTTATACCAATTTTAGGGTTTGGATACAAAGTTGAAGTTATATTTTCCAGAAATTTCCAGAGGAACTGGGAATGGTTGAGAAGCTGGAAAAATCTCTGCATAGTATATGTCAGGTATAGTTTTAAAGTATAAACTAATATGTATATGTATACGCATTTCAATAAAGTGAATTTTCTTTATTCTGGGTATTCTGTTTTTCTATTTATATATAAATATTTAGACATTAAAAATTGTAACATGATAATTATCCTTAAAAATATTATTTATCTTAACCACAGAACATGCTTTTAGAACAATAGAATTTTTAATATAGACTATATAAAATATTGTATGTTGAAAGTCTTGAAGTTTTTTGGTGAGTTTAGTAGTTACTTCAAAGACTGCTTTCAGGAATATGGGACTGCGTCGATGGTCTAGAAATAACCTTCTCCACTTTCACTGATTTTTGCTACTAGAGAGGGAATAGAAACATCAAATAACTGAAAGTCAATGAAAGGAAAGGCTATATAGGCAGACTGCGCTAAGAAAATTTGGGAAAATTCATGTGAATAGATTCCAAGACTGAAAAGGAATAAAATACCTAGATCTCCACCTTGCTCAAAAGGAAGGAAGAAATCCTCCTTGCTAGTGATGTCGCCATCCAGCAGTGCAGCAGATACTAGGAAAGCCTTTGTGCAATATTTTTAAATGGTTTGTCAAGGTTTGTCTGTGTTGGTCTGGACTGCGAGTATACAATACTGGTAACTATACTAACAAGTCAGACTATACAGCTGTTAAAACTTTAATTGGACTAACAGTAAATTATTGGTTTCACATGAGGCACTTTCCTGTTTGTTTGTAGCAGGACTTTTAACATTTTACGTGAACAGAAGGCTATAATTATTGTTTTCAGATTACAGAGTAAATATGTTCAATTGAGGTACATTATAAAGTAAAAATAGTATACTTTCTTCTACTGTTGTTTTTCAAAGATATGTGTTCAATTTTAGCTACTCCCTGCCATTTGCAAGGATTGCTTCATAAAACTTACTAACTCTGACTAGATGTGTTTGTGAGCTGGGTGAGTCTTTTAATGGTATTTGAACACCTTCAGGAAATGTACCTGTGTATGAATGCATAGAAGCAAAGAAATGTCATTTAATAAGTTTTGGAAAGATTAAATGCCAAGAATTTCATTAAGCAGACAAAGGATCCCAGAGGAACAGAAACTCATTTGTTTAAACAAATCTAGAAGGTGGTCTGCCAGATTTGCCAGCTAAGCATTTGCACCTGGCTGACAATATGTTGATACAGATGGTATCTAATGCAACATTTGGCCATGTTCTATGTCGGCTGGAATAAAATATTTTTCTTTGGGACATCAAGTTAATATTTTAGCTTCATTATATTTAGGATAAACCCCACAATGTTAAATAAATGAATTGATATAAAAGATACATCTACGAACATCTTGCCTTTACTGGAGAGCACAAAGAATCCATCCAGTCATGAAAATGCAGATATTTGACTAAGGTTATCAAGAATGACTATTTCACATATGAGGAACGCCTTTGTTTTCCATTATATTTATTTATTTATTAAATTATTACAAAACAGAAAAAAATAGCAGACCTGGTTTTTTTGGTTTGTTATTTTTTTAAATTTTCTAGTCTTTCTGGGATGGAGTTTATTTTCTCCGTAGCATCCTGTGCAGTGCTCTGCTTATGGCAGTGGTGTTGATTACAAACTTGGTGTTTTATCCATTGCTGAACTGTTTGTACAACAAAAAGGGTTTCTGCTTCTTATTCTGCCTTGCCTTCTTCCCTTGCCCCTGTCCAGCGAGTAGGCTGAGGGGGCAAGAAACCGGGAGGGACACAGCTGTGAAAACTGACCCCATTTGACCAAAGGGGTAATTAACACCATATGACTCCACACTGAGGATACTGCTTTTCTTAGATAACCTTTGCTCAGACGCTGTCTGGGCATCAGTCTGTGGGTGGCAGGTGGTAAGTGGTTGCCCTTGCCTCTCTTTTTTTTTTTTTTTCTTTACTTATAAAACTGTCTTAATCTTGATCCATTTTTCTTTCTTGGCTTTTGCCCTTTTGATTCTCACTTTCTGTCATTCTAGATTAGTTGGTACTTAGTTGACAGGGTTCAACTCACCACACTAACCAGACCTTTACACATTTGCTGTACCCAAATGTAAGATTTTCATGCCATTTTTCCATTTTTTTGTTTTGTTTTGTTTTAATAAATTTGAAGGGTTTCTTAACTTTATTTTAATTTTACTATGGTGTTCTTACCTCTAAGCTTACTATACTTTAATACATCTTCCTGTCAGGTCAGCTCCAGGTTTATAATTGTTCCATATCTCTGAGGCTTTAAATCAAATAGATAAAAATATCTGCCATTTAGTGTACAGTTATTTACACTGAATAAATTATTTCAAATTTCTCAAATGTCACCTATGTATGGCAACAACTTAGTGGTCTTACTCCAAAGTGATTTAGTTTTCTCTTCCTAATGCAGCTTCTTCCCCTGAAGTAAACCCAGCGGATGCATAAGATACAGTTCTAATTGTTTGACAGCTGTTTGATATGTCAGATGTAAGATGAATCTTCTTTTGAACATTAATTCCCATGTCAACAGACAAGAATGTCAATAAATTAAGTCTCAGTTTTTCAATATATAAATGAAGTTACCTAATAAGTGCTCATTTTCTTTTCTGGGATTTATTCTGGCTTGACAGGTAAGACTGTGAATACTCAATTATTGTAGCAAAAATCTTGGCTTGATATGTAAAGTTAGCTTTGTCTTGCCCATAAACACATTTTTGAGTAAAGCAAGCAGACTAGCTTAAAATACTGCTAAAGTGATTTTGCACCAGGAGGTGTGCTTGTGTGTGACAAACATCTGAAAAAAGGGCTAATAAGATTTCCTCATTTTCTTGATAGTTCATTTCTCCTTGATTTTTCTTCTGATTTTCATTAAAATGGAAAGTTTGGATTCATTCACTGAGACAAAGAAGCTCTTTGGGAACTAAAAATTTGTTTTTCAGTGGTTGAAAATATTGATAAGGTCTACATACTGAGGTTTTACATGTACATGTCTGTGTAAATCACATCTCTTTTATATCACCTTCTTCCATACTGCTGTTGTATTCCTGCAGTTTCCATCTGCAAGACTATTTCTTGAAGCCTGTTGTGTTTTAAAGCTATGAAGTATACTATCAAAATTAATCCAGATACTTCTCTGCATTATTCAGAAAACTGGGTAAGGAGTGAGAAGAGACATAAACTACCCCCTTTAGATATATCTAGTGTTATCACTATGGAACTAATGAGCTAGCTAAATACATTAGTCATTACAAATCTGAAGAAAAACCTTGAACACATTTCAGGATATTTCAGGTGCTGACAAACAGTTGTGTTACAATTGGAAAGAAAATTGACAGAAAGCTGTGAGCACTTCAAAGAGCTTCTGCACTCAGAGAAGCTATAGCAGAAAGAATTAAAGTTTTGTTTTCAATTTCTTGACAAAGGAGGTTTATACAAAAGGAAATATCTGTGTAGCAGAAGTATATCTCCTCTCTTAACATAGTCAGTATAGCAGCTGATCCAGGAATCATCCTTCTGGTTTAGTGTGTGCATTTTTTGAATGTCTGGGTTAACTACTACATTTGAAATAGACCAAATATGGTTTTAACTATCTTGTTTTGGTGCATTTACCTTCTTTAGTTCCCCTTTTATTTTTTTAATGAAAAAAAATGGACATGGCCAGACTGGAAAGAAATTGAGTTCTCTACTCACCCCTCCTCTCCTCAGTTAACAGTAGAAAACCATTTACCTTGTGTTTGTAAATCTCTGCAAAGTCTAGTCCTTTTACACAAACTACAGTTTCTCATACTGTCAAAGGTAAAACATGTTTACTTGTAAAACAAACTGAATCTGTTAGGTCTGGATACATGTTAAAAAGCTCTGTCACTTTTCAATAATTGTTTCAAAGGTTCCAGGAGACCTCATAAAGAGAGACCAAGATGGGGTTAATTGCAAAGGAAAAATTTCTGTGCTAATATAAATTTGAACATGTACAAAGATTTCCATGGAGTTGAATTCTCCACTGAAATTTTACTTACACATGGCAAGACTCCACAGAAGAGAAATTGATGTCTAAGCTAAAATCTGCACACAAGAGAATTTAAACAACTCAGCAAAAGGAAAACCATTTAGTAGCATTTAATTCTCAACATGGCTCAGGCTAGAGACTGTTCCCAAGGCAGATCAGTTGTGATAATGTCATTTTAGAGGGTAAGAGAATTCAATAGTATGGATAACGCCTATTCTGTGTTCTTTATTTTTCTAGGTGGATTTTTTCGTTAAGTCTGAGTCGAGTTTTTATTGTACACCCATAATGAAAATTAAACCTGTCTAGCCTTATGGTTTGTTTTGAGTTTTGCATGATCAGCTGGAGTTCCAGTCTATGTTATGATTTTGCTAAGATCTTCGGATCTTGAAGATTTCTTAACTGTGCCATTAATAGCAGATTTCAGTGTGTGCTTCGAATATAGTCTTAGATTTTTGGTGTGAAACATAAAACATAGAATGGACTTCTGTTTTTTATTAAAATGATCATTACAGAGTACACTGCCTTGTCATTCCTCTGATACAAAATTTATCTCTTTAATTAGTCTAATATTAACTAATATTAATTAGTCTAATATTAACTTTATTCTTTCTGTGTTTAATATTGCCCAAGTCTATTTCCATGGTCACAATCATTCTTACACAGTATCAACAATAAGCATAAACATTCATGCGAATTTTCTATATGCATTCAAAATGTTCCTAACTAAAAGGGCTTATAAAATAAATAAATAAATAAAACAGTTCTTGTTTGTATTGTAACATGGAAAAAAATATTAAAGAGCAATACAAAGCAACCTGAACCCCTGCTGAAAAACAGTTTGTAAAGTTTAAAAACCAGTTAAATTAGAGATCTATTACAGCCATCCTGCACAAGCATTTGGCACATAAACTTAATGCATAATATGTCTAGAACTCACCTAGACTTGTAGATATGAGAATATGTCATGGGAAACATCCCTTGTTTGAGAAGTTTTCCCTATTTTTTGAATGATAAATCTACAAGATTTGGCAAGAAACTAAGAAACTAATGGTAATTTGGAAAAAAAAAAAAAATGAATAGGAAAAAAAAAGGCAAAAAGGGCCAGTTGTGTCCTGGAGTGCGTCAAGAGGTGCATTGCCAGCTGGTCAAAGGAGGTGATTGCTCCACTGTGCACTGCAGTGGTACTGCCCAAGTCAAGTTCCGTGTGCAGTTTTAAGTACTTTGCTATAAGAAGGACTTATTAGAAGCTATTGAAGTGTGTCCAGAGGAGGATGACTGAGATGGTAAAAGGTCTCAAGGGCAAGACTTAGAAGGAGTGGCTGAGGTCACTTGACTTGCTCAACATAGAGAAGAGAAGGCTGAGGGATGAGCTCATTGCAATCTATATCTTCTTTAAGGGTGTCAGCAGAGGGGAGGCATTGATCTCCTCTTTCTGCTAACCAGCAACAGGACACAAGTAAATGGAATTCAGCTGCATAAAGGAAGGTTCACACCAGGCATTGGGAAAAGCTTCTTCACTGAGAGAATAGTCAGTCACTGGAATATGTCCCCCACTCATATTATCCAGCCTGTCAGAGTTCAGGGAGCATCTGGACAATGCTCACAGTCATGTGCTTTAATTTTAGGTAGTCCTGCTACCTACTTTCTACATTTGATTCCATCAGAACTCAAGAACTTACAATTGCATACAGTTTATGTTGCCATGTATGATATGGATATCATATGTATGATATGCTAATGAAGTGTTACTTATAAAATATTTTATTGAAAAGAAAAATAAATTTTAAAAAAGAGTTTGATTATAGCATGCTTTGACTTCCTCCCCTTCCTTTGTTTGCTAAATCTATTTGAAGTATACTAGAAGTACAGCACTTTCACATAAGTGCATTCAGGCATGAAATAGAATCATGCATTTTTAAGTAAATTGCTTTCTAACAAATTTATTTCAGAATATGCACATAATTAGAGTCACAGCTCTGCATAGTAGTCAGTCAGTATTATATCACTATTTGCCAACCACCACTTTGTAAACAAGATGTGCCGTCCCAGGATGTGCATTCCATTTCAGAACTTTACTGGTGCTTACTCAGAGATAAGAGGTATTTCAAACTGAGACACTTTATTGACTAACCTGACGTCAGACTTTGATCAAAGAATCATGTTGACAGTAGGAAGTTTTATTTCCATGTAGCCTAGTTAAAATAATAGAATTTTAGAAACAATTGGAATTGTGTCATTGCATATCAGATAAGATGCTGCATTTGTCTTGTTATTGTGATGTGAACTTATCAAGACTTCAGTGTATTTTTTTTTTCTGAAGATCTGTTACACAGCAGATGGGATGTCTAACATCCTTTTCTATTTTAAACATGCAAGCTCTAATAAACAAGAGAGTTTAGAATGTTAAACCAGCCAGCCATACGAAATATGTCACACAGTTTGCTGTCAACCTAATTAATTAGATAGCATTATTTGTTGTCCCCAATGAACTCTGATGAGCTCAATGACTGATAATAGCCTCATTCTTTTGAGGGATTTTCTTTCTATTTTATCCATTTTGATTTAAGAAAGCATGTTTAAAGAGGAAAAAAACATCCTACCACTATGAAGGGTAATTCAGAAATACATACTTGTGACTTATTAATATAAGCAAACATTTGGCCTCTTACTAAGGTCATTTTAATTTTAAATCTTCCAGAGTAATGTTTCTTGAATAATTACTATTTCAGTAATTATCTTGCACTTTCATAACATATTTCTGGACATGTTTTGTAATAGAGTTCTTGCCCTTCAGACTGTAGAAAGACTCAATAAAATTATGTGAACACCACTTATAATACAGGACAAACAAAATCTTATGGTTAACATAACATACGGATCTTCAAATCAATCTTAAATAGAAAATGCTATTTTCAGTCAGGAAAACACAATTATTTGCTTTTCTAGTAATTTTCATGTTCAGATTTGCACTAGAACAAATAATTTGATGAACTTTTCAAAGTTCCACCTCACTGCAGTACCTCCCTGCCCCACAGTTCCATTTTCAGCCATGAAACTGGTTCTTAAAGAGACAATTACAGCTTTGGGCACAGGGAGTTGAGGAACATGATAACATTTTAGGTTACCCAGGCACTGTGGAGAAAATTAAAAGCTGGCCAATAGAAAAATCTATAGAGAGTGAATGTAATAATTGGACTTTACTACTGCAAATGATGTTTTTACTACTGTTTCTGATAAATATATTTCAGTGAAGTAAAGTATTACATTCCTCAGTGGAAGAAGCGACATAAAATTAAGTTGACTGATCCTGGAAAGGTACATGTTCACAACTGAATATGATTCCTATGAAATGCATATGCTGTTTCTGAATTTCTAGATGCTTAGGCTTTATTATTTGGGTTATGTGTTACTTTTGTCTGAACTCCTGCCATATCACTATTTTATTAGTTTTGTATTGATAGATTTTTTTAAAAATTATGCAGCTAAACTAAATTTACAAGTTTACATGGCCTTTAACTAATTAATGTACATTCTAGTGCACTTCTGAATATTGACATGCAAATAGTGTTGCATGAACAATCAAATACTCTCGAAAGGGAGAGTACAAATTGATATCCTCTTTGGTAACATTGTACATTGACAACAGTAAATACAAAGAAAGACTGCAAGGACACAAACCTTTCTGAAGGAGGCAGCATTTAGTTACACTTCATAGCCTTTAATGACTCATTCCTCTGTGCAGAGTTCAGTCTTACACAAAACAGCATGTTCTATTAAGTATCCATGAAGGAAAGTTTTCTCAAGTTTAACATGATTCATAGTTTCATTGAGTCTTACTGGTAAGAGAAATGCTTTTTTCTGCAGGATTTATCTAACTGATATTTGTTTTCTCCTTTTTTTTTTTTTTTTCAGACTAAAGGAGCACAGGGATCTTTTTGCCTGTTCTACAGGAGGCTAGACGCACAGTTGACCTTCTATGTGCATTTATTCATCTGTGTATACGTATGGGATCACCTAGCAAAAACTTTATAAAGAGTTCAATCTAAAGATATATATATCTTTAACGAATTTCTCTTCAAACCTTTTCTTTTTGGATAACTTTTTTTGAAAGCTCATTTTGCATTGTAATTAATTACCAGATTATCTCCTTCTTTTTTTGTTTGTTTAGACTGCTTTTTGAAGAGAGATTTAAAGTTCACAACTTTTATTCTGTGTCCTTATGGTCTCCCTGATTTTTTTGGGGAAGTTACTGGTCTGTCACCATGTTCAGTGAAAATATAGCTCCAAGAGCACATGTTTCCCATCTGGTAATACTCAAAAAACTATAAAGATTTTTAAGTAGTAATAATACAATTAACTTCTTTTGGTTCAATGTATTTCTAAACCTGTAACACTATTTGTTCATTGGTCTAATAAAATATTGTTAAGGTGGACTGGCTGGCTGCCTGTATCGTCGGCTCAGCTCGCCCCAGCACCTAAACAGTCTTGTGGGTTTTTGATCGACCAAGAGTGCTAGCGTGTCGATGGTGGTGGAAAAAAGGAGGG
>VXBB01005531.1:0-71369 GCA_013399915.1 Illadopsis cleaveri | reverse complement strand
AATCCAGGGAGAAAAAAAAAAAATATAGGTTTTTTTCTGCTGTCTTTGAAAATTTACCTCAAAGTTTCCTGACACATAGATTTTCTTGAAGGATATATAGTTAAGATCAATATAGCGTCATTAAAAAAAATACATTTCTGCTGAGTCACCTGAAAGTAGCTTAGGAGTCTTTGTTTTTAGCAAACACAATTATAGAGTCTGGATATACTCAGTGATCTGTGAAGGTTAATATCTGTCCATAAAAGTGATGTGCTGGGTTTCTTTTGTCTATTCACCTACGTGTTAACAGGAATTTTCAAATATAATTGAATTCTTCACCTTATTATAAACTAATACTGACTATAAACTTTTACTTGTGGGTCAATAGGTGGATATCTTATGATTTTTATAAGCTATTTCAGCTTTCTTTGGATGTCCTTATGACAGAAATCTTCACAGTTGAATCCCTTCAGGGCCAGTTTTCAAAAGTGTTTTATTCTTCTTAACAGCTATGACAACATTTTTATAAATGGCTACATACTTGCTGTCTGTCTGGATATTCAGATAATACCACCTTATTTAACCAGAGCAGAAAAATTCAAAATATACACAATACATACATATATATGTATAAAAATGCATACACAAACGTACATACATATGTGTATGTATATGTATGTGTGTGTAATAAAACATATTTTGTATCAATATTTGATATAGATACATTGAGCAATAAAATATGTACAATTATTATTTTTTTCGAGGATCAATTCGTCTTCTGATTTGTCCACATGCTTCTACCTGTACAACCTAGAAATGAAATCCAGGAAAAAACCCATACAAACCAACACCACCACACCTCCCTCCTTCCCTCCCCTCAAAAAAACCTAAAACCAAATCAAAATAAAAAAAAAGTGTGTAAACTCTTCTCCTTGAAATTAATATGCATTACAGGAACAGATAAGTATCAGAAAACTATAAGTAAAAGAAGACTTCCTATAGTCGATTCATGCTTTTCCCCTTCTCCCTAAAGAGTGCATTATGTGAAAAAACATGGTTTTAACAATCAGAAACTATTGTTACTATAATTTAGCTGATGTAGGAAAAATGCTGTTCTAAAGACTTCTTGGAGGAACACTACCATTGCTATTGACAAATACATGGCTTAGAACATGTTATGAAAAATTTATTAATGAATTTACCTCCCTTTTTAGGGATGTTAAAGCTAACCAACATACTAGCATTATCATAAAGACAAAAAGATATTCCCTCCACAAAACTGAAAAGTGCTGTTAGAAAAATACTTCTTCAGGCTGCATGAAGTAATAGTGGTTTTGCTACTATGAAAGAAAGGGAATGAAAAAAAGAAATAACCCCAAAAATTCATGAACTTTGTAGAAAGAAAAGATTCAAAGATTCTTGCTACATGAGAGAAACTTCTAAAAAAAAAAAAAGGACAAAATCAGTGTGAAAAGAAGGTATAATACTGGGAAAAATTGTAGTATATTTTATACATACACTACTCAAATTTAAGTATTTTGCAAATTTTAGTACAATTTAATAGAATTAGCTTTGTTCTTATACCACTGTAGGGCCATTATCATTGATTGAAATAAAACCAAGGGGTTTTTTTGTCATTAAATATATGTAATACAAATAAGAAGTTGTCATCTTATTTTAGTATTGACTCTTTGGTTAGGCTATAGAGTAGCTATCGTATCCCAAATGGCATTATTTGATGTGCAGTCCATTAATCTTTATTGAGAAGAAACCATAATCATTCTTGGGTCAGTTTGGGATGTTTGCATGAGAACAAGTTGGGTAGGACAAGAGAGACCCATCCCCAACACTAGAATATTTTTTTGTGGGAGGACCTAGTTACTATTCCAGCAATCAAGAAAAGTTTTTTTTTTTCTCTGAATGTGTGATATGATACTGTGAGTAAGAGGAAGTATTCACTTAGCAGACTAAACTGATGGTGAATTCTTGGTCATTTTTATATCAAGGAGACTCTTGGCATTGAGTTTAGCATTTCAATATTTTTCAAATCTGAAGGAAAGGTGCAATAGTCAGATAGTACCATTAAAGTAAGAGAAGAAAATGTTTGGGTTCTATGTAAAATCTAACACAAACTCTAAGGGATAACTGAGCTGAAGAATATTCTCTCAATAGAAAGTGAAACATCCATGACCTGGGTTTTTAAAATCTAGGCTTGACTGGTTATATTTATTGTACAGATAGTGACTCATGTTGGCAAGGAGAGAGATAGATGACTTATATAGATCCTGTTCAGTTTTAATATCTATTAAAGCATGGATGTATTCCAGGAATGAACTGACCAGGTTCAGGAAGTTCAATAGCTCCCAACATGGAAGCACCTGCCTGCCTTGCTACCTCAATTCAAACTAATTTGCAAATCTGTTCTTCACAAAGCTGCTGATTAAATGAGGTAAGTCATTTATATATGACTTTTTCTGAAAGAAGAAGTCTGACAAAAACAATGTGAAAAATAGATACAGAGGCACATAATGAAATTGAAGTATCAGGAGTACTGCAGTGCTGGCATGTTTTCCATCTGCTCCTCATGTGCACGTGCAGCTTTTTGCTAGTACAGTCACTAGAAGGAAGGGAGACCTTGTATATAAAAATATAACCTTTCTTTGTCAAACAAATTGTTAATGAGATTTCCAACCAGTTTTTTTAAGGCTTGTATGTTTTCATTTGTTAAAAGCAGTTCTGGAACAGGCTTGAAAGCATTAGTGGATATTAGTCTCCAATATTTAGTAAAATGGGCTGGTAAAATGAATGAACAAGTCTTGGAGACTGTCCCAAAGACCTTTTACCTTTAAAAGGCTAAATAAGGAGGAAAATTAGGAGTCAAATAAATTCTAGGTATGCAAAATCTAGGTAAAATTACAGGGCAGCCTACTTTTTATTAAAGGTCTTTTAGATAGTGGTAAAAGAGGTTATGGAAGGGTGTAAATGGAAATAGTCTGATTTGTTTAGGTAAACTTTGGAAATGTTTTTCCTTCCATAAGAAATTAAATAGGAGAGGATCCCTGTGATTCCCCCTCTACTCAGCTTTCATGAGACCCCACCTGGAATACTGCGTACGGTTCTGGTGCTCCAACATAAAAAGGGCATAGAACTGTTGGAGCAAGTCCAGAGGGGGAACCATGAGGTTGAGAAGGGAAGTAGAGCACCTCCCCTACAAAGGCTGACTGAAAAAACTGAGGCTGTTCAACCTGGAGAAGGGCAGTGGATACCTCATAACAACATTCCAGTATCTGAAGGGAGCCTACAAGGAAACTGAAGAACAACTCTTCATCAGGAACTGTAGTGATATGTCAAGGAGTAATGGGTTACAAACTGAAAGAGGGGAAATTTGGTTTAGATGTATGGGAGAAATTATTCACTCTGAGTGAGGTGAGACATTGTAAAATGTTGCCCAGGGAAGTTATGAATGCCCCATCCCTGACAGTGTTCAAGGCCAGGTTGGATGGGGCTTTGAGCAACTTGGTGTAGTGGAAGTGTCCCTGCCCATGGTAAGGTGGTTGGAAATAGATCATTTTCATGGTCTTTTCCAACCCAAACCATTCTATGATTCTGTGATTCTATATTGTAAGTGTATTGGAAAAAGTTCCTTCTACAGCATTCCAAAATTTGAACTTGTATTTTTTTCCAAAGACTTGCCTTTTCATTTTGCTTTTTAATATTGGGGGCTTCTTCAAACAGAACAATATGTATTTTTTAAGGAAAAGTTTTTCTTAGCAAGAAAACCAGTGTATAATTTCTTTGGTCTTCCTCAATGAAAAAACTCATTGTTCCATCTAATGAATGCTTTTCTTTCTTTAAATTATGCTCCTTATTAAAACAGACTGAAAAGTACTGATTACATGAATTGCTTCAAGAAGTAGGATAATACTTAGAGTTAAAATTACAGTGACTGATATATTTTAAATGGTGATCACCTGCATGCATAGTTAGATCACAAACTGTCAAAAGGAAGGTCACACAAATTGAAGAGAGTAACACAAAGCATGGGAAATATCAGTGTTATACAATCATAAATATGGGTGATTTTCAGATTTTTTAATTATAAACACTTGCATTCATAATTGAATTAGACATTGCTGAGGGAAAATGTCAAAACACCTGTAAATACTGTCCAGAGCACTCCTTATAATGGAGTACAGATTTTTGATTCAGTTTTGAATCTCAGCCACCATCTAGCAAACCAGTAAAAACTGTACACCTTCATGTTTCAATAATCCCTTCTTCAGTTATCGATGTGAGTTCTGCTCCAGGATTTCTACAAAATCATGCCACCTATTTTTTATCAATTACAGTATCTAGTAATACTTATATTTATGTATATTTTATATGTAACTATTGAAGAATAAACATTACCTATTACACTTATTGATGTCACTTTTATTCTAGTCCACCAAGTGGAAATTTTACTGATAACTTGAGTGAGGCCAAATTATTTGATGTAGTGAAAAAACAGTTTTCTTTTAACAAGCCGCCAGAGCAGAGCAGTGCAATGTTAACTGATTATATTTGTGTTGTTTGCTCTATTTTATTTTACAATAGGTATGGTTAGTGACTTTCACATACAGCTAAGGAAGATTACTTCCTACATTTCAGCAAGTGAATAATGTTTTTAACAATCTGTTGATCATATTGCAGGTGATATAGAATAGACAGTCTTCTTGCTGTAGGATCACCATAGAAAAGAAAAAGTTTCATTTCTGACACAATGTAATTTTACAGAGACAGTAAAGTATAGGTCTGACAGTGAAATAAAAATGAAAGATGAGTTTAAATCTTTGATCTGATAGAAATGTTAACAGAATTGAGAAATCTGGGGCTACTAAATCTGCTAACAGGTTTATACTTGCCTGCAGGTTATCAGCACCATATTGAGGTAAGGCTCCCTGAAGAGCCAAGAGGAAAGGTAGTCTTGACTCCCTTCAGTCCTGAAAAATTCAGCACTGAGGATTAACACATCAGAGAGTCAACCAAATAGCCTGAACTGGAACAAAAATAGAGGAGGAATCAAACAGCTAGGCTTTCATGATTTTGTTTTTCTTTGATTCCTGTAATGGATATCAGCTTTTGGCTTTACCATCTGTGAGTTATCTTGCTGACTGCTGTCATACAATTTTTGAGAAAGTAATTTTTTTAATGGGGTGAAAAAAAAAAAAACCCAGTTAGCTCTGGCCTCTTTCAGGAAAATGAGAACTCCAAAGTTAGTGTAGAGGTCAGTTACTTCTGGCAGTTGGAACAGAGAAAAATACAGCAAGTAATAATTTGGACAGTAAGATATCTTCTTTTTCATGACTCTTTATGAAGAAAGATAACAGACTTTAATCTCAATCTGGTTTTTTCTGTTTACATCGCTATTGGCAAAATTAACAGCAGATTTTGTGAAGGAGAAGTTAAAATAATTGAGGTAAGCACAACAAAAACTGGGCAAAACACCTTTTAAGGCATTCTTACAACTTCATAAATTAGTAGTGACTGCTGTGATCAGTTCCAAACATGAAAATCAAAATATGCATGAAAGCATGACTTATACCATTACATAAATATAAACCTGTAATTTTAAGTTGTAGATCATAATAAGTAGCAAGAGTATACTTGCTATCAATACAAGAAAAAAAATCAGAAGCATAGCAGAAATAGTAAAAAATACTTTTTACAATTATCAGACACAGCCTTAGTGTACTTCTATTACTGGAGCTGAATTCATTATATGGTTTTTTTTCCCACTATATTACAAAAGTTCTACTTGGAGCATAGTTTCTTTGTTGCACTTTTCACCTCTAGATAACCTTCCCAGCCCTCTACATTAACAGTATCTTTCTTCAAAAATTCTTCACACTGCTTATGCCACTATCAGAATTTTAATGTGAATTTCTGAGTATATGGAGTGTTATGAAGCATTAACACTTAAACCCACTGCTAATCCCCACATGACTTGCTTTATTCTTTTAGGTCTGTATATTGTATGAGGTACAGAGAACAATAAAACTGAGTAAGTACCTTGGAGAGAGGGCAAGAGCCTGTGTGTGAAACAGGCTAAGTAATTATAGTGGTACTATTTGAAGAATGATAGTCAAGGCTGTTTTAAATATAGAATATTTTCGATCAAATGATTAGCTGTAGTTAAAAAGTAGTTAGGTGTTAAAGTTTGTCTTGAGGCCTTCTGTTACCCAGGGGCTAATTTGGATACAAAGTTAATATCAAGTTTGCTTCAAGAAGCAAAAATATGACGTCTTCAACACATTCACATGCAATTTTGAATTAGTAACACAGTAAAAATGTTTTTAATAGCAAATGCTCTTTGCCAATCTTGTAACTCCAATCCAGACTCATGTTTACTCAATGCAGTAGAAAAGAAAATAATTTAAAAGCTTTTCATTCATAATACACACAGAAACTTAATATTACTTTTCTAAAATGAAAAATAAATATATTAATTATTCAAATCTAACATGGGAAATCAAAGTGCAGTCTGTTGAGGTTATTCACACAGNTTTTTTTTTTTTTTCTTTTCTTTCTGTTCTGACATGCATATCTTCAGGTTTTGTGATCCAACCAGAAAATTGCATAGCAGATTTTCATACACCATTTATCTTAAAGTTATCTTTTTTTTTAACATTATTGCTACAGATCACATCACTAAGAAGAAATAAACAGCTGCATGATATATAAATGCATTAAGAGCAAGACAACACAGAATCCTACTCCCATTATTGTCTGATTCTGAGTTTACATTATAATTCAAATAAATCCAAATTCAGTGATACAAATGTAGCTGCAATTCTTCAGAGTAAAGTGTGAAAAGTGTTGATTTATATAACTTTTGGTACCAATGTGTAAATTAGCTACATTGTGCATATAAATCTATATCCTGATATGTGTTTCGTAATGCACTTTTGAGATTTTCAACACTGTTGAATGATGGGGGGTTTACCTTGCTCAAATGAAAAAGCACAATTGATTTGGCTTTGTTAAAATGAAGTACTTGCAGAATAAAACTGTACAAACAAATAGTCACTACCTTCAATAAACAGCATACCTTAATAGTGGAAGTCTGTCTTATTATCTTAGTTTTAACTTGACTTTGAAAAGAAACAAAATCATGTACATAAGTCTTGTAATTCCTGGATGAAGGAGCTCCTTGGTTTAATGATGATAAGCAGAATTTGAATAAAACACAAAGCAAACAACAATAAAGCCACAAAAAATTTAGTCAGTAAAGTAAAAAGGACATTTATAGAAAAGTAGCACTTTTAAATAGATAATCAAAGGAAATTTGAAAGAAAACACATAACCTAGAAAAGCTGACTTTATTGCAGTCTATTAGATATTTTTCTTTCTACATTTCCTAGAGCTTGATAAGTAATCAAGTCAAACTAGTTCTATTTAAAATGTTTTTGTTGCAGAGAGAAGAAAATAGTTTTAAATATGGACATATAGACTTCAGAGCAGAAATATAAGGACCAATATAAACTGCAAAAGACCTCATAACAACATACGTCTCAAAAAATATTGCAGAGAACAGATGAGACCAAGAAAAACAAATTAATGTGGCTAAAACCTTTGTAGATCAGTACTGAGCATACAGACTCACAGTGAGCTCTCTTTTGAGTATAAAGTGAACAGATAAGTGAAGATAAAAGCTCTAAGCAAATTATATATAAATAATTTACATGAGCTGTTTAACTGAGCTTTTGACAAGAAATAAAACCAAAGGAAGACAAAGTTGACTTACAGTAAGGTCATAGAATCCCAGACAAGAAGTTAGATAACATAAGATATTCCCCTGCCACCAATGAGAGACATAACTTGTTGTAAGTATTTTTAAAAGATGTCAAAGCATAAAAGGTTAGTTAAGTTAAACCTAAGGCCAAGAATTAAGAAGGAGAAATCCTATTTCAAAATGATATTTATATGTATCTTATGCTCTTACACTTGAGGTTTAATGTACTACCTGTTACACATGGAATAACACAGGATCTTCTTTATTTAATATTTCTAAATAAAAAGTCCTTTTGCAGACTACAGAAAAAGAAATTGAAACTTGCAACCTGAAGAATGGGTTATTTTAAAAAAATGAAATGTTGAAGGTGGAAAAACAGTCAAGTCATATTTGAGTTAAAAACAAAAGTGCAATGCTATGATATCTTGTATATAAGCTAGTCTATTTTATACTAAGTTACTCTAAAAGTTATTTTAAGCTTGATTTCATAAACTTCTACAGAGACTGCAGAAGTCTTTCAGAGGTCTAGATAGTTTAGCTTTTTCCACAGATACTTTACTTGGATTTTAAACACCAACTCAAAATTTTGTTACAGTTCCTTAATAAGTCCCTACAAGTATGTTTTTCCAAGGAAAAGTAAAGAGAGTTCCCATCTCCCTGTAATTCCTTTTATTTGACATGAAACTATCTGCCGTCCACATCCACACGTTTTAGCACTAACGTCTCATCTGCACTATGGGATTAGATCCTGCATTTCTATAAAAAGACAAATACATATGCTGTCTGTCATAGAATTACTTCTGCAACAACTCATAAATAGATCACTTTTCTTCTACAGAATTTCCTTTTTTTGTCAGTGCAAACACTTACAGTAACTCAACCACTACAATGCCACCTTCTCTTCTCCAACTGAACTCCCTTTTTCACAGCTGTATATATAGAACTGATAAGCTGTTACCTAGTTGTTATTTCAAGACTCATATACCTTCCTTTTCTTCTTCCTCCTTCCAAGACACAACCTCCAAAATCACCAACTTACTTAGCCATTGGCTTATATTAAGGAAGTGGGAGGACTCTTCATAAGTTTTCACCTGGAATCTCACTGGGATCCAGTGGGTGAAGCTCTTTAACTTTGTGTGCAACACAATACTACTGATTGCAGTGTAATTAAGTGGTTCAGTGTAGAATTACAAAAATAATTGCAAAAAAGTTTGGCTTCATACTTCTGTGCTGCTGTGATATGCTGTCCTCTTCCGACAGACTGGTATTTCCCAGTGATTCACAGTCACATGTAAGCATTAATGCCCCTGGTTGAATCTCAAGTCTTTAATAGCGCTGTTGAAGTGCAGACAGCTCAAGCCTCAAGTGACTATTTCTTTTATAACTTTGGCACCTGTTGTAGAGATATCTGGCTGCAAAGACTGGCTATTAAAGGACATCCTGACAGGATCTATGTGTCATTCATTCACTCACAGTTATCTTCTCTTTTATAACTTTAATTACTTTTGTTCATTAAATGATTTTTTTTAAAAACAGCTGAATTTTTTTTAAGCTTGAAATGAGATTCAACTTGTAAATTGGAATTTGAGTCTATGTTCTCAATTTAAAAGTCATAAAGTGTACAACAAAAAATGACACAATATGCTATCTCTTAGAAAAAAATGGAGAGTTTTCCTGCTTTCCTACTTTCCAGAAATATGAGGATAGTTAAACACCTACTTGGAAAGGGACACTTTTTAGATAACTCCCATATTTAATTACTCTTGCTTTTTAGTTGACTATAATCTTTCTAGAAATACTGAGTTTCAATAGAGTGGATAATTAATTAATTAAGAACATGGTTTCTGAAGTTATTAAATGTTTGCTAGATCAGGATCTGACTTATCTTACTTAACTGAAGCCTGCTTATTCTAACTGATTGATGTATCTCTTCAAACTTGAAAGTTCCTGGTATTTTACTGTCATGTTATCCAAGTGAATGTAGAGATAATGGAAGAAATTCCAACCGTAGGAGGAGAAAACAATTGCAGATAAGTCTGCATTCCTGTTAATTTATGCATGTTTTCTGGAAAGTCTTTCTGAAAATACATGCTGACAGTCATGTTGTATCACTCAAAAAACTTCCTACTTATTCTTAAATGTGTTCCAAAGAGGAGGTGAAGGTCGTCTTATTGCCCAGAACGTGTGAAATAAGAAAGTTGTTTGCTTGTGGTTTTTTTCCAGCTAGTGGTGGTCTTTTTAAAATAAAAAGTTATTATATTTTCACTTTCTCCCTGGTAGGATCTGATAAACTTAGATGACTTTAGATATCCACCTTCTAAATTACTATTTATAAGAGTCCTCCTGAACATCTGCCACATCCTCAATATCTCACAATATGCTTCATGTTAAACTGAAAGCTCACAGTACTTCAGCACTTTCTGGATTGTTCTAGCTTATCCTAATCAACAAAACACAATCTGGCTCCCAAATTCCATAGGTGTAAAAAAGAAAGACTAAGAAATGCTTTAACCACTTTAGCTAATACTTCTTAGAGAAACTGTTACATCACAAAATAAATTTATGACTGAGGAAGGTCTGCAGCACTGAAAGGAAAAAACAAAAAAAACCAAAAAAACTGATTACAGCCAGCATTATTTCTTAGTCTCTGTTCTGTAATTACACTTAACAGTGCACCCATTTAGTTTAAGGAGTAAAGATTTCCAGTTCTCAAACATATGCTAATGTTAGTTATTATGTTTTAGTTTGATATAATTCCTGTTGTCTTTCTGTCAAAATGGACAAAAACTCTTTCAACTCTTTTGAGATCCTCCACCATACACAGCTTGTGACTTACTTTTCAGGAAATGTGTATGAAACTTGAGAATAGAGTTCTTTACTCTAGAAATTGAATATTTTTTCTCTTTTCCATGTGCAAGTGAATGCAGCATTAATGGTAGTCAGCAAGATAACTTTAGTAATGGTGGTATATTTCTGGAACTGTGCTTGGGCTTTTCTTTGGCCCTAATTCTGTGTACTGTATATACAGCAAAACTCAGATCCATATGCTTAGTGTTTTCTGACCTGATTTACGCAAATTTATTGTATTTTATAGATCAGGATTCTAAGGCACTCTGTGGGCTGCTCCTGAAATGTATACACTTATCTGACATTTTTTAGAACTTTCTTGGTGGCAAGAGACTTGGGATTTAGGTAGGTGTTTCACCTAGTATGTCTTAAATTAGATTTAACTTTTCGTCTTTATTCATTTTTACCAGTAATTCACTTGTAATTTATAGTTCTTTAATTTTTGCCTTTGTGCATCCCCAAGGCAACGTAGGACTCAATAAAGCTATTTGTTGCTATAGGCAACAGAATTGTTTTTCAATATATTGTCAGACTGATGATATAATTTGAATTTTGATGCTTTGCTGCAATTCTATCTTTATGATTGTTGTCATGGAGGGGGATAAAAATATTTTGATTGGTTGGCACATTGTACATGTGAGCTATCACTGTTTCCTGTACTGCTTTTTAAGATGAAAATGATAAATAAAGGACTAGTCCCATCTGAGTTGATCCCTGGGGAGAGATAATCCTTCAATTTCATAAAAAATGGCCCTGTTTGGAACAATTTCCTGGGAATTTAAAATGCCAATATATTAGCAGTCACACTGTATTTTGTAACGTGAGTGCATGTAAACACTATCATATTTCACTGATTTAAATATTAGAATACAGGGTAAAAACCTAGGATTTATTTTTTAAAGTTATTTTGAGACATAGATTTGAAAAATCCCAGCTGATCCTTTATGGTAGATTTAGGAACATATACTGTATGCTGGAAGGTATTCCAAGTAGTGTTTTAGAATATATGAGATGGCATTTAGTGAACACCGAACACTGTGTCTGTTACACTTTTGCATATATTTAAGCGCCACAAGTATGGGAAACCTTCAGCATAAGAACTTGCCTAAACAACAGAGTAACAGGGCTAAGGGCACAGATAAAGAGAAGAACACGGACTCTAAGATGATATATCCCCTTGAAAACATGCCAAGAGGGCCAAAACACACATGGGAGAGATAAAGGTGAAGAGATGAATGTCAGGAGACCACCACCACGACCAGAGACCACCACCACTAAGGACTGAGCATGCCCAGAAGGGCGTGGAGTAATTACCGTACCAAGCAAGGATGGGCGGGGTCAGGGAATGAATATGTATGAAGGGGGTCTGTGGAATGTCATGCATATGTAAGACCTCAGGGTATAATAAGGGGGGCAAGTTCTCTGGTGGGTATGCATGTCTTTGGTGAAATTATTCCCCACGCATCTCGACGTCGATAAATACATACCGCTCTAACAACTATTATTAGTTGTGGGGTTCTTTCTGTGGCATTTCAATTTTTATGCAGGGTTATCACCAGAAATATCAATCTGAGTATTATTGATAAATATCTGGGTTACTGGAGAGAATAAATATGCAAAAAAAGTTATAAAATTGTGACAATTTTACTGATTTTGGCCCTCAAATATTTGTTTTCTCAAATTGCAGCATCAATGACAAGTATGATCACTGATAAAACCCTAAAACTATCCCCTCATGAAAGTCCTTTTCCCCTTGAGTAGGTCTCATATATACTAGTAGAATTGTTTGTTTGCTCTTCTTTGCATGCATTTTATCTTCCTTTTATTTTCCCCCTGAGATGTAAATTAATGTTGCCCAATGGTTGGCTGTTGCTAGTTGTAGAATAGAAAGTAATCATAGTACAGAAAGTTAACTTGAATATTAAATAAGTGTCTCTCCCGCTGCATCAATTCAGTGAATTGCAGAGCATTAATAGTATCTCTAAAACTAGCTTGTTGGGGAGATAAAGTCCCAGAATTGTTAAGGCTGGAAAAGACTGAGTGCAACTGATAGCCTGGTACTGCCATGTTCACCACTAAACCATGTCCCCAAGTGCCACATACACATGCCTTTTGAACACTTCTGGGGATAATTCTACCATTTCTCTGGGCAGCCAGTTCCAGTGCCTTCCTTTTCAGTGAAGACATTTTTCCTCAATGTCCAATCTTAACCTTCTTGGGCTAGCTTGAGGCCATGTCCTCTTGGTCTGTCACTTGCTGCTTGTGAGAAGAGAGCAACCCCAACTTGGCTACAATCTTGTCTCCTGTGAGCTCCTCTTCTCTGGGCTGAAAAATCCCAGCTCCCTCAGTTGCCCCTCATAAGACTTGTGCTCCAGACTCTTCACCAGCTTTGTTGATTTTCTCTGGACATGCCCCAGTGCAGGGTGAAGAAGGACTAGTGGGATGCCACAGGAGCCTTGTGGTGGTGATATCTTTCTACTTAAGCTCTCTCTCTTTCTCACTTCCCTTCCCTCCTCCTATTTCTTTCTCTCTCTATATCGCACTAACAGTTTAATAAAATCCATACTATTGACTTTCGCATAAGGTCTCATTCGCAACTCAATTCAGGCAGAGGTATCTCTTAGATCATAGCACCATCAGAAGCCTCAAATATTTTCTCAGTCTTGTGTCAGGAATTTTGTCCTCAACTAAGAGGATTTGTTGATCAGATTTTTGCCACTGGTGTTTATTGAAACCAAAACAGATTCCATGTTTGTGGTATATTATGCCAGAACGTGGAAAGAAGGTAAGAGATAGAACTGAGTTTACCAAACCCATCCATCCTAATGACAAGACTGGCTGACTCAACTCTTATTTTAAACCTTGTTAATGTCTTAATTGGCAGATGTGAATCTATGGTGAAACTGGGCCACCAAAAGCCTGAAGAAATCAGAGCCTTCATTAAAAAAATAAAACAGACCAAAGAAAATTCTTTTTTTTACTTGCAGATATTAATGATTATAATTAAAAAGTGCTCATTAAAAGGAGGCCTGCAAATGATAAATAAATCAATCAACCAAAACTGAAACAACCAAAATGTTCCTTTTGTAAACTACACTATGTTAAACAAGAAGAAAAGAAAGTCCAAACAATTGCATTATTTTTAAGTTGCTGTTTTTCTCCAGTTTGAGCAGACAAAGAAGGAGAAAATTAGGATTTTAGGAATTTCTTAATGGATTGTGAAGCTCAATAACTAGGCTGAAGCAGCATGGTGTTTAGCAGATGTTGTAATCGGGGAATGGAAAGGCTAAAACAAAAGATGTCAGTGCAGCCTCTTAAAGTTGAAGATGTTAATCCGGGATCTCCCACTGAAAAGACTGGGTTTATAATGAGTTTTGCTATAGATTGCTGCATACAGAAAAAACATAAATTATCTTTATACACTATTTTTTAGGTTTGGGATGAGAAGATAGCTGTAGTTCTAGGAAGCCAGCAAAAATGGACTTTTCCCCTGAACTACCCACCTGCACTCAAAAATGTCAGAGAATTATAAACTATTCCGAATAATGAACTTCACTTCTATGCATGACCAGCATAAGAAGGCGATGTAATATCTTTTTTCACCTCTCTATATCATCTATGGAAAGTCACAAAGAGTAGATAATGCTCTACTGCAAGAATAGTAATTGTGTTTGTTCACAAAATAAGAATAGTCTCTATGTATTCTCCTTGAGCATCTGTTCAAGAAAGGCCAGAAGCAATTCTTTCATTAATCACTGAATGTCATGTGCAATAAATCTACCTCAACTCAGCATGATATAGTTTTTCCAAGTAGTCAGTTCATTTATAAATGTTACAGGTATGTCAGTTCAACATGGGTTAGCCCTTTCCTTCATCATGCTGCTTAAGAGTTTATTCAGCTCTGACAGAGTTGCCAGGACAGTACCAAGACATTGTTAGCAAGCTAATTGGTGGTGATTGTCCTAAGCTTACATACCAGTAACTATTTTGTAGATATACAAAATGCAATGTAGATATACAAAATGTAATCTGCCATCTACAACTTGGCATCGGTAAAAAAGGATTCTTATTTGGATTTTTTCTTCTCACTTTTTTTTTTTTTCCCATTCCTCGATACAATTAGGAAGACTATGGAACAGTTTATACTGAGTGTCATCACACAGCACTTACAGGCCAGGGTATCAGACCCAGCCAGCACGGGTTTAGGAGGGGTAAGTCGTGTTTGACCCACCTGGTCTCCTTTCATGACCATGTGACCCACCTGGTAGATGCAGGAAGGGCTGTGGATGTTGTGAACCTGGACTTCAGCAAGGCCTTTGACACTATCTCCCACAGCATAGTCCTGGAAAAGCTGGTAGCTCATAGCTTGGATAGGAGCACACTTTGCTGGGATAGTAACTGGCTGGATGGCCGGGCCCAGAGTGGTGGTGAATGGTGCTGCTGCTACAAAATTTACTCCTTGGCTAAAGAAAGGAATTTGAATTTCAAAAGGGATTTTAATTTTTCTCTTAAGTTTTGTAATCTCCTGAGTCATTAGAATTCCCCCACTTGCCTAGAGTTATAGATATTTGTACTGTTCTTGTCCCTTTTAACTTTGGTCACCATTAGTTGGATTCAAACTCAAATTATATTATGTTCTGTGTTCAATAAAATCTTACAGAAAACTTCTCTAATTGTAAACTGAGCTTTTTCTTAGTTATCCTCTAAGTCTCATATCCAGCATTCTGATATTTCTGATATTCAGAAAATTACATGGATTATTTTTGTTTGTTTAGACATCTACAGATCAGCTACTGCATGTTGTATTGATATGTAACTGTAAAAGTCACAAAAAGCATTTGCCGAGAAAAATGTTTGGTGTGTTAAAACGGCTTTGTAGAAATCTGTCTTTAGCGCACATCTTGGTTTGTAAAATAGTCAATCTAATACCTGAAACCTTGGCAGTGAGTTAAATTTGTTCATATATTTAAAAAAAAACCAACTTTCTCTACAAACAAGGAGTGCATCTGCTTTCTACCCACAGTAAATCACAGTGGGGGAAGACATCTTTAGAAAATTAACAGTCTCACTATGCATATTAATACCTACTGCCACTGGACTTGTGCAGCTCATACTTGCAACAGTCTTATTTTTCATATTCCTTGCTAATACTACAATGTTAAGATACTACACAGATACTGGAATTTACCCAATTTTTTAAATTACCAAAAAAACCCACATAAGCATAGAATATAAATTAGAAGTGAAGAAATAACCTTCTCTCTTTGAGAAATGTAGACACACACATCTTGCCTACACTCTCAGTATATTGTTGTCACTATTAACATTTCAGAAAGAATAGCTTGTCCAGATTTTACTATGTCTAATTAACAACTAATGATTAAAAAGTAGGTTTGTTTTTATTTTATTTAACTGAACCAATTAAACGTATTAAGTAACCATTTTAATCCATTGAAACTTCTGTCAGTAAGCAAACCAAAAGACTTTTAGTCATGGATAATAAATACTAATTATCAAATGCCATTTAAGAGTTTTTTAATTCTATCTTTTTATTTATTCTGATAAGTCTGAAACTTAAGGGCATTACTCAGAGAGAAAATGACAGCATAAGAAGGACAAATTCAAATGCAATTTAAGTGATATAATAAGATACTTCTTATTACTGTCAAATTAGACTTATACAATAAAAATTTTCTCCTCCTATTCTTCAAAAGCTCCATTCCCAAATTACAAGCTTGTTTTTTCCCTTGAGAAAGAGTAACTGAATGAATAAATAAAATTTTAATTATAAGTTGAAATTGTATGTGTCTAACTTTTTCTCTACTGCTGCCAGTCTTGCTGGTAGGTTAGATTTCAAAACATTGAAATCAAGACAGTCATATTTGTCTGATGGCAATAGGCAAAGATACAGCTCTATGTATGCAGTATTCCTTAACAAAAAAAACAAAACACAAACAAATGTAAAAACTTATTTCTTTTTGCATTTTGAAAGTCCTTAAGTTTTCAATAAATGTGCACTATATAAAAAGTCATACTTCTAAGAAAATGCACTTTATATTTTGGTGATTAATCTTTAGGACTTTTTAAAATCTCTTCACATCTACGTCCATGGCTTGGTCATCTTTTAGTCTATATCCATGTGTTTTGCATCATGTCTACTCAAATACGACATGATTGCAAATAATTTATAATCTGATCTCTGAATCCGTATTCAATCCTCATTTTATGGCTTAGATTGTAGCTTCCATGCTTCTGAAAACAGCTTTCAGAGAGTTATTAACAAACCAACAAATAGAGAAATTTTCAACCTCCTGTAGTTATTGAAAAAAAAAAAAAAGAAAACCAAAACATTGAAATAGAGAAAAATTTCTTACCTTGTTTTATTGACTTATTCCCTTTCAGAACATCTCATGGAGACGGTATGCATTGCTATGCATTATCTGGTTTTGTCAAATTAAATTTCTTGGTGATGGGCAAAAATCTTTGTCCTTGAACTTATGTCAGAGACAGGAAAACAGTTCCTGAATAAGCTCAGAACTCCATTGAAGGCAAAAATGAACCACTGGAATAGCACAGTTTTATGGCAGAAAGACATAGGTAAAAGAAAATGCTGCTGATGGGAAAGGTGGCTCAGGCTGAAAATATTCTGTTACCTACAGCTTTCAACTGCTGCATCTTGATCTCATTTTTGGTAGGATCTTAATAACAAAAGTCCTATCTTTCCTATGCTTCAAACTCCCCCAAAAATAAGAAATAAATTATAATAAACATTACTGATACCTTCAGAAACTAAATCTTAAATATTTATTTTCTAAGAAGACATTTAGAAACTTATTGAAAGGAAAAAATAGCTAGTTACAAAGTATAGGGAAAAAGATAAAATATAATGAGAATATGACCTTATCAAAGTTTTTAATTCATCTTTTCAAACTTTATTATTAATTTTGGTGAGCTTTTGTCCTTTGAAATAGTTAGCAGCACCACTGTCTATATTACATTTTTAGGGCTTCTTTTTAATTATATATCATTCATACTGAGCCATGGCACTGTTTATAAATTTGAAAGGTAAAACTATTTTATTTGTATGATTATTTATTTTTTTATTTTCCTTCTGGCTCCTGGATCATTCTTCACTTTCTTTGTGTCTTCAAGCTTTTTATGAGAGTTAGAAACACACTTTTTTTGAGAGCTCAGTTTCTGATACTGCTGGTTTTCTTCAAACACTGGACTATGTGATAAATATCCAATATTTTTATATTTGTGAAGAACGGCAAGAGTCAGAAACACTGAGACCAGAATCTTGCAAATGGGTTTTCTTCTTCTATTGTGTCAGATAAATGGATGAATTAAAAAAAAGGAGAACATAATATCTTAGTTCTGGCTGGCATGCCCTTCCTAAAAATTAACAAGATAGATGAAACACTTCAGGAACATGAGATCAAAATTTCTCTAGACTTGAAAATACTCTTAGGAAGAGCCTGACAAGTGCCAGAGTGCTGGGGAGCAGATGTAGTTAGCATGGACTCCAAAGGCATTCTGTCTGCTGCACTACAGAGTTATGTAGGCTATTTACTTTTTATAGAAGCAAAGTAAAGGAACATGCAGCATGTGCTGCACTGCAGCAGTTATGCTGCATGTTGTACTAAAACTCATTTAAACTACCCCATGATTTGTTACATTAGATTATAACTGGAGGCAAACTTCCACTATATTTCCTATTCCACACGAGGAAAAAAAAATAAAATGGTATAAAGACAATATTTTGGGTGTACCTTGAATATCACTCAGAGGTGCACTAAAGATTCAGAGCATATAAGTGGGAAGCTGTTATGAAACATAGTGAATATAATGGCACACAGGAAAATGAAGTGACAGGGTTTGCATCTTTATTCAATAGGGAAGGGAAAAAATTAAAATTTTTAACAATGTTTAAATTAAAATGGATTTTTTTTTTTGTTTCACATTTTGAAACAGTTTCCAAAACATTTGACCTTCCATCAACATCTTACAGATACTGTTTTATGCCAACCCAGTGGCCTGTTTCTCAAGACAAGGCAGAGTCTGAGTATTTGTGAAAGAGAATACGAATGGCTGTATACTTGTCTTCATAGTTTGGAAATTATTCCCAGACACATCTTTTCTTGCCTCAGAATCCTTTCTGATGCCTGCAGGTGAATCTAGATTCTGTTGTTTCAGAAAATCCTACCTGATATCCTGCCTGAATTTTTTTGTGTTTCTGTTCAAAACTATTAAATGCACATAGAAATTGTAAAATAGCTGGATAGATGTTATCTGTGTTAAAAATTCATGATTCATTCCTCAGGGACCTTGAAAAAATTGAATAAAACTGTTACACTTTTCATTCTTAAAACGTGCCAATGGTTCCCACTAATACTTTGTTTTCTTCATATTGTTATTGTCATTTAGACTGACATTTACAATATGCCTTATATGTCTTTTACCTTAATAAAATTATTTAATAGGTTTCATTTTAATAGATTCAATTATTATAAACTCACTAGAATTTTAATTTATTTTTTTTAATTAGTTCAGGACAATTGCATAGAAAGTAGAAGCCAGTAAATATAACAAAGGAAATCATCATTTAGAACTGCCCATATTATTTTCCATATATGGTTATTTCCGTATTTTTTTATTATTAATTAACCTTTAAACTGCATAAAAGTAATGTCACACAATAGGCAACTAATTTCTCTCTGTTCATTGCTAAACAATTTGGTATTTTTCTTCAACTTAAATGTTGTAGGCTAACTTAAACTTCCTTTGAATGATCACTAAGCAAAAAATATTGATAATAAAAAATATTTCCCCACATTTTTATGCATATGTTTTATACCAGCATAAGTTGGATTACAGGAGTGAATTTTAGTGCAAACAAGAATATTTGTTTGATTTAATTTTGAGTTTGTTTTGATAGAGTGATAATGCAGTTACAAAGTGAACCTATTTAAATGAAGATAGACCTTAAATATGTCATCAAAACAGTATATAATGGGTGACATCTTTCAGAGTAGTAAACTCATGAATCAAGTCATTATCTGCAGAATGACTTCAGTCTCTCCATTTCATTTTAACTTGAACCTTATCTCCCAGACAATACTGGATTGTTCCTTTAGGCAATAGCCACGGGAAATCAATTGCATTTTCAGTATAGGAATACCAAAAAAGTGTCATTGAAAATATGTTTAAATTATTTGCATTTGGTTTTAAACATAAAATGTTGTCCTAAGTATCAGACCTGTAGTATGAACTATTACTTATTCTCCAGAGGAAATCATTCTGTATTCTCCAGATAGTCCAAATGGTGAATTTGTGATGCAATCGTGTGTACTATACAGCTTCAAATGTGAATGATAAGAAGAAGAGCATGAGTTCAAGCAATTCACTGGTCCACACACACCTGTATGTGAAACACTTAAGAGAATGTAGATATCTAACAGGGGATGCAATATCAGTGTTTGAGCATATTGTGTTTCAAGTCAAGATACAAGTAATTATCCAAAATCAACAAATGAATTAGGGTTGATATTAAAAAAATTAAATATTGTTACTGAAAAATCACAAAACTTGCTCTTTTTTTTTCCTCTTCATCACTTGTAAAGAGGTTCTGAACTGTAGCTTTTCCAAGCCTCACACTTGAGAGGAAACATTCTCTGCTCACATACATCAAGGCATTACCAAGTCTGAATATCCCTAGTCAGCCTCCCCAGGGCTTTCCCCAGCCCTGCCTATGGCCTAGAATCCCATTACATCCCAGCCCAAGTCCAGCAGTCCCTACTCCTGTCATCCCATAGGAGTGTCCCATTCCTGAGCTGTTATCTTGGTTTTCTCAACCTGCCTTCTTGCTTTTACTTAATGAGCACTGGACTCTTAACAGGAGCTGTTTCTCCTCTCAGCAGCTCTGTGCTCTCCTGTTTCATGCCCCCCTTTTTTTCCACGTCCCCAAGGATTAGTCCAGCTCACTGTTCCCTGACACTGTGTGTATAAATACAGATTTACTTACAAATCCCAGGTGTATTCCTACTCCTCCCTACTGCCAGGTCTCCTTTAAATCTGGGTTTGGTTTCTCTCAGTTCAGTTCTCTGAAGTGGTGCAGTGGAGGTCAAGCTAATGGCATGGCTAACAGAGAGCAGGAAGATCATTCATTGGAAATATGAGCAAGAAGAAGAATCAAAACTTTTAGTGGTAGCTAACACACCTCTAAGTCTGGTTTATGAAAGTTTTATTCACGTTGTTTTCTTACTCAGAAAATTAGAGAAAATGGCCTATCTAGTGATTACTATGACTGACAGTTACATGTGCATCTTAAAAACAAACAAAAAACAATAACAAAAAATTTCCCTACCCTTCTGCCCCAAAACTAGGATGATGAACATATAGTTAATAGTAGATGGCTTGATTTTCCTTCCACAGATTGAGTTTACCAGTCTAGGAAGAAAGTTTTTAGATCACTTTAAAAGCATTTTTACTCCACAGAAACCATAGCATATCATAGCTAGCTCTATGAGAAGCAATTCTAACAATATGAGTATACTGCAGATCACACTTAAAATTATACATAAATCTCATGTCAGCCTTAAAAATATATGCATGCAATCAATATGGATGGAATACTTTATTCTTTACGTTGTCCTTGTTCATAGGTATTTCTAAGTTTTAGAGACTTGGTATCCCTGCTGAATGCTACAAGCATCAGCTTCTGTAAAGCCCCAGCCTCAACTTGGAGAGTTTATTTAAAAGGGGCTTAAGCTACTACCTTTCCCTGAGGTAGGGGCATAGAAGAAATGTGACATTGTTCTCAGAAGATTAAAAAAAAAACTTGTAAACTTTAGAAGAATAGTGTATTGGCATAGAATTTCCTCATAGCAGCCCTCACAGTGCAGTGCATTGGTAGCTGGAAAGGTGTTGATAACACAGCAGTGTTTTGGGTACAGCTGGGCAGGGCTGGCACCGCAGCAGAGCTCTCACAACATTTCCTCCTCCATCAAGGGGCTGGGAGTGGGTAAGGTCCTGGGAGGGGACACAACCAGGCCAGCTGACCCAAACTGACCAAAGGGATATTCCATACCATGTGACATCAGCTCAGATATAAAAGCTAAGAGAAGGAGAAACAATGGAGGAGGGGCATTCATTATTTATAATGTTTGTCTTCCAAAGCAACTGTTGAATCTACACATGTTGAATCTGCTTCCTGAGAAGTGGTTGAACATCACTCGAGAATGGGATGTTGAGAAAAAACGTTTTTTTCTCTTTGCTTATACATGCACAAACTTTAATGTTTCCTTCAGTAAACTACCTTATCTCAACCTAAGAGTTTGTTTCCATCTTATTTTCTCTCCGCTGTCCAGCCAGGAAGAGGAGTTGTAGGGCAGCTTAGTAGGCAGGCACCTAGTGTCCATTAAAGGTCAACCCACCACAGTCAGGAACTTGGCAAAATTTAAAGCAATCATTCAATCAAAATAAAACATTTTTTAAAGCATTAACTTAGCAAACTCTAACCCATCCAACTATAAGTTGCCCAGATTTCAAGAAGAGGAAATTGGGAGTAAAAAAGGAGAGACTAAGAGAGAAAGCAAAATAGAGCTCCCACATCTTGGATCCAGTGTGGTCTCACCTACCTTGAAATCCAAGGACAATAGAGACATAACAAAGTAGGTCTCTGCAATGGTTTTGCTCTGGCCTCCTGTGGTCATGCCCTCCTAGGTGGGTCTTCTGGTTTTATCAGCACTCTATGGCTAGACTGGGGTTCAAAGGGCAGGTGTGGGGTATCATTTTTTAAAGCATTAACTTCCGTTCTGGTCTGGGCTAGAGGCTCCAGAGGGCTGGGGTGTGGAGCAGTGCACCTCTCACTTTTCACAGAACTTGCCTAGCTACTCCTGTCCGGCCCCGCTCCCCCACACCCACCACACCTGTATTGTTTTTACCCTTCTTTTCAGTCTCTCTCTCCCTCTCTTTCATAGTCTGTCCTCTGCTCTGGATCATGAGATGTTAGGTCAGCATAGTTCCAAGTCCATTTAAATTCTTCTGTGATGGTTCCATTGACAACAGATAGTGTATAAGCAAACAAACATATTTCAGCCCAATGGAGCAGAGTACTGGAGCTTGCATACTTAAAAAACAGAGTAAGGGCTGAGCATCATGGCACCTGTTTACTTAACATAACTTTCTAATTGTTGCCGGATATGTGGAAAATCACTGAAGACTCTATTTTCTGTGAGGACCTTTTTCTTTCTCTAAACTTTATTTTTACTCTTCTGGTTGATATGGAAAAAAAAAAAAAAAAAAAAAAAAAGAAAAGTAAATAATGTGACAAAACCAGGCATTTCCAAGGATTTTTTTTCTGCTTGTATTCACATTTCCTCAGATCACTGTGGCTTTACTGAGAAATGACAAGGTGCATTCTAAAGCTGAAAACCAGAAGAAAGATAAAAGAGGACATACAGATGGTCATGGGAACTAGCTGAGATAGTGCATACTGTTATATCTGAACTTTACATTTGGCTCCTGCTTCTTTTCCTCTGAACTACAATGTTCAGCTGAAATGTTCTTTGGCACCAAGACAGTCCTTTTTGTTCATTGTTTGTGATGCCTAGCACAGTGGGGTGTTGGCTTGTGACACTGCCTGTTAGGCAGCCCATAACACAATAGAAATGATAAAGCTAATTCAGTATTGCTTCTAACTCAGGATGTAGGCAGAAATGGCACATTCTTTGGATTTAATTATGAATATTACAAGGCAAGAATCTTTGCTTCTTTAAAATAAAATATTTTTAGTATAAAATCCTGAGGAGGAATTCAAATTTTAAGGACAAACAAGAGCTGTCACCTACCCCTCCCCTCTCTCTTTACATTTGTTCAGTACTGCCAAAGTAGAAGTATTTTTCATTTCCTTTAAAGATCTGTGGTGTTAACGCAAGCAGAAGAGAACAGCAGGTAGAGTTAGAACTGCCTCTGCCAGTGGTCATGATTCCAAATACCTAAGCCATCAACACTGGGAGTTTTAGGATGCTCCAAATTAGAGCATATGGTTGCTCGTGTCTTCCTACCTTTAAGGAAGAGCCTAGTAGAATCCTGTCTAGAGACACACAATGTTGTTATGCGGTTTTTTCTTAGTAGTATAATATTTTTCCAATGCTCTTATAGATAAGCATTTGTGCCACACATATGCAGAATTATATAATAGTTCTGTATTAATAGTCTTAACAGTATGCACCTTTGTATTGTATGAGTACAGTGACAAGGCTGTTGCTTTGAGATAGCCACAGTAGTGTGGTGGTGATGCAGGCAGCAGAATCACATCAGCTAAGGAGAGCTCCAGCACTCAATTCTAAACATGCCTAATGCCTCTGGTCTGCTGTGGGGGTTGCAGATGGTAATTAATTGCAGACCACTTTACTGTAGCGACATAGTATGAGAGCCAAGGACTAGCATCACTACAGAAGCATTTGGCTCAATTTTTCTATTGACTGTTTGGAAGTATTACTTCTAACAACTAGTTCATCAGAGGAAAAAGCTTTTCTGATTAAGCTATTGCAACACCACATTTAAACAGTTTTCAGAGCTAACGTATGTTCATTTCACAGAAATGAAAACAAAAAGGGTCAAATTGATCTGTGCTTCTTCACCTCTTAAATGTGCAATGGCAGAGGCTGTAGATCAGAACTCGACCCTAACAAAGGACAAAGCAAACCATAAGGGTGAAGGTGTCTCCAAAAAATCATTCTTTGACCTCACTGTTGCAGGTAGTATTTATTTTTTGCTCTGTCTGTAATTTCAGTATCACAGTAACATCCAATAGTGTTCTACAAATACTTCCTAATCTGATGAATTGCCTTTAGCTTCACATTCATATTGCCTTGTCCAATCCAGTTTGTTTTTTTTCTATCACTCAGTCCTCTGACCTAGCATAAGCTGCTTCATGACCTTGGCTCATTTATCTTTTATACTACCCTTCTCAGTTCACTTTTTCCCTTTTTGTTAGAATGACACACAATCTAAAGTTCTGCAGATGATATATTAATATCATCAAAATTCTACAGTGTCTGGACTCAGTAATATCTGGAAGACTAGATACTAAGGACCTGTCCCCCTTTATTTCGAAGAGAATTTTGTGGTATGTACCCCTCTTAGTGTCCCTGCATGTGGGGTGAAGGAAGAAGAAATAAAAAGTTCCCTTACTCACTGTTCCACTGCAGTAAGCTTTTGACACTTTGTAAAGGCATAAGTTCAGAACAAAATGGTGTGGAGTGATTCTTAAAGGGTCCTCTTATAATTTAAAAGGGTATTTCAAGTCTACAGTACCTTTCAGGAGACAGTGGCACTTTTCAAGTTTTCAGCACTGCACTTGTTTTAAACTGACATAGCCTATCCTCAAATTTTAGCTCTTTGCACTTGTTCATGGTTCAAAACAGCGCATCTTTACTTTTGTATGTCTTACACAATTCCAACATATTCATTCACTATGACTAAATATCTAAGAAAGTGACTCCCATACATTTTAAGGTGCTGTGAAACAAGACCAATCAAACAGCAACCAATAGAATGATCTGTTCTACTCCTTCCCCGCTCTATCACTTGTATCCTTGCACATTTGCAAAGATATGAGGAAAAGCTGCAAACAAAGCAACCATAGATGGATAAATTATTTCTGATCTGTTTCCTACTCTGAGGAAAAAACAATGGATAGAGTATAATGGAGCACAGGGAGTAAAGACCTGCATCTCTCAGAGGGATGGCTTTCTTTAAATGTGTATGGAATTATGAATTCCTTTTGAAAGATCATTTTTGTAAAGTGAGCTAGAAAAGTAAGAAGAACCAGTTTTGAACCCCCATGAACTTATGATATTCAACAGAACTGTTTTTCTCTTGTCTCTAACATCTAAGATTTTATTTTCATTTTATAGTATATTAAAATAGCAGTAATATGTTAAGTAAAACAGTNACTGTTTTTCTCTTGTCTCTAACATCTAAGATTTTATTTTCATTTTATAGTATATTAAAATAGCAGTAATATGTTAAGTAAAACAGTGTGAACATTGTTTATGCCTCAGTGTAAAAAAAAAAAAAAAATTGGTTCATATCAGTTTGACTAAAACTAGGAAAGTATCTGCAATTGTGTATTTCATCTGCTAAAATACTGCTGCAATTTGAAGTTGTAAAAAGACCTTCAGAAGCTCAAACTCTTTCCAATGTGATCAAATTAATACACAGAAATATATTTTTAAAAATATTATACACAAACAAACTCTTAGACATATGCCATTTTAGTATTCTCATTTAAAAATCAGGAAACATTCTTGTTTCAGCCCAGTGTCAACAATTACATAAGGCACAGACTTCATAGGAAAACTAGGTGAAGCAAAGATTTTGATGAAGTATTGTATCATGTTCTACTGAGAAACAGAAGGAATGCTGTGGTAAAAGAAAAGACTCTCTTTTGCCCCTTATCAAACATACTTGCAGACAATAAAGGAATTCTGCCACTATTTTCCACCCGTGATCTCTTCATCATCTTCTTAAGCAGACAACACTGAGATAACATTGTGATGACAAATCTTTCGTTATCTTCAATTAACTGATACCATTGGTTTAGTTTATTTCAGCATCCAGTCCCCCTCTGTTCAAAATTTTATTTCTGAAATTTTACTAACATCTATAGCTTCTTGGGTTTCAATAGACTACATTTCTTGGAGAATTGTTTTTGGTTTGTGAAATATAACTGAGACTTATCCCTGAATGAAGCCATTTACTTTGAGTACACCTGCTATATTTCTTGTATTGAAATATACATTTGCTGGTGTGATATAATTTAGAAAAATACTATACATCATCACAAGATTCTACAGCATTTGGTCTGTTCTGCTGTAACTTTCATGTACCTGGAGTTAGCCATTTTCTTTGGAGATGGAGTTGCTTTTCCCTGTAATGAATGATTGCTTTTTGTTTCTTTGCTCCTTCTACTCTTCACACAAAAGCCATGGAGATTTATACAGAGAAACTTTTAGATGGCATGAGACGTTACTTCAGGTCAAATCCAGGGATTATTTACCCTAAAACAGTAAAATGCATTGCATTTTCTAGTGGTTTAAGACTGGATCACAATATTGAAGCTACTATGAAAGGAAACTACCTGTCATCATTGCACCACTAGAGATCAGCCTTCCATTGTATTAGTTGTACAGACAAATTCTCTGGCAATGGGCTGAATATTTCCTTTTAACATTTGTGTGATGTTCAGTAGACCATTTACAGGTTCCTTTTATTTGAGCAAATGTACCATCATTTATCTTATCCTGTGCAAGTTCTGCATGTCCTATGACAATTTTCATTTAGGTGGTTCTTTATTCACTTATTTTTTGACTTCCCATTCTTTGCAGTCCTGTCTGGTGATGGAATTTCTCCCTTTAGTCATTCTTTTCTGTTTTGTAGGGATTCCATTCCTCTGCACGATTGAATTTATCATATATACAAACTAATCTTGCCAGATTAACTCTTTCATTACTTACATTTTCAGATACCCAAAGCCTGCACAGTTTTGCTTCTTGTCAGTTTCCAAAAAATTTATTGGGTATGTGCAAAGGGCAATACTGCCAATTTTATTCTGGAAAAATATAGCTCAAAGTCACAGAGCATTAAAACAGATGAGCCTCTTTGTCAGTTTTGGAAATATATAGACTATTTGTTTGACAGTCACTTTTGAGATACAGCACTAGCTCCTTTATATGTCTGTGGTGGAAGTAAATTTTTGAGCTTCACATAACTTTTACAGTTCCTTCTTTTACATGTATATAGTCAGTAATGTAATTAAAACATACACCTCTGAAATAAGATACATCGTAGTCTTTTACATTTGATTGGAACTTTAAGCCTTAATTTGTGGTTTTGTTTTGTTTGTTTGCTTAAAGTTCCTAGCTAAGGTTTTTTATGTAGCTTAAGATATGCTTACTCTTTCTCATAGACTCTATTAAAATCCCAGCAAGCCTTGATTTTCCCTGTGAATTTACTTGATATTGTACCAGTACCACTTCCAAAATGCTGCTGGTATTATTTTTCTTGTGTGAATTCCATGTGGTAAGTGGTTAGAACAGGATCTCCATAAGGTTTGGATCACTTGTTTGACCTGCAAGGTAGACTGTGAGCAGGCTGGTAAACAGAGGAAAGTGAGTCAGCTTTGGCTCTGTAAAGAGACTGCACAAATCCATAAAGGAGTGCCATGGATGTATGAAAGCAGGGGATGAGATTCACCTCATGTTTTCCTCTTTTTTTGCTTCACAAAATTATTTTTTCCTCACCCCACTGGCATTTATTCCTGCAAAATAACCTATTGGTTAAAATCTGTGATGAAAAGCTCTAATTTTTCTTATTGATCAAAACTTTTGGTCTTCTTACCTAAGCTTTTTGTTTTCTTACTTAACAGTTATGTACTTTGCTACTTCTCCCTTTGCTAAGGATACTTGGCCTGGTTGCCAGATGTCAGTGGAAGACCAGGACCTAAATCTCCCTTTTGCTTTACTGTATTTCCCTTTTCTGCTTTCTCATAGTTTTGAGATGAAACAAAGCAAGAAGTTCTTTAATGAAAAATCTCTTCTATTCTTCTGAGTACTTGAATTCCATTTCTTATTTCTCTCATCTGGCATATGAATTTCTTAGCTGTTGCACATTTAGCACTTCCCAATCTGTTCCCAACTGTCCAGATGTTATTAATTAGATTGGAAAATATGATGCAAAACCCTCTCTCTGAATATTAGCTGGAATTTAAATATGAATGAGGATCCCTACTTGACCTTGCTGAGGCAAAGAGTGTTAGTAATTCTGCTAGGGCATCTTACAGCTGAATTTAAGGACTCTTCTGCTAACTGAACTTGTGCTAATTTTTTGAAGGAAAACTTTCTAATTGCGTACAATGTTTTTAAAATGCAAAAAAAAAAAAAAAAAAAATTATTTCAGTGAAGAATTAAAGCATCATAATATTTTTTTGAAAAGGTAAAAGTGAATTTGGGGAAACTAACATAAAGCTTTAGGGAAGTTATAATTTGTTCAGTTTTGCCCTAATTATTGCAACCATATTTTTAAAGGTAAAGTCTGAGAACAAAGATATAACTTTCAATAATAGTTCTGTTACTTATTTAGTACTGGGACACATTTCTTGTCACACCTTCTGGGTATCACTTCAGGTATTTCAGGTGATGATTTTAGAGTAAGCAACTTTGTTGGCACATAGTTGTTTTCAGGGTTTTCATGATCTAAGCTAACATATTAGCAATGAAACACAAACATTATTATTTAGAAAATTTTATTACTTTGATTAATGTGAAAATATATTATTTTTAGGCTCAGAAATATGTTAATCTAGAAATCATCAATAGAAAATGCCTTAAATCTAGAGAAGACATGAAATTGGTATTTTTTCATTCCATTATATATTATAATTTTAAACTTATTACAAGTCAGTTCAATATTTCAGCATAATGTTAGTGTCCTGTTTAAAAGCTACTGTTATCTGTGTTTCAAGATGGCACATTTTTAATATCCTTCTTACTCTATCAGTGTTAGAATCTTGCCCTGTTCTTCTCTTTATATTCTCCAATTGTCCTTTTTGCCTGTATGTGCATTAAGTCTTAATCACAGAGTATTGAAGACTGCTGTGGCTATATATAGACTTTCATATTTACAATATCAATAGTGGCTGTCTGCAAACATAAGGATTGAGATTTTATCTGTGTATTTATTTCTGTAAAATAATTAATGTATATATATCTATGTAACTGTACATATACTCATGCTCCATGATAATTCTTTCCTCTCGTCAGGTTCACAATTCATAACTCAGAATTTCAACTACATTATGAATATCATTTCAGATATCACATTGACTAAGATTGCTTAAGGGTAAATAGTTGTACACTAAGTATAGTGTGTTATACATTATAATTTTTCTTCTCAGACTTTATGTCTTTAGATCAGATCGTCATTTTTTCAACATAGTAAAATGAAAAATAATGTATATTGAATCATGCAACCATTATTTAAGTTGTATTAGACCTGTGGAGGCTTTCTAATCCAGACCCCTATACAGAAAAGTTTTTATTAGATTTGTTGTTCAGTGCTTTGTCCAAAGATAAAGATTTCTGGTCTTCTTGAGAGTTTAATCAGCTTTCTAAATAAAAAAACAAACAAGCAAACAAAAATAAATAAAAACACCAAACCACCTTACTATCTAATCAGTATTTTCCAGAAATTAATTATCCCAGGAAAAGTGAACCATGCACTTTTGATGGAAGTATAGCCCCAGTTTCTCTTTATTCTCTGATCAGGTAGTAGTATATATATAAATACATACCTGATCTCCTGAGCTTTTTCTTCTTCAAGCTAAACAGACCCAATTCTCTTAGCCTGTTTTTATATATTCTGTGCTCCAGAATTCAAGTCTTGGGGTGGCCTCTGATGGACTTGCTCTGATGTGCCAGTATCCTTTTCACACTGAGGAGCCCAAAATTGGACACAGGATTCCAAATGAATGCTTAGAAGTGTTGAATAGAGGGGGAAAATCACTTTCCCTATTCTGTTAACTACGCAATTAATAATACAGTTTGGGATAATTGACCTCCCTCACAGCAAGAGCACACTTCTGGGACATTTTCCACTTATTTTTCACCTGGATCCCAGATTTCTTCTGCAGAACAGCCTTCTGGGCAACTCTCCCCCAGTCTCTACTGCTTGCTTGGTGTTATTCCAGCCTAGATGAAGAATGTTGCATGTGTTTTTATTTACCTTCAGGAGGTTCCTGTCAGATCATGGCTCCAGTGTGAGCAGGTCCCCTTGAAGAACAGCCCTGCCCTTTAGCAAATTGCTTGCTCTTCTCAGTCTGGCATTGTACACAAACTACAACTACAGCTTCATTCCACACACCAATCACTGAATCCCAGAGCGGGTGATTGTGGGATATAATAATACAAATTCAGCAAAGAAATGTCTCTGATTAAAAACACCAAGATTTTATTAGATATAAATTGGTGTAAATTTGACATTTCATTGTTTATGTTGAACAAAAATATTTTACGAAGTTCAGATTTGGTTGCAATTAGAAAATATTTTCAGGTTGCTCCTCTACATGAAAATCCCTCAAGAATTTGTAGTCACTGAAACAGTCCTGGTAATACAAAGTTTATTACTTGAATTCATTAGTTGATCAAGTATGATTTAGTATATCACATAGGATTAAATGAAAATACTGTAGGTTTTGGATTATTCTTGTGAGAGTTCATTTTTCTGTTGTAGCTGGTTTTTGTTTCATTTAATTAAACTCAAACATTTAGACTTTGCTTTTTACTCCTTTTGACTCTCAGAGTCATAAGGACACTAGTAGACCTTAATGATTTCAACAAGGAACCTGCAGGGCTGTCCATCCACACCCTGGCCCAGGCACCCTGAGTTCATACCTGAGGGCATACCTGAGTTCAGTCCTGGGCAGCCAGTTCTTGGTGAGCTGTGCCCAAGGTATGCCTGCCCCCAGTCTAGTCTCTCCTTGCTGTGTGACTTCATGCCCAGCATGGAGGCACCTTGTCTCCTGAGGTACACTGTGACTTGCTTCCAAGCTTGTCTTCGGGCCTGTCTCCAGGCTGCTGCTCCTGACTGGACCCCATGAATTGGACTTCATATGTGCTTTTTTTCCATTTTCCAGGGTCTGGAGTTGTTGCTGGACCTAGTTTCCAGCAGCTGGCTTTGGTCAGAACCTGTGGGATACGGCCTGTGCTGGGGTCACCAACTCACAGCTAAACTTCCCTTAGGGAATGACTTCACTTCTCTTGTCTATGTCAGCAAGGTAAAAGGCTATACTAAACTAATCCTCAAGAGATGTTCTTATCATTTTTTTTGGCCAGATTTTAATTTTATTTGGTCTTTTGCACTTTCATTATACAAATAATTTTCCATTTATTATAATTGATATTTCTCCTTTATCTGTAAGGGCTTACTGGCAGATCACAAGCAGAACACAACTAACACAGTACAATACAAAATAATGAGGCTGATTTCTGTGAAAAAACCTGTCTTGCTATATAAAGTCTATTTCTCCATAAGTCCTCATGATCAGTGCTTTAAAGACAACAAAAATGAAATTAATTATCATAAAAAAAAAAAAATCTTGTTTCTCTGTCTTCACATAGAAGACAGGAAGGTGCCTTGTTGTCAGCTGAGCTAAAACAGAATGAGTGTACAGTAGGCATAAAGGGCCATGTCTGATTTTATTGCATTTTATATCCACTTGCATTTTGCACTGGTAGAGAAGGACATAAACAGAAAGCCAAGACTGAACTGAGACTCATATATCAAAATGAATTTAGTTGAAGCTTAGAGAAACTTCATCTATGGTTCTTGAACTATTTTAAAAAAAACCCTTCAAATTCCTATTCCTCTATCTTTTATGCACCTCACTTGAAAAACAGATTGCTTTGTATTATAAAGACTGTATGAAAGTAATATTCCAATTTCGCTTCTTTCTTATCTGAAATAAGGGAATTTTAAGTTTCTTTTTCCATGTGCATTATAAAGAACACAGCATAAGAAGAAGTGAATCTCTTTTCCCATCTTATTGAATCTGTTCCTATTTTACTTTGCACTGAGGGTTATGTGACAGGGTTAGAGAACCGACCTATTTTTGAGAAGTAAACTCTAACTAGGTCAACAAGAAAGAGTGATTTGTTTTCTGAAGCAGCCCCTCCTCCCTGGTTTACCTTGTATTAATCTCAAAGGACTCGTTATCTTCTCACAAACTAGCAGACAGCAACAGTGGAATTTTTAAAGAGTATTTCAAGTCCATTCCATTATAAATATTTACTGATCTTTCGAGAGATCACTTTTTGAAATGTTATAGCATTTGTTACAGCAGTGTTTATGGTAACTTTCTTATTTATGAGTATTTGTAATAATAATAAGTCTATTACATATTTTTATTTATCCTTTTAAATGTTTTTAATAACTGAATCCAAGTGTTAGGAATTAATTTTCTCAACTTTCTATTAGACTTCTTGGCAGTCTTTGTTATCTCAAACACCTTATTACCTGATAGCTACTTCAGTGGTTATTCTCTTGTTATCTAGTACAGCTGTTCTACTGTTTATTTGGGAGGCATCTGAGCTTTGTGTTACTGTAAGGTTGATTAATGTAAAGCATTAAAATATTCATCCTGAAGGTCAGAAGGAACACTTGAAGGTAATAGATAAATAAAAATACAAGTGTTTTGGAGGGGGGGTTGGTTGATGTTTTTGGTGGTTGTGTTTTTGGTTGGTTGGTTGGGGTCTTTTTTGTTTGTTTTTGGGGGACATGGTTTTTTGTGGTTGTTTTTGATTTTAATTTTTTTTTGTCTTTTTCTCCTTTTTTTAAAAAAGCTGTCCAGAAGAATTGCTCTATTTTTAAAATTTTTCTCAATGTGATTACATTAGTTTTAAAACACGGCCACTGGCTGGCCTCTCCAGCCACTAGGCTAGGAAAGTGGAGACCTGGCTATTATGTCTCTTAGCTAATCAAAGTCACTTAGAACCCTTGTTTTGCCAAATACACATATTTCAGAATGAAGGAGACAGAAGGATACTGCCATATTCCTGATTATCTGTAGCTGATGACCAAAAGGTTTGGGATGATGAATACTTTTTTCTTACAGTGATACCTACCTCCCTGAAACTGAGTGTAAAGAAAGGTATGTTTCTTGAGCTTCACCAGTTAGAGGATCTGAAGTGTGATTTCAAGGCAGGAAAAATGCCATGGCTTATAGCAAGGCATAAGGCAGAACAAATTCTGCGCTCTCTGTTACTGTAGTTTTTGGTGTACTTGGCATGCCAGACAAGACTTGCCTATGCAAGTTTCCTGGCAATTCTATTATGGTGTTTTCAGTTATAAAATGTCATTATGAGAAAAAAAACAAAGTATCTTTTCATCTTGTGTGAATACTTGCCCATCATTCCACATTGCAGGTTACTTTGTGTGAATACTGGTCAGGATATTACTGCAGATGGTAATTGATGTCAGGTCAGAGAGAAATTTTGGAGAGGAATTGATATTCATTAAAAAAAACCAACCAAACAAACAAATCACATAGTGCTTATGTGACAAATGAGTGTCACAGATTACTGAAAAGTAGGGTGTCCTCGTTCTTTGAAAATTGGTGAGACTTGCCTCTTGCCATGCTCTTGTCAGTCCTTTCTGATTGTGTTTGCTTGTTGTGCTTCTGTGCAATGTTCAGAAAAACCGAAGTTGTCTGGGAGTGTGGCCCCCTGAAAGCTGGCACTAACACTAACAAAAACACAAGGGTGATGCTTAGTCATTTTTCTGCAAGCGGACTAAGCTTGAATGAGTATACTACCTGCTGTATATATTTGCTATTCAAAAGAGAAAAGAAACAATGCAACTTTGTCTTGGTTCCTGACTTCTGTTTTTACCTTGTTTCATCCATCCCAGCTCCATGTGCCTTTGCATCTAATGTTTTCTGACTCTGCAACCATTACAAGCCCAGCACAGAAGTCTTTTCTACTCTGCTGTACAACCTTGTCAGCCTAGGCCTTGCAGGCTTTTTATATCCCAGCTTTTCAAGCTGTGACAGTCTGAGTTCTTTAGCCTTTTTTTTTTTATTGTAGACATACAGGTCTTGGCAGCTAAATTTCCTACACATTTAGAGATCACAGCCAAAGAAATAAGTTTCAACTCGCACAGTATGCAAACAGAAAAGTGAAAAGAGTTATTGAAAGTAGAGTACAGAAGGATACAAAAAGAAAACAAACCACAAGTAGAGGAGGGGGACCAGACTTGCTGGCGGAGGAGGACCAGAGTAGCTGGCAGAGTTGCTGTGCTGGATTAGGTCCCAAGAGATAAACTGTTCCTACATCTCCCTGCAAGTTGTTGCAAGCAGGGGGCTGGATGGCCTGTTTCCCAGACCCTACACAGAAATATCAAACAGAAAGCTGCTAGTGTGAAGCAGTAAAAAAAATAATTGAAGGGTGCCTCTCCTGTGTCCTGCATCTCAGTTCAGGAAATGCTAGTTGGAGAGCAACTATCCTGAACTTTCTGGGAGGCAAAGACTGTATGAGCTGCAGCAGGATTCAGGGAGATAGATACTGGGAGATGTGGAAGTCAGTGAAGGAACAGGGCTCTGCTGGTGATGCATTTGATTCCTCCCAAGTATCTGCACCCCAGCTGAGGTAGACTAAATCAGGAATATACAGTTTTAGTCCCTAAATGAATCCTAGTAATTTTAAATGTGCACCAAGGGAGCAAAATAAAGGACTATTTAGTCCACTTCAAATGCATAAATACACATATAGTTCTCTATTAAGAAATAGATTTTTATTTTGTATCTCTACAGCTTTCTAAGTTAATCAAAATTCTGTGCAGACCAGAAAACATAGATGTATTCACAAAACGTTTTGTTACAGACAAAATGAGGTAGATCAGAACAGTACCAGCCTGGCAATGTTTTTTATCTGAATGAATATGAGCATTTTTACTATTTTATATTTTTCAGGAATACTGCATGAAAATGCAGAAAGTCATTCAACAATATGAAAAAAAATAATTTTTTTCCTGTGTGGGAATTGGCTGGTAAGCCCTCTAAGTCACTGATTAATCAATCTTATATTTCAGATTTCATTTTTCTTTGTTTAGGACTGACTTTGATGGATACCACATATTTTCACAATCCTTTCCACAGATCAAGTGATTGTTCATCAGGACACCTTTTAGAAAATTCTAAGGCAGTTCTCCAAAGATCTCAGGTAACACATATGATTTGGCTATCAATTTGATTCAAGAAAAAATTTGTAAGGTACATCTGGAATAGAAAATCTCTTTTAATTATTTTAATTTTTTTAAATTTCATGACTTTCAAATGTTAATTACTTTGTTTTGAGGGATTTTGTTTGTGGTTTGGGGTTTTTTTGTTGTTTTTTTATGTGCTTATGTAGTTCGGTGGGCAGGGTCTGTTGTTTGTTGGCGCTTCTTGTTGGTTGCTTTTTTTTTAGTTATAGATGTCTGGAAATTGAGCAGAATAAAAAAATATTGTATTTATTTAAAAATGTAAATTCATTTTCCTTCAGATAATTAGTATGTTTCTTTAAAAGGAAGGATCTTTTGTAGCAAGTAAATATATATTGTATTTTCTACTCTTTTTTTTTTCTTGTTTGTTTGTTCTTTGTATGGAAGGCATTTAGACAATTTGAAACAAGTTTCATTACTTCAGAACTAGATCCTCAAATTTAGTACATAAAAACAGGTTTATTTTGGATATGAACGGTCAATGAGATCTTAAAAATAACCCCCTCAAAAAATTATCCTTTCAACTGTCATTGAGCCTCAGAACATGCAGGCTACCTAGATAATGTCTAGCTTCAGTTTCAGGTTCTCTAGTAAGCTACTCTTGTGCCTGTGCACATATCCAGACTTCCAGAGTCCAGTTAGTTCAAAATCAATCCAGACATAAACTTCCTCTAGACACAGAAATCAGGCATTCTTTCACCAAAGCCTCTTGAAAGAGTAGAGCTCAGACGTAGATTATTCCTGAGCACATAGCTGTTGGGTTTTATGTGTAAATTCTCTGCTCACCTGGAAAAGCCCATAACTGGTGATGTAATTGTTAGAATTTGATATTAGTATTTTGACCATGAGCTCCTTTCACTAAGTTTAAACATATACACACAGAAGAACACTGCACAGAGTAAAAGTATGACAATTACATTCTCAAAATTTCAATTAAATATTCCAAGTTTACATAGGGGAGAATTTTGCATCCTATGCTATCCTCGAGGTTGTTTTACTAGCTAACTCTGCTTAGCAGCCAAGTTTCCTTGGTCTCACCCTGATATAACATGCTGAGTATGTTCCTATAACTGGTATCTGGTCCTTGCTGAGAATATAAATATATAAAACTTTCTGGTATTAATTACCCATTCACAATGTTTTCCATACCTTGGACATTCAAATAAGTGGAAGATTGGGTATAAAATAGTTGAAGACTAATAATGAAGCAAGTACATTAATATATTATTTCATAACAAAATAGAGATCTATTAGGACTCAAAGCTATAATTTCTGTCTATCTAGAGAAATATTTTTTCTTTTTATAAGCAGTTCCTCATAAGATCTTAAAGGCATATATTTTAAAAACTTAACTCATGTCAGAAATTATCTCAAGCCCTTTTAACACCTAAATTAAAAACAAACACACTGGGTTGTATTTGCATCACAGAGAGATAAATAATAAAACTCCTACTGCAGATAAAATCAATGAAAATGTGAATAATTTCTTTTGTTTGTTTTTCTCATAAGTTCTTAATAGAAGCAACACAACCATTCATATATGAAAACAAACAGAAATGAGCAGTCTAGCATTTGGTTTGGAAAAAGAAATTTCATATGGCCTAAATTACATCTGAGTTCCTTTGAAGAACATTTTGCATTTCATGACCAAATGATTTTTCTAGAGACAACTATTAAGAAATATTAGGGATAAGTATTTAAGTGGCATATAATCCCTTTGACCATAGTGCTCTGTATATGTTTATCTCTTTGGGGTTTTGTCCTTTGTTTAAATATGATTGTTTGCCTTATAAAAGCTATTGACAGATGAAAGGTTTTTTTCCCAACACCAAGTTGTAGATGCACATAGTCCTCTACCAACAATTTTATGTAATTCCCTTGTCTGATGGATCATGTTGAAGGGTGAAACTGTAAGTTCCTTAACTCTGGATTTCATCTATAACCAATGAATAGGCTATCTGACATCAATAGACAATGAACAGATCTATAACAATAGGTACTTCACAGCATGAGAGATTGAAATTTATGTTAACATGAAAAGGGAAAAATCGAACAATTTTGTTCACTTTGTAATAGCAGATTTGTAACTGTAATTCAAGTATCCCTTTATAGCACCTTTTTTTTTTTCACCAGAAAACCATGTTACAGTCATGTTAGTTTTTATTCACGTGTTCCATGAAAGCCAAATTTTGAGCTGACACAGCTCTTTTAAAGGACTTACTCCAAATTCAAGTACAAGATTTTACAGCTTAGTAAACTCTGATCAATATCTTGTTCCAATCTTGCAAGGGTCTTTAATTTTTCTTGCCTTACCACAACAAGAATGATAAATGTCTGTTGTAAATGGCACTGAAGCATCAACACTCAATTTGTTTCACCTTCCTACTCACAGATATTCTTAGATATCCAGGATTCAGATGTTTCAAACTGGTGTTCTTTTTCACCACTCCTTCCCCTTTAGGAAATCAAAGAAAGATTGTCAAATAACTGATAGAGTGGTGTTTATTCTAGACAGAAGAAATAGTGTAAAATATAGTAGAATATGCAAAATTCTTTTTAATTTAGAATGAAAACATAGAATAGTGTTGGATTAAAAAGTGAATTATCTTGAGTTGTTCTAAATAAAGAGGAAGTAGATATAGTACTCATTCATTTCTTCCCAAACTAGTATATGTTTCCAAAAAATGTAAGTATTTTTCTAGAAGATGTATGGCAAAATCTATAAATATTCTTACTCCAATATCACCAATCAGGTTTATGTAAAACTACATTTAAATTAAATGTGTTTTTATTACTAAGTATCTTTACACTATATTTCTTAATTGATCTTTATTTATTTCTCTTTTCCAGACAAAAGCAAAATAACAAGGCATTATTTTATATTTTATGAGAAGAAATTCAAAAGTTGCAAAATTTTGTTTTGATTAAGTTTTGAATGCATGTTTGAACTTTCTACTCCTTCGCTAAATAGAATTAATGAGGAATATTCTAAAGTGCAGTTATGCTCTGTGTCGTATAGTTTAAATTTTCATTTCCTAATGAAAAATATAGTAAAGATACAAAGTGTAACCTGTCCCGTATAAGAAGGCAGCAAAGAATAAAATCTTTCAAGGTCAAAAGTCATGACAAATAGCAAATAAGGTAATATTAACATTGAATATTATTTGGAATTGGGAAGAAATTTTACAAAGGCCAAGACAAAGAAGATCAGTTTTGAAATGAGATGTCAAAAGAATAGTGAGTGTCATTGTGTACAAAGGGATGAGTAACTTATTTAAACAAGTGGAAGAATCATGAAAAAGTAGGGCATTGAGGTGATACTCTTCCATTTGGCTGTATTTTACTGTGAGTGACCCTGACTGGTGTAGTAGATCTTCACAGAGATGTGCATGACTATCGTGTGTTTGAATAGTGGTAAAATACCAAGTCCTTCCAACTTCAGAGAAGATTAAACATATGCCTAGCTTATTTCAATACCTCAAGAGAGTTTAAGTTATGTATCTTACTGTAGCACTTACTGTTCCTGGCAATGTGGTAGCTCAGGTTAAGTACCTAAAGAACAGTGGTAATTTGAGAATTTATTAACCAAATGAGGGTTAGGGACCTTCAAGAATGATCTTTTCCAGATCCCTTTTTTTTTTTACCTTTGAGCTACAGATCCCATAACAAATGCGTATAACATGACACATCCTTAAAGATGTGACTGAAAAACCTAAATCAAGTAGTGTTGATCTACAGTGGGAGATCTGCATGCAGTAGAAAATTCTGGAGGTTTCAACTGCGATGTACATTGGTTTTAGGAATTGATCCATTTATGAAAGAATATTTCTTTTAATTGTGAGTGTAATATAATGGAGGTATAGCATCATAGTAAAAATTGGTCTATAAAGTGTTGTTTTTAATATTTTCATCCCTTGCAGTATTCTTATGTTTTCTAATGTAACTAATAAAGCCCCCAGAAACTTAACATACATTGTTGCTTTTGTCGATTTTTTTTCTTTCTTTTTGTTTCCTTCCCACTCAAGAAATATGTAGTTTTCCAAAGCAAAACCCTGTAACATTCCAGTGGGCACATTGGCAAATTTCTTACAAGGTGAACATTGGAGAACTTCAGGAAAGAAATCTTAGATCTGTTTAGTTATGGGACGGAAAGGGAAAAGATTGGAAGGGAGAGAGAGAAAGATACAGACACAGAGAGATTCTGAAAGTCTTAATAGAAATTACTGTGACTGAGAGAACTTGTTTCTCATCCTGAGCATGTAATCACACAATCTTGACAAAAATCAATGAACAAAATGATAAAAGAAATTGGCAGAAAAGGGTACTCATATGTGTGTGCAACAAACCAGAAAATTTGTGTGTGCAGTAAAACAGAAACTGCTGGCTTTCCTGGGCATGTGGAAGAATTATCATTACTCTCTTTTTCTCCCCAGAAGAGACAAGGTACTGCATACCAGCAAGCTGAGCTGGATTCTGCATGAGCAAGTTTTGAGATCAGTTTTAAGTATCTTTCTTTCCTTGCTTGTCTGGTTTCACTCCTAGTTTAAACAATTCAGTTTCTCTCTCTTTACACTTTAAAACAGTAAGTTTCAAGTCCTCTTTTTCATCTTGTGTTCAGCAGTTGAATGTCAACTATCACGTTCCACTTAATATTCTGGAAAAAAATTTGTTCCCCAATAAACTGCCTCTGTTGCTCCAATTTTTACATTATGAGTGACTTTGCTGACTAATAAAAGGCTTATCTTATATTCTTGAACATAACTAGAAGAATATGAAGCTGGAAAACCTAATAAAGATTCTGTATCAGTCAGTTTTTACACCTAAAAAATCTGAATTAATTAATACACTGGGCTGTAAAGTGATGAGATGTTAAACTTTATTACAGTTGTAAATGTGATTAAACAACTTCTTATCTTTTATTCCTATGATTAAGAAAACCATTTACAGTAACTTCAAAAAATTTGATTTGAAAGTAAAACCCAACAAATATTATAAGGAAAATTTACATCTTAAAAATGTAAAATCAATAAAATCAATTAATGATGTGGTGCAACTATCAACCACTTCTGTATTAAACAATATTTTTTTCACAGAGACTAAGACATGGTGATAATTGACAATGTCACAGTTACACTCCAGGTGTGTATCTGTAAATATTAAAACAAATAGAAACTATTTATTTTGTTATTAAATGAATATTTTTGTAAGAAAACACAGTAATGTTTCTCTACTTATTGTAGTGAATTTTATAATACATCAATAATTTCACAGTCAGCATAACTGATTTTATTGATAGTATTTTTTTTAGAAATCAATTATAATAGGGTTTTCTTAAGATCTTTGCTCAGACCCAATAACTCAGATCTGTGTAACAAAAATTACTATTAGTTGCTATTTAATAAAATGTCTCCTATATGAGCTGATTATTTGCAAACTTGCTGACCTTGAATATAATACATGCAAATGAGATACTGCTGTTTTTTTAAAGTAAATTATATATATATATGAGGAGAGAACAGTAATGAATTCACCTGCTGACATTTTTGGTATTGACAGGCCTTGCTAACCTCAGATAGATTCAAAATTCCAGCAGACTGAATCAATAGCATACATGAACATTTGGAAGAAATAGAAATCTGCTATTTACTATTCTATTATGAAAGACTTCCACTTTAGGCCGGTTCCTTTATTTGCTTTGGCAATGATGAAAAGTAATTTACTTTCGGCCTCTCACACTGTTGTGTGTGAAGAAAACCAGCCAAAATTGTATTCTTGGTAACTTGTGACAATGCCTTTTTACACGCCCAGCAAGCGGCCAAGGAAGAGGTTAGTGCTCAGTGCCATTTTATTTGTGATATCTTTTATCCTACTTTACAAAGGGAGAGGAATTGATGTTTGCAAGATAATTGATTTCACACAGCTATGTTTCAAACCAACTGTACTGTTAGAGTGACTAACATTAATATCTCTGTCCCATGCAAATACTAAGGTAGTTAATTCTCATCAACATGCAAATGTCACTAATTTTCACAAACACAGAGTGCCCTAAAAAGGTGATTAGAACCCATTTTGCCACTAAAGAGAAAAACAATATGTCTTGGCATGTATTTTGACCTTTTAATTGACAAGTGACACATAGCATCGTGGATCGTGGGTGTAGCAGNCCCATGCAAATACTAAGGTAGTTAATTCTCATCAACATGCAAATGTCACTAATTTTCACAAACACAGAGTGCTCTATAAAGGTGATTAGAACCCATTTTGTCACTAAAGAGATCTGTTTGCTATGGTTGGCTCAACTTCAGCTTGGGTAGCATAAACCTGTGAAATATGAATGAAAAAATGAATAGTAACTAAGCTGTTGTTGATTTCCAAAGCTTTTTAGCTGGATACCAACTATGCATTAGGAAGAATTACACTCCTTCCTTTCTAAAATGGTGTTCTTTATTTCCTGTGTCTCACAAACTCATTTTCTAGTTTCAACCTGGCCTGAACTTCTTCATAGAATATTATTTTATGCCATATTTTCAGGAATAAGTGTCTAAGCAATATCTTCTATAATTCCTTCTTTACATCCTTTTGTGGTGAGGTACAAATACACTCAGAGCAGTATGTTGTAAATTTAAAAATATTCTACCCCCCTGCAGAATAACGAACAATACTCTTACTAAAAAGCAAGATACATCTTGCAAAAACAGTATTTGATTTTAATATGATCTTACTTCTGCAAGGATGATGGTGTGGAAAACTTTTATTTTTATAAGGTATTTATATTACTGAATGGTCCTCATAGAAGAGGCCCTGTTCATGTTACTTTAAACAGAAGATCTCACATGAGAGATTTTATCAGAGATCATATAGTAGAACTGTCAAAGCACATTTCCTTCTTCTTCAGAAATGAAATATCCTTAAAAAAAAAAAAAAAAAGAAAAGAAAAAAAAAAAAAAAAAAAAGAGAAAAAAAGAGGCAATGAAATTAATTTATTTTGCTTTAATCAGAATTTAAAGGCCTTCAACCATTAACTGAAAGATGAACATCTAAAAAATGCTTTATGGAAAATATTGGTTATTTCAGCATGACTCAGGTTTCCTTGATAATTTCCTAAACTAAGATGAATAGAAATTTTCTCATGAATAAATTTCAGTGTAAGAACTCTCTAGTTGAGTACAAAATATTCTGCTCCAAATATCTTAACTTTGACACATCCTGAGCGTAAGGCAGAATTGTCTCACTTCATTTAAGTTTTCATTTTCAGCTGATTTTTTCACAGAAGGCAGGCAGTTGTATGTGTTTTTGAGAAACCTGGCCCAGTGGAAGACATCTCTTCCCATGATGAAGGCGTTGGAGATAGGTGATGTTGTCTTCCAACACAAGCCATTCTATAATTCTATGCAGGCGCAAGGATGCTAAATGATTTGAGAGTGGTGAAAATAAAGCAGAGTATTCAGGTGAGAGAACCCTAAAATTAACCCTAATTGCATGCTCATAGGGATTTGGAAGCCTGCTAAATTCCCATTAATACTTGGTCCTCAAGGGAATTAGATTCTGTTCAGTACAAGAATAGATTACAACTGATTAGCAGTATATCAGCCCTAGATAAAAATGAAGGAATACTTCTTTAGAAGTCATAAAAGAAAGAATTCACAATTTTAAATATTTAGGGAACTTTTTAGCCACAATGATAAAACTAATACAGAAAAATATGATGCTACTCTTTATTGCCATTCATGAACTGAAACTGTTAAAACAAAGCTCATGATGATACTGGACTAGTAAGAAGATAACAACAACATTTAAAATATATATATGTCTTCAGATAAAGGATTTCAATGAAGTTGGAGAAAAAAAAAATGGTAATTTTTTGAAATGGAAATGCCGCTTATTTTGCTAACAACCTCACAGCCCTCCTCAACTTCTCGGCTCTGCTCTTTGCTTCTCTACTGGTCTTACTCAATTTTAACAAGCCTGTATCAGCAGTGGCTTGAACCACATTTCAATCCTACCCTAAGCACTGCTGTTTCTTACAGCTGTCACTTCTGTACCTCTTTACCTGAACCTTCAGCTTCTTCTGGCTGTTGAGCTTGGACTTGCTGCTCCCTGCTCCACCAGGCAGCGCTGGCTGCTCCCCATCTGTCAGCAATGAGTGGACTGCATTACCTTTCATTAGCTTATGAAAGTGCTAGTGATAAATACTGCACAATTAACTGTTGTATTTGCATATGAAAGATAAAGAGAACACTCACTTTTTCTGTTGTGTATGAATAAAATATTTTAGGCTTCACTGACTTTAGAGCGAATCTCAAAGAGACAATATTTCTCAAAAGCTCTCCACAGAGGAATATAAAGAAAGAATTGTAATTGAAGGAGTAATTGTTTTTTAAATATGTTCTGTTCTACAGATTATATTTGTTTTAATAATAAAATAATTATTATTGATAGCTCTGATTTTACCTTTTTTATTTGAGGAGGTAAGGGAGAGGCTGTGGGGAAGGTATTACCTTTAAATGTGGCATCCTATGAAGCATAGAGAATAAATCTGTGAGGAGACAGAATTTTTAGTAAGAGAAAGGAGTTATCTTCAAATTCAATTTTTCTATTGTAGCACCTCAGGTTTTTTGCTGATATCACCAGCACCTGACATACACAAACACTCCCCCTTGCGCCCTTCAGTCTTAGTGGTGAGAAAGACTTCTAATAATGCCTTATTATGCAGAAAAGATGACAAGTTTTAATATAAATTATCTGATCACATCTCTTGACTGCATCAGTCCATGTCATTTTCTATCATTATTTATTCAGTATCAATATTCACTTGTCTCCTATTCCTACTGCAAATTCTTCGCTCTTCCAAACCATTCTCTGGAATGCCTGCAGAATTTGAATTAACTGAACAGATGAACCTTAAATAGAATTATTATGCAGTAGAACTCAGGTAGTCTAATATCAAGTACCCACCACAGCCGATTTTCTCCTTTACTGTTCCTCTGCTTTACTGCAAAGCTGTACTTTTCAACCAGAAATAGGCATCAAGACACTCAGTCCAAGTTTTAAAGTAAACAGCTTCACAAGATGCCAACACAACCCTTCTTGCATTTGATCTGCACCATTTCTAATTGCAGCAAATTATTTTGTGTGTCACATTAGATTTTGTGTTGTTGAATTACAGTTATTAATTTATAAGAAGGAAGGTTCACCTTTCTTCCAATTTTTTGAATATCAAAATGAATGCTGCTTAGTTTTTTTTTGGTTTTGTTTTTAATCTGAGAAGTTAAGGGAAATAGATTCCACTTAAGTTAAAAAAAAACCCAAAAAACAAAAAAAACAAGAGATAAAGCCAATGACATGTAAAAAATACACTATATGGGTGCAAGTCAAGTCAGATATTTATAACTGGCACACCTCAAGTTCATTGCTAAAGTCATCTCCAGCTAGAATCTAGGTCTCTATATATATTTAATGAACATTTTGCCCAGTCTTGAATATAATAAATAATTTATTCTCTTTGAACTTCCCATGGAAATGGTGTTAAGAGGTAGTCTTCGACTACAAAATGGCACTGCTTTACCATTACAAGAGCTGCTCAAAACAACACTATTTAAGGAAGAAACAAAAGTTCCAGACATTTAAAGGTCTTTTATGTTTCAGAGAATATTCAGAAGTGGGGAAAGAAGCAGATGGTTTTGCTACTAAATATGGTGTGCAACAGTGTGATCTGATGACAGAAAAGAATTAAAATAGACACACACCTACCCCATCTTCATCCCCTGCTCTCAGTTTCAAGCTCCTTTCCTCATGAGATAAGAACTTAATCTAATTTTAAAAATGGTCTAGGAAGTAGAAAAGTCCAGTAAACATTCTTTGTCATTTTCCTTTTTTTTTTCTTTTTTTTCCATACATGGAGGAAAAAATAGTATGAAGAAGCATGATGGTGTGGAATCAAATCTTACAAGAATGTTAAAGCAATGTCAGAAAGAATGAGGGCAGATATGTGCTCAGAGGAAGTTATGTAGTGCAAGTACACTGATCAAAGTGGTTTCAACATCTGCTGTAGTACACTTCATGTTCCTCAGCAATCCACACTGTGGATGATAAGAGAGGAGAGATTAAAGATTAATGTGACGTCATGGAGAATGTAAAGAAAGTTTTTACTTGCCCAGTATTTTTTTAAGTATAAAATATAAGTTTATGGAAAAAGCAAGAGACACACAAACAGCTCAGAAAAATTGTTAAAGAATTTAAAGAAGGTAACTTGCGCATTAGAAAATTAAGAATAAAATGTCAAAAAATATAAAGAATAAATTAACTGTGCTCTAAAGGGTGTCTCCTCAGATGTATATTTTTCCCTAGTACTTTCTGAAATGTATTCTGCTCTGTAGATCTTCCACTTTCTGATTGTGTGGTGCTGCTCCTGACTCAGCAACAGGATTTGAGAAGAGTGTTTTCTATCTGCTATTTCCAAGGAACAGTGGCTCCTCTGTGGCATGTTGCAGTTTACCTCTTATATAGGCACCATGGACAAGAAGATTTTCTTATGTCCTTGTAGCTGTAACTTATGGATCTGAAAGGAGCCACATGTAAACTGACACTTTTTTTTTCCCAATATTTTATAAATAGAGTTAACTTTCTGGGTCCAGTGAATAAGCAGGACCACTAAAAGTTAGACCTTTAAAATGCTAACGATAACAGATGGCCAACACAGTTTAATGAAAAAAAAGTTCAGATTAATGATTCTATAGAAAAAGAAGGAAAAACCCCAAAATATTAAATGAAGGAAAAAAAAATACTGCATACCGACCAGAAAAAAATTGTTTGGGAGCTGTTGCTCCCAAATCACAAAATTTCATACCTAGGGATCATCAGGCTTCATTCCTGATATTCAGACATGAAAGAAATAACCATGATCCTGGGTCAGAAGATACTATAAATAAAACATTATATTCATTTATTATCATTACGAGGTAACACTGAGTAGGTGTTATACACAGCACTGACAAGGATTAGCCTCTCAGACTTGATTTGCTCTGTTGAGCCCAAATACTGCAGGATCCTCCAGACTCTGAGGTTATGTTACCTCCTGTTTATTGTGTGTGTCCAGACTCCTGCATGTGCCAGACATCATCCCACAGGCTGTTTCTTTGCAGAGTTAATCTTCTGGATCTTGATCTGAAAAGGAAATATTAGTCTGTAAGGTGTAAGCATGCAGGCCATTTCTTATCAACATTGTAATTATTATGCCTTTTTCATCTAAAGTCTGGAATCTCATCATGCTACATTATTATAGCATTAGGAGAGGCAGAAGAGATATGCAGCCTTTAGAATAGGTAGAAGGTGGAGTTTACATCCTGTTCAAGACTTGCAGAAGGCAAGTATGTGTAATTTTGAATAAATATTGAAGATCTACGTTTTAAGTGTTCACAAAAAGAGGGAAAGAATGAGTGGAAGGGAATGAGGATAATCACAAGGGGGAAAAAAGGAGGGCCCTACTAAATATAGACTTTAGAATTATGAAGAATAGAGGGAAAAGCAAAGGAATGAAAGTTGAAAGAAAATATTATTGTTAATTCTACAACTGGAAGGATCCCCATTATAATTATATTGGATCCCTGATAAAAGTAAATAATAATTATTTTATTGTAATCTATTATATAGTAAATTTCAAAAGCAGGCATTGTACAAGGTTTTCCATTCATTCATCACTCCTTGTCTTATTAATGCATGCCCTTATAAAGAGTCCCTCTACTGCTTTCTTGTATGATCCCCTTAGGTACTGGAAGGCTGCCTCCCCAGAACCTTCTTTTCTTCAGGCTAAACAACCCCAGCCTGTCTTCACAGGAGAGGTGCTCCAGCCCTCTGATCACCTTCATGGCACCCCTGTGCATTTGCTCCAACAAGTCAGTGTCCTTCCTGTGCTAGATGCAGAACTCCAGGTGAGGTCTCATGAAAGTGGAGCAGAGGGGCAGAATCACCTACTTCAGCCTGGATAGAATTGGCTTACTGGGCTGCAGTGCACGTTGCCACCTTGTGCACAGCCTCTCATCCACCAGCCCTGCCAGGTCCCTCTGCTCAGCCTCCAGCCTGTAGTGACACAGAGGTTGCCCCAGCCCAGGTGCAGCATCTTGCGCTTGGCTTTGTGAATTTCACGAGGCTCCTATAGGTGCACTTCTTCAGTTAGTCCAGGTTCCTCTGGATGACACCACATCCTTTAGAAATATGTTACCTATCCTGACAGCATAAGAAAGCATGTTAAAATGCTGTGTAAAGTGTCATACAAAGAAACAACTTCTCTTTTAGCAGAGTGGGACAAAACTGTGCAATCACATAGCAAGCCCAGCGGGAAGAAATGCTGCAGCAACACCATGGTGCTCTATTAACCTGAGAAGAAGGAAACAAAAAAAATAAAAAAGATGAGTGGGCAAATGATGAATATGCAGAGGATGACAGACAGTGTAGCTTTGGACACAAACTCTGAATGGAACTCTGACAGACTAAACATGACAGGTCACACTGTTTTGATGTAAATTCAGCTAGCTATTTAAACTGAAGTAAACTACTGAAAACATAGACAATAGGAAAAAAGCCTATCCTGAGTAAGACACTTGAGATAGCAAAGTTTAGCATGAAACTGATTATCTTTCTTGGTATAGGTTTTTTTATGTAAGCATTATACAGCCAGAACAGTCTCCTTTCAGCAACAACGAAAAATTGCTGCCTGGTAACAGGAGGGAAACTCAAAGGACAAAAAAACCTCAAAAACGCAAACCAAACACTAAACCATGAAAGATCCTAAAGCCTTATATTTGAGAGGGATGGTGAACTAAAACACAGTTGTGTTGTTTCTGTTGCTCACTGATTTTTTCAAGAAATGAAGAAACATTTTGAGTATTCTATTAAATTCTTGTCAACAGATCATATAAACATGCTTAAAATATTATAATTTGTTGCAGCGCGTGTCTCGCTGGTCAGCCCGCGTTCAGCTGGGCAGCCCGGTCAGCCCCGACACGCCTCAACAGGATCACAGTGTGGGCTCTTGGCTCTGCAGAACCCCGACTCTCACTGCCATGACCGTGGTTCGAATGAAANAAAAAAAAAAAAAGTTAAACAAAATCCTGCACTCCCACAATAATTACTATATTACAAGCATTAATATATACAATATAACTCAGTTCAAGGAGTTGTTGTATGATCTACTATATTGGGTTTGCATGGCCAAACTTAGTTGGTGGGGGAGCTACAGGGATGGCTTCTGTGAGCAGCTTTCAGAAGCTTCCTCCATGTACAGCAGAGTGTTTGCCTGGCAGCTTCAAAGACAGATGTGCTGCTGGCCAAGGCTGGACCAAATAGAAATGGTGGTAAGACCTCTGTTAATAACGTATTGAAGAAGGAAGAAGGAAGAAGGAAGAAAGAAGAAAGAAGAAGGAAGAAGGAAGAAGGAAGAAGGATAAAAGAAAGTTATTCCACAGTTTACCTGAAGTCAGAAAAGACCTAGGTGAAGTTGGAGAAGTTCATGCAGAGCTCTGTGGGAGAGACCACAATGCTGGAGCAGGGGAAGCACTTCTCTCCCTGAGCAGCAGGAAAAATAACTTGTAATAAACAGACCATAAGTCTGGTTCCTTGTCTCTCTGTGCCACTGGGGGAGGAGGTAGAGCTGTGAAGGAGGGACAGGTGAGGGAATGTGTTTTTAAGGTTTTATTTTACTTCTCATTATCCTGTTCCGATTTTGTTAGTTACAAATTCAATTAATATCTTTAATTCAAGTCTATTCTGCTCATGGCAGTATTTGGTGAGTGATCTCTTCCAGTCCTTATCTCAACTCATGAACCCTTTGTTATATTTTCTCTCCCTTTTCCATCTGTGGAGGGAAGTGATAGACCGGCTTTGGTGGGAACCTGGAAGCCAGCAAGGGTCAACCCACTACATCTACTTATCCAAAGCACCTACTACATTAAATAGCCTTTGTTAACTGCCATAAAATATCCATGACTTTTAGATGAAAAGTTTTTATGTTATTTATACTGGCATTTCCATAAAACATTAACTTTTTTTTTTAACATTTACCAAATATATATAGAAAATAAGCATCCATTACACGAATCATATTGGAACAAAATTCCATTAGAACATAATTTTCCTAAATTTATTTTCCATTCTCATGACATCAGTTCATTCTCTTAATTAAATTTTGTACTTATTCTCAACTGTTAACAAAAAAAGCATAAATTTCATGTGTGATAATGAATTTAATTTTATTGGTATGATGGAATAAGCTGATGCTATTCATGTCATTCAGATAGACAAAATTAATGTACAACATGCAGGTCGTAAAAGTGGAACTAAGTTCTGCTGATAGAATGGAAACAAACAAACAAACAAATAAAAACAACAAAGCAAACAAACCCAACCAATACAGTTTTTTCCCAGTTTTAGATAAAGTACTATGGCTGTAACTGAAATTCATGGATTCTGAAAGATGTACACCAGAATAATTATGTTTTTATTTCTGTGTATGGGGTGTTCCTGAGATAAATTTCTGTGCTTCATAAATTTAGTCTACAGGACCCCTATTCATTCCTGAGGGAAATAAAAGTTTGTAGTTTGTTGAAAGAATATCCTAAGGGTTGTTCATGAGCACAAAATGTCTTCAGGGCTGGCAGGAACATCTAGTTACGTACCTTTTACTGTTGTTGCCAATGGCATTCTAATGAACAGCTTGTCTTATCAGCAACCTGTTCTTTATTATAACAATAAATGGTACCATACAAGGCATCATTCTTCTCTGCAATAAGCATTAGGATAATATATTCCTTTTGTTCAGAATCTGCAGGGAGAAGGAATTCTTTTCTTCTTTTATGTTTCAATCTAGGGTTGTTGACTATGCATAGAGAGCTGTAACAGCATTTAATGAAATCTTCCTTGGAAAACAGAAAAAATCCCATAAATTCTAAAGCAGAGCTATGCCAGAAGCAGAACACCTGCCACTGACTCCTTCCCATGGATAACAGTAAAAGACTCACTGCTTGTAGGTAACAACCCACTGGCAGCAAGTGTTCAGCTTTTGAAAACAGCTTTTGAGTTTGATAGCTTTGTGCAACATGATATAGCCAATTGTATGTGCTAGATTGTATGTAGCTTAAAGAAGTTAGATGTTTTGGGGTTTTGGTTTTTATTTCACATACTCAAGGATGTTGAGTATGTGAAATAAAATTTGTTGTTACAAATTAAGCTTATTCTGATACACACTTTTTAAATAAGAATTTTGGCCTGATGGATCATAGATTTAAAGATCTCAAAATATTATTTCAAAGCCCCAAATCAGTTCCAGGAAGAAAGAATGCTTGATACAGACCAAACACTTTTCTATAATATCTTCAATTACTTGACTAATATATTTCCCAATTTATTCAATCATATCTGATTCTAACAATGTTTTCCTTACATTTATGCTCTGAATCTTTCCACTTCACAGAAGTATTTTTCAGTGTAGTTCTACAATGTACCTAATGTGTGAAAGATAATCACTGAAATGTTAAAGACGTAAACCTTCTGCCTCAGCATACATAATGAGACTTTTCAATTCTTGCTTTTTAAAGTGATCAAGTACATTCAAACCTGATTACATAAATTCTTTTCAGATTTTATTTTCTTCTCTATCCATACATGTACACAAACACATCTTGTTAAAAAAGTAAGAAAAGATTAATTACCACAGAGCTTAGGGAGCTATGGAAAGGAATGTACAGGCTTCTTTTGCCAATTAAAACTATGTGATGGGATAAATCATTAACATAGATACATATGAAGCAAATTGTGAAGCACAGAATTACAAAAGATATTAAGTTTGTACTGTTTCCAAAACATGAAATAGAAACCAGAAAGCCTGCAGTTTGGAGATCTCGTTATGACTGGGTCACTTTATATTAATTTCTTTTTCCCACTAGTTGCATAGCATAGATAAAATTGTCATTTGGAGCCATGACCTGACCAATATAGTCCTCCCTCACAACCCCAGTGCTTAACCTTTGCAGTGTTTTCTCTCAGCTATGAGTCTTTTTATATACTTCCTCTTTCGATCCTCCAACATCAAACTTTTAAAATATTTTGCTTTTTTTTCTTCTCTTCATTATTGATTTTTCCTTCTTATCTGTTGATCCTAGTCACTGCCTCTCCAGTGATTTTTCTCCCCCCTTACAAAAAACTAATATTGGCATACATTTGACTGTTTCATACACGGAATACAGCAACTTTGCTCTTGATCCTAACATCACCTACAGACGTACTAAAATATTTCTCCTTCAGTGTCTTTATTTAATTCATCTCCCTTAAACAATGTAACATATTTTAGGAGGTTGATTACAAGCATGACTAAGAAACTTCTTGAAAGTCCCCCTTGTTTGAAGAAAGCAAACAAATTGAGAAAACTCTATAGGTGATGTAAACTGCTGTAGTAGAAATACTTAAGTTTTCATTATCTGCTGATCTAATCTCTTAATGAGTGAACAGTCTATGGTTGCTCTGTGTTGTTGTTTTTATTCCCCTACTATAGCAATGATACCTTTTTGCTTTCCACTGTTGAGCGAGATGTAACAGGAATCTGAGATTTCCCTCCTACAAAGGTGAGCATTTCAACAGGCATAAGGTTATGTAGTTAAAAACTTTATATATGTGACTGTGAGTCTTGGAAATCTGTTTTTATAAATTGCTATATAAATATAAATTAAATTGTTAATTATGCATATTCCTTTCTACTGAGAACTTGATAAATTTGACCTTCAGAGTGAGAATATTACAAGAGTGTCAGGATAAAATGGATTTTCAGAGTTACAGGACCTCAGCAGCAAAGCCAGCAGAACCATGGACAGTGGAACATTGAGTTTGTTTGTTTGTTTGTTTGTTTGTTTGTTTGTCTGTCTTAAATTTTATTTAGTATTCTTAGGTGTAGAATGACCACAACAAATCAGAAATAAATTATTTAATTGTTGTGATATATCTACCTGGCAAAATAAAATACATCCATTTTAACTTTCATGGAAAGATTGAGGAAAATCCTTTTTTAACAAAATTCTGTAGTGTCAGTTTGTGCCTGTTTATGTAGTTCAACTACATACATCTTAAATGGCAATAATTTTTTTTTGTATTTGTTCTAATTTGCTAGCTTTTTAAGAAGCTTTGTGTGGTGGTGCATAAATCCTATTAGAGTAAGTGCGTCAATAATTATTGTTAATGTGATTATTTGAACACTCAGATAAGGGTCATTGTGTGAGAGCTATAGAGTATTTCCTCACTAAATTCCAACACTTTGTGATTTGCTATCTGTGTTCTCAGAAGCTCCCTGATATGATGAGCAGATCTCTAAGAAAATTAATATGTAGGTGGGTGCACAGAAAGTGTAGAAGGTGAATTTCTTCATCACAGAGATTTGAGACTCAGAAACTGACTGAGCATCTTCAGTAATTTCTGTACAAAATTCTTTTTCCGTATGGTTCACTTTGATTTTATCCATTTAGGGAATCTTGCCGAGCCACTGTCAAAATTCTCACACAAACTGCCTGTTTGATTTTTCACAAATTCCTCTGTACTGAATATTTTTCATACACAAAGTAATCTTCACTAGCTGTATTTCCCATGTTTGAAGAATTACTATTTACTATTCTTTACTAGCAAGGACTCAGATTCAAACACATCTTTCTGTTGTGTAAAATGCCAGCGAGAGCAATTATTAACAATCCAGAAAGTTAGAATTACTGTCAAAATTTACCTCAGAAAATATTTTATTATTTCCAATAAATTTAAAGATATTAAATTTTTTTTGTAGTGGCTATTTCTTAGGAATTAAAAATGATTAGAAAGTTTTATTGGTGTACTAGTCACACTCAGTTTCCTTGTTGAAATGCTCCTTGGAGCTTTTGGACTCATCCAAATGAGTCATAAATACACATAAAGCATAAGATTTTATTGCTGTAAAGATTTGTTCTGTCCATCTAATTTGTATGCGTATTTTGTGAGCTGAATTTCATACGGAAGAATGAGACATCCAACAAAATATAAAAGTTGACCTACTCTGCAAACTAGGCACATAGATATCTCTGAGTACAGGTATCTGAAGCTAAGACAAAAAAAGGAACTGTGCAGCGGTTAAGGTCAAACAAACTGACGAGATCTGATTCAAATACTTCTGGCTTTAACAGTCTGAGAGAAACTGCTGTTTCTGATAAAAGTGAGCACACAGTCAAAATGTTATAATCTCTGCTCCTGGAGCTAAATGCCAGTGTCATTAAAGATTTTTTCAAACTACTCTGGGCTATATTTTTATCAGAATTTTGTTCCTTGGTAGGAAATGTAATCAACAATTTCTTACATTTGCAATCAGAATATTGAATTTTGCCTATTCAGACAAAATACAGTATATTATATACATAATATTATATATTTTTATATATATAATATATACAGAATATTGATGCATGAGCATATTTGAAAATATGGAGTTACTTGTTTAAAATTTCCTTTAAAAAACAAAAGTTTAGTAATTTTCCCTTTTTTTGGAAAGGTGTCCTTTTTTTTGTCTCTGTTTTTAAATAATAACAACAATATCATCTTATCATGATAAGATGTTTTTTATTTTCCCATCTTTTTTATATTACTTTGCAACATGAGGCTTAAAACTCGACACAACTGTAGATTACATCTGCCTTGGTCTATAGAAGTCAGAGATTCTACCATGAAAAAAAGGTCACGTAAAACAATCCAAATAATAGTGACCAGAAATTTTATATTTTCAGGAGATATAATGTTAAAGAATAAGCTGAGCAGCCTTATTGCTGCATGGAGATAGCTCAGGGTATCTTTGCCAGTGCCCAGAGGTGAGATGAGTCATAGCCAAATTCCATCTCCAAGAGTCCATCAGTATTAAATAATCCTGTTGGAGGCACTTTCTGTCTGCTTTTGCAATGTGTTTCTGAGAACCTTCAGATGGATCACAGCTTTTCCCTTTTGCTAAGACAGTCAGGTTTTAATATCCCATTAATTTATGCATAAAGGCTGGCCCAAACCATAACCATAAACTGGCCCAAAACCTGAAATAAATATTTCTAATTAATTTGAGAAATTCAATTAATAATGATGAATTGAATGAATAAATAGAATGTGAGTACTTGACATAAGCAGCCAGACAAGAAGAGATTCTTGTGGGTTTTTTGGTTTTTTTTTCCTTCTGGAATTACAGATACTCCTTTATAAAGAGATTGGGACAGACAGGCACTTCAAGACTCTGATACAGAATTTTTCACTGCTGGTACATCAGGAATGGATAGGATTTAACAGATTGGAAGAAATGTGATCTTAGCATTGATAGCAGAAAGGCAAAAGAAACTGGATTAACAAGCAAATTCCCCAAATACGAGACAATATTTTATTTCTCTCACAAATGAATGTACTATATCTACATTACTATACTGTAAAGTTTTCTTTGTTTCATGCACAGCGCTTTATTTCAGACTGTCTACTTGCAAGTAAGGATGAATTGCCTACTGAAGATCTCCAAAGAAGGTATTTATTTTTAGACATCTCAAGAAAATCTGATGTGAGGCTAAAGTTAATGGTATTTAATTTGAAGAAGGACTTATAGCTTTTGAACTTTGCTCTTATTACTGCAGATAATAGATAACAGATTGGATGATTAAATAATAGCAAGGAAACCTCTTTTCATTTCGTAGTAGCAGCTATAATTCCACCAGAGGTTTGGATTAGGCATGAATGGAGGACTATTCCTTGCAATTCAGCTCTACATAATCAAAAATTTATAAAATAGCTATTCCACTGTGACTTAAAAAATGAAAAATATTTTAAAAAGAATATTAAAACAAGTTATTCAGATCTTATATATGAGATCCTCAGGATGGATCTTTTATATAGATTTATTTTTTAATTGAAAATACGTACCAAAAAGATTTTCAGCTATTTTAATAAAAAATTTTGAGGAAATTTACCTGAAACTGCAACAAAATATGGAAATTTGTAACATAGTAATGCTGCTTTAATTTTATGAAACAATCACTTTCTTTCATAGGATAGGTAGGCAAGTTTCTAGTGCAGACTGCACAATTACTCAATTTTTTTATTCTTTTAGGTGCTGTTCTTTTCAAATGAAGCATTCTATGTCAAATTCCAGGACCTTTTCTTTCTGTCACTATGTAGTAACTAGTTGGATGCCTGTCTGACCTGTTGCTGGTCTGACACAATGCAAGAAATTATAATTCCATGTAAATTTCTAAAGAGAAATAGACAAATTTCTTGAACTCAATTCAAGAAACTTTCATTCAAGACTTAATAACAGAACTCAGGGTCAAGCAGCTATTCAGTGGGAGAACAGGACACAATACCTCAGTCTGGAAGCAGCCCAAAATGTTTTATGTTTTGCATAGCAATTCTGCTATGTCTTAATTGAAATTAAATATTGATTGAATTGAAAGCAAAATATAACAAGTTCCCTATAACAGTAAGGCATTTTTCTTTCAATTTCTTTAGTATAATGTTAAGTATTAGCATAATTAAAATAATTTAATATATTGGAAAATATTTCCTATAAGTATTTTCAGGAACATTTCTTAAAACAGTAGTTCTGTTGGTGACTTCATGCATGCCAGACAGATATGTTAATTTTTTTCTCTGTTTTATCTGATGAAGCCTTGAATCACAACCTATTTGGCTTTGCCTCATGATGATAATTATGTAAGATAAAAACAAAAAGAAGGGAGGCAAGTATCTGCATATAGATTGAAATGGTCCAGCACAATTTTGTGTTATGCTCATGTGTTTCCAAAGGACCATCATTTTCCCAGAATGGCTGTTTCTCACGCTTGATTACATTGGTTTCCCACAGTCTTACATCATCTTTCTTACATTAAGACTTACTCTGGTAACCTAAATCCAGCCTTATCTCCACATCTGTTTTGGAAAAAAAACTTAATTTTTTTTTGTTTGCTTATTTGCTTTATTATTGAGGGTGTGCTATTCTTGGGATGGTTATTTCTAATTTTTTCTCATGATTTTTCACAGCTAAAGTCAGATTGACTGGACCTGATTTGGGGTGGGTTTTCTCTTTGTTTGGTTAGGATTTCTGGAGGGAGTTTGTTGGTTCTTTACTGCAAGAAAGGTGTATTCAATCCTGGATACTCTGACTAAAATTCACATATCTCATAACAACAGAAATAGCCATTTTCCCATAAACTCAGTTATCCCTAGAAGTGCCTTTCCAAAGTATAAGGAACAATCAAACAGATTGCAAAAAATATTTTCATCATTCAAAAGATAGAGGGAAGTGAATTATAAGTGAACATTTCAAAATTAATTTAAATAACACAAAGCAAGTAGTATTTTGTTTTTGTAACAACCTTTGGGCTAAAAGCAATTGTAACATATTGGAAATATTTGAAAGCTGATATTTAAGGAGACTTTTTTTAGCCTTGCATAAGGGCTCCTATATTTAGGCATATTTGGATAGAGATTGTGAAAAAAAACCAGTATAACTTGATATGCAGGGACCCTAGTTCTTTTTTTTTTAAGTTATTTTTATTAACTCAGAAGTAGAATGATGATGTCCAAAATCCATTCTATTTTCTGTGCTGTTTTTCACCTGTACAGTCATGCAGGTTTTTTATGGCTTCTCAGCAGTGAATGTATTTGTTAGCTAACAATACCATACCAAATTCAGGGAAGTGTTTTCCTGAGGTGTTGGTCGCCCTCTACATGACTTCACAATCAGTACTACAGGATATAGGTAATGACAGTGTGGATTTCCATCACGCCTCAGTCTTTACAAGGGCACAAATATTAAAAAAAAATGTTAGCATTGATTTTATATGCAGCTGTAGCAGAATTTACTAAACTATATCTCAGTATTAAAACCACAAAGACACTGAGCTCCCTGTCATATACATGGCTGGCAAGACTCCTCCTAAGAATCACTTTCCCAACAGAAGATCATGGTGCTAATACAAACTTCCCTAAGTTTACTTTTTTTGTCGAACACTGAAATTAAAATAGGATTTCTTCTTTTTACTGTAGAAAATCTAGAATCACAGACAAAGAATTATTCTTGTCTTTTCAGGAATTTACAACAGGAATGCAAGCAAAAAACTTTAGTTGTCAGAAATGCAGTAGCTACTGTGAAATAACCATCAGCAGAGCAAATAAAACCCTCAGTAAGAGCACGTTATTCTTCCCAGAGGACCATGTGAAAGCCATGTTACTATGAAAAGCCCTGTGCTGTGAGCTCATTACTGCACCTGGGCAGCCTGCTATCACTGGCACAACAATCTTTACTATACCTGAGCTACTTATTGAGAGAAAGAGGCACTGTGCAATAAATGACCTGAAGACCTTGAGAGAAAAAAATTTATAAAGACCATTTCTTACTGTTTTTTGAATAAAAATGTGCCTGTAGGCTGGAATACATCTAATCACTGTTATGGTGACTATATGGAACATATTGTTCAGAAATCTATTAAAATAAATCAATAGTCATTAATAAAATTATAAGGGTAAAACCTGTGTTTACTCAGCATTCTTTAATGATTGGTAGCAGGGACAACTTTCAGAAAATAGCAGTGGAAGTCCTATATGTGCCTTATAATTCCACCTGCAGAGTCCTCTTACTGTATCATGTTGTTAATCCAGATTACCTTAATTAGAAGTTTGAAAGCTGATTTTATTAAAGGTTTTAAATACCTTCTTGGGAAAGACTTGAAAAGAGCAGGGTTGAATTGCTGTCTGCAGTATGACCTGATCTGCTCTCCGCTGTTTCTCAATGAAACAATTTACCCACTTTCAAGCAATACAGATCTAAATATGATCATAGACAACCTAATTTGTTAGAAATAACAAAACAATGTGGGTATCTGAACCCCACAGAAGACAAGTCTTCCCTGGAAGCAGACAGAAATAATATACTATTATATAATATTATACTATATAATAGAATAATATTATAAATAATATTACTGATATACCGACCATCCATGCTGAAACAGTCTCTTCTGAATGCCAGGACATTTTTCAAAAAGATTGCCCTGTTTACGTCCTTTAGCAAAGTGACTTGTAGTATCTTTAGCCCTGGTTGTAAATTATCTAATAGATTCATTTTTCTATTCCCTTATTATTTTTACCACTTTTAATTATTTTACCACTTTCATCAGACTAACAGTAACAGAAAAAAGATCTATAAAACCCTATAAAGGAGTTGAATTCAGTATCACGTCAATATTTTTAGGCTAACAGCACATCCACTGTATCTTACATAAGTCAAAAACTACCTCAAGTCTTCAAGGTCTGCAAGTGCTGCTCTGTCTTGTATCCATGGTCCCGTAACCTTCATAATATTCTTAATGGCAAATTTTGGTTTATCTTACTCTATGTATGTTATTAATCAATCAGGAAAAAAAAACCCAAACAAAACAACAAAACTTAAATAAATCNAGAAAATCTAGAATCACAGACAAAGAATTATTCTTGTCTTTTCAGGAATTTACAACAGGAATGCAAGCAAAAAACTTTAGTTGTCAGAAATGCAGTAGCTACTGTGAAATAACCATCAGCAGAGCAAATAAAACCCTCAGTAAGAGCACGTTATTCTTCCCAGAGGACCATGTGAAAGCCATGTTACTATGAAAAGCCCTGTGCTGTGAGCTCATTACTGCACCTGGGCAGCCTGCTATCACTGACACAACAATCTTTACTATACCTGAGCTACTTATTGAGAGAAAGAGGCACTGTGCAATAAATGACCTGAAGACCTTGAGAGAAAAAAATTTATAAAGACCATTTCTTACTGTTTTTTGAATAAAAATGTGCCTGTAGGCTGGAATACATCTAATCACTGTTATGGTGACTATATGGAACATATAGTTCAGAAATCTATTAAAATAAATCAATAGTCATTAATAAAATTATAAGGGTAAAACCTGTGTTTACTCAGCATTCTTTAATGATTGGTAGCAGGGACAACTTTCAGAAAATAGCAGTGGAAGTCCTATATGTGCCTTATAATTCCACCTGCAGAGTCCTCTTACTGTATCATGTTGTTAATCCAGATTACCTTAATTAGAAGTTTGAAAGCTGATTTTATTAAAGGTTTTAAATACCTTCTTGGGAAAGACTTGAAAAGAGCAGGGTTGAATTGCTGTCTGCAGTATGACCTGATCTGCTCTCCGCTGTTTCTCAATGAAACAATTTACCCACTTTCAAGCAATACAGATCTAAATATGATCATAGACAACCTAATTTGTTAGAAATAACAAAACAATGTGGGTATCTGAACCCCACAGAAGACAAGTCTTCCCTGGAAGCAGACAGAAATAANTTAAATAAATCTATTACTATCTACAGTCGCCAGCTAATTCTCTTGTTTTCAGACAGGTGGTTATTCTTGGATGGTGAGAAACAACCGATTCTCTTTGGATCCACTTAAGGATGCCAAAAATGTTCTGGTGGGGTAGATGTTATTATATCAACTGACATACCCTGGCTTTTTCTGATGTTTATTGCGGATAAATCACAGATAAGAATACAGCTGTGAGACTGCTATGAAATAAAGCTGGACAGATTGATTTCTCTGCAAATGGAGTTTCTGTTGATACCATGATATAATCAAGTGATTGGTGGGGTTGTCTGACAACTGCAGGTCTTCTTTTCCATCTTTTATTCCCCCAGTAGTCTTTCATTTACTCTGTTATAGTTCATTATTGTATTTTCCTATAGCTCATATTTATTTCAGTATTATCTTTGTTTTTATGGCAATTACAGCACCATAGATACAATTTTATTATGCAGTGTTCTTTCTTGCTACTTGCGCCTGAGGACACGCTATGCTCTCAGATAAAATTGACAGCTGTTATCAGTTATGCTAAGGAAATAAAATGGTGGAATAGGTCATGTCCTTTTCTAGAAATCCATCTTTTTTCAGTTGGAAATTTTTAGCAACAATAAATCCGACTACTGGAACTTAAATCCTATGTATATGATAATGAAACCACATGGGAAATGTTCATATTTGGGAATATTTGCCTAGTTCAAATCACTTCTGCATCTGCTACTACCTATACACATAAAGGAGAACTTGCAACAGCCATTCTGAAAAGTGTATACTACAAGAGATAATGTATTTAAAACCTTTTTGCAGTATAACACGACAATAAAGACATAATTCATATTTGCAACTAATAGTGTAGTAGACATAATTTGGTGCTAGATTTGTGAAAGAAAAAAAAATGGGTGAGACTTTGTGTTCAATAGCAAAACAGATTAACTTAACACATCATTCTAGAGGTTTCCAGTTTCTTTAGTCACCTAGGATATGACTACCAGATGTCTGCAATAATGAGCATTCTTTGAAAAATAACTTTTGAAATACTGTGCAGGTTCCCAGTTCACTTCAGTGTCCTCTGTATATAATTGCCGAAGTCATTGCATTCTTAATGTAAATTTAAATGCACTAAAACTGCAACAACAAATTGCATAAGTGATTGTATGTATAATTGGTTAATGTAGGATGATATATCAGAAGTATGTAAATGTCACCTAACAAAAAATTCCTAAAGAGTTGAATGGATTTAAACTAATGTTTCTTTGGAAATTTTATAATGTCAAAAAGAAGGAAAACATTTGAAGTCTAATTTAATTCCACTTTCAAACAGATTGCTTATATAGAATGGTTATATGGAATCTCATTTCATTACTTCCATGTGATGATTCAGAATATGAAGGAGACATCAACTACTACAATAATTCAAATGAGCTTTCAGCAAATAAAGGCATGAAAATTTTCATAGATTTTGCCACATATTAACTTTATTTATTCTACTGTGTGTGTTTAGATTGATTACCTTGACCTTGATTGATTATATAGATGTTGAATATGAATTAATGAATATGTGAGTTGAATATAAGAAGGATTTGGAATATTAAATGATTGCATAACTGCTAAGTATTATGACGTAAATGAGTTGTAAGTCACTCACTAAACGCTGCAAATTAATTCCATTTGATTGTGTACCTATATATGCATATATATATATATATGTATATATGAGAAAAGTTAATGTTTAATGAAATTTATGCAATGCAATTTGAAACATTAATACAGATCAAAGGCAAAATATCAGTAACGTATTGTCTGAATAATAGTTACAGGAGCAGGGAAAGGGCAACTATTTCCATGTGGCCAGCTGGGATTATGGCCTTTAAAAATATATTATATCTGCATCAATTTTTTGGGCTGCCTGACTCGAGGACCATCTGTCTGGATGGCAGAATGCCCATTCAGAAGAAGTTGGTGGAGCTTTTTCCATTAGGCCGAGATGCCAGGTATCAATAGGACTGAGGCAGGAAGACCTGCAGAACACTGCAAAGGACATCTGTTCTCCAGGAAAAGAAGAGAGAAGTCTATCTTCTGTGACAGCCCCACTACACTGACACCACATGCTTCCTTGCACCTATTGACACCTGTTCATAGTTATATGCCAAAATAATAATAAAAAAAATGAGCCATCTCTGAATAATGGCAAATGGGTAGCACGGGCTGTTAAAGACCTCTATGGCTGCCAGGAAAATAAGTTTCACTGTGGTAAGCATTTGGGAAACCAAGGAAGACCATATGGGACATCAGAATCAAAGTCCAGGCATTTTGTATACCAACAAGCCCCTGGCAAAAAATATTTCTTGGAAGCAACCAAAATTACAAAAAAACAGTAAATGAGGAAGGTCTAGACACAGATTTTTTGCACTTTTAATTAGAAGTGCAAATTAAGGATACTAGCAAATCACCAGAGGTATGTGTTATTCCTCTGTGTGCCTTATAAAAAAACAATGCGACTTCTAACCTTCTGAGTTCATGAAAATTGTGGATTACATATTATAAAATAAGTAAATGCAGGGTAACTTGCTGTTTTGTCTCGTCACCCTGTCAGATAAATGACCAAATTAATAATTCTTCCAAATGAAATAGCTATATGACATTTACACATACACATTGGAATTTTTGTACTGACCTGTACATTATAATTATGGAATGAGACTTTTATATATCATCTCCAGTTTTAAAGATTGAGTATATTAACATTTATTAGAAGTTTTGTCAGGGAGATCACCAAGTGTCTTTGAGACAAAGTTGTGGGTACCACGGATGTATGTATAAAAACTGTCATTCAAATGGATGATAAAGGAGCTTTTAGTCCAGTATACCAACCTTGACAGTTGTCAATAAAAATACTTTATGGTGAGTGTGAGAACTAGTGCTTCTTCTGCAAAGCGATGTGTGTAAATCAAAAATGTCTTTGATTTAGAGATATTTACTGTACATCCAGCTAAAAACTATTATTTATCTGAGAGCTTAAAAACAAATTAGAAGATTTATTATACATTCAAAAACTTCATTAGTTTGTGTTTTCCCTTGAAAACTAAATATACCTTCATTTTAAAAGTTATGCACAAATTACTTGATATGTATTTTGCAAAATTAGTTGTTTTCTCACTGAATAATGGAATATTGTATGTTTAAGATACATTTCTGAATCACAAGGAACAATTAATATAAAGCCATCAGTCGAAGACCACAGGATCATTTATTTTTATGGGTCCAGAATATAAATCTACATCTTATTGTAATGAGTTGCATGGAGCTGTCTTGGGAGGTATCGAGTCAATTGAGAATTGATGGGTCAAAATTAGACGGCAGACCTACACTGGCGGTGTTGCAGTGTATATTTGCTACAGACCTGATGATTAGGAAAAAGTAGAGGAGCTTTTCTTCATGCAGCTGAAGGAAACTGCAAATTCTTTGTCCTCACCATGATTTTAAGCACCCTAGTGTCTGCTGGAAGTGTAATAGAGCAGTGCTGAAGACATAGAAGAGATTTCTTGACTGACAACAGGAAAACAGCCCTGGATTTCAACCATTTCAGATATTTGTTTGAAAGAGTCATATTGGATTAAACCCTGGGGAGAAGAGGGGTCCAGGAGAACTAGTTAATATTAAAGCTTCCACCCAGCTCAAGAACAGCTCAGTCTAAAGAGTAGGAAGTTGAAAAATTATGGCAAGAATCTGTATGGATGAGTAAGGACCTCTTGTCTGAATTGAGATGTAAAGGAGGTCTACAACAGATAGAAATAGGGGCAGTGGACTCAGAAAGAGCTTAGAGTTTCTGTCCAATCATGCAGATTTATGGTGTTAGAAAATCCAGAACCTGGAGATGAATTTGCTAAGGCTTGTAAAGTATTCTACAAGTGAAATAAGAGAGAGGGAAGACTATGGAAAACAAAAGCCCTGGACTGAATGAGGTAGGGAGTCTGGTGACAAAGAACTCCAGAAAATGCTGAGGTCACTAATAACCTGAATGATGGGACAAAGTGCACTCGGAAGTTTGCAGATGATAGAAAACTGGGAATAATGGCTGATACATCAGATTGAGCTGATTTCAGAGGGATACGAAAAGCCTGGAGAAATGACTACAGAGGACCCACATACGTCTAGACATAAAAGGGAGAACCAAGTCCTGAATTTGAGGAAGAACAATCCCATGCACCTACATATGGTGGCAACCCACCAGCTGGAAAAGAGCTTTGCAAGAAAGAACAGCAAGGTGACCATAAGCCAGCAACCTGTCCATGTGACAAGGAAGCTGAGCAGTCCAGGCTGCATTAGGAGGAGCGTTGACAGCAGGTCGATGGACATGATCCTTAACTTCTACTCAGCACTGACAAAACCACACCTAAAGTGTGTGCCCAATTCTGGGCCCAGGAGAGATACAGACTTACTGAAGTGAGTCTGGCACAGGGCCACAGGGAGGAATAGGATTGAGGGGCTGGAACAACTTTTGTCTGAGGAGAGGTGGAGAAAGCTAGGATTCTTTAGCCGGGAGAAGAGAAAGGTCAGGGAGAATCTTATCAATATGTCCAAATTAGCTGAAGGAAGAGTGTAAGGAAGCTGGGCCAGGCAGTATTCAGTGGGACACACTGAAAGGAAAAGAGCCAATGCACACAAATGCAAGCACTTGCAATTCCACCTGAATAAAAGAAAATGTTTTTCTACTNACCGCCAACCCAGGACAGAGGGTGATGAAACTCTGGAACAGTTTTCCAAGAGAGGTAGAGTTCCCAGCCTGGAGATATTTAAAAGGATAACTTTCTCTAGCTGACCATGCTTGAGCAGACAGTTTGGGAAAGATGATCTCAAGACACCCCTTCCAATCAAAAAATTTATGTGAATTTTGTGATTCTGTGAATATTAGATTTTGTGAATGGAACAAATGGTAAACAGATGTGTTTGACAAAAAGCATTAATCATCTGAGTTTCATTCCATAATTTTTATTGCCTTTTTAATGTTTTTAATACATCTGACATAATTATTTTAAACTTATCTTAAAGGTTTCACATTCTTAATTTTTATTATTCCCTAGATTTATTTATAAATAGGACACTATTTTTAATTATTATTAATAATTATTAAAATTATATATTATTAAATATTTTTCCCCTCCATTTGTATGAAGAAGAGGTATTTTTAATTGATTGACTGAAGCATCATAAAAAGGAAGCCATTGAAAACCATATGGTATTCTGAGAAAGATTTCCACATGAATTTTACTTTGTGTTATTATTTTCAAAATATGAAATATGAGAAAGAAAAGTTTGAGCTCTGTATCCCTCATTTCCGAACAAAAAATAACATGGCTTTTTTCAGAATACACAAAATCAAAAATTTCCAGAAAGTGTTAATATTAAGTACTATATGAATTGTTAACATGTACTGCAATGAAGTATTAATGTTTATACTTAACTTTATACAGCATGAAAGGAACTATTTTTAAGGTCATAGAAATGTTTTTCTAATAAAAGTGTGAAAATTTCTGCAGAATTGCTGCAATGACTGGTAACTTTAGTAGTGATCAAGTTGTCAAGCAGAGTTTAAATCTTGCATGCATGTGGTTTTATGCTCCAATGAGTCTTTCTGACTTTATCAGATTAGACAAACTTCCACATTTCAGAAAAACATGGCTTCTTGTGTGACTGTCAGTAGGATTCATGAGAAGTTCCTTTGCCTAATTTCTGGTCTTTTCCTCACATTATATTTCAAACATACAAAGATGGTTTCATGAACTGTAGATCTTTACACATTTATTATGTGGAAATGAATTCAAATAACAGCTGTGTGTTCAGCTGTTCATGGTGATAGCCATCATGGTTTAACAGGTCTCTCTTGATTCCAGTTTCTTACTCGGGAACAAATAACCTCCCAAGAATACTTGTAGGAGATTCAAGATGACAGGCAATGTAGTAACGACATTTTTAACTGGCTGAAAAGCAGGCATATTTCTCATTCCAGGGAGTTTCTAGACAGAACTTGCATCTTCCAACTGAAAGGCTAAATTTGGTATATAGTGCATCTCTATTAAGTTTTTATATTATATTCCACAAAGTTCATGCGAAAAGATAAGTTTTTAAGCCCTATTAAGATCGCTGTTGTAGGTAATGTGGATTTTTTGCTGTTAATGACAATAATATCTGCAATGTAAATACTAAGGAAGTCTACTTCAAATGAAAGTCCATTTTATTAAACAGAAAAGATTTTATTTTCATATTATAAACCTTTCAAAAAATATTTTTCACTGTATAGTACATAATTTACTAGCATTGGTTAGAAAGTATTGATAGTTCAATGTATGTTTTTTGTTCTGGAACTAAAACTGCAACCTGAAAAAATTCAAGCATGAGTATGTATAGTAATAAAGAACTATTATCTTGGCCACACTCAACAGTGTGTAAATTGCCAGTTATTTTATTTCATTCTTTACACTAGGAACTCAGTGCTACATGCAAGAAATATTTCCACTGAAACATATACAGAGAGAATTAAAAATCTGTAAGGAACTTCTGCTTTGAAAAATCAAGCTGTTCATAGGAACAAATACCATCTCCATATTTCTAGAAAGAAAAATAAAGCTTGCTGAGAAAGCTTATTGTTTAGTGCTCCTTCATTCTGACTCAAATGTTACTTTATATATGCATAGAATTTTTAAATTATTCTTTCACAAAGGAAAGACTACACAAACATATTTAATATCATAATTAATAATGTTTTCATAAATACAATGCACGGGAAATGATATAAAGTGGAAAAGGACATGTTTCTAAATTCCTAAAATGAGCTAAGTACAGAATATTCACCCTTTGCATTATACAGCTGATATGTAGGTTCAACATACTGTTATCAACCACTTATATTTAGAGCTGCTCAGTGAAGCAAAGACAGAGTTTAATATACGTGACAAATTGCTATCAGAGTATTAAATAATGTTTTATATTTTTCCCCAGCATATTTATTTAAAAAATCCGAATTATATGTTACGTTTACATCAAAATTTTGCCATCTATTTTTCGTCTACAGTTAATTAAATGTATAAATGGTAAGTGGCAAGGTAAGGTTACCTCATCTGGTAATCTTAGTTGGAAATCTACTGTTTTTCTATGGTAGATAAAAAAGGCAGATCAAAATCAATTTGGGCCAGCGAGCAGGATAACACACATGCTATGTACTAACTGTACATTAAGAAAAAAATCTAAAAATGAGCATTTAAGCAGGTTTTTTCCAAAGATTTTTTGTCTAAAATGTCTGTTACATATTAGATATGCAGATAATGAGTCCAGCAGCTGAGCACTAGTAGTTCAGAGTTAACTAGTAGGAATTTTCACTAATGTATAAATTAAACAAAACTCACATGGGATTTTGATTTCTACAAATGGCTACACCTCTCGTTTGCCACTTCTTGGTCGCTTTGGATACAGAGATGACCTGCAGCACTGAAAATATTCTTTCTGTAAGTAATACTTTTGTGGAATTAGATTTATATCTTTAGCGAGTAGCAGGTTAGGAAAAGGGACTTTGAAATGTGACCTCCATAGCTGATTCCTCACATATTCCTCCCTTGAAATTCTATCTTATAGGAAAAGGAGTCAGATGTCAATAATTTAACTGACATCCTTCTGAATAACATGCAATTTTTCTCTGACTTGGACTTACAGATAGATACTTTCTTGGCATACACATTATTAGTATCTGTGAACGTGGTTATTGAACATAAAAAAATTCTTTTAGAATTAATTTTTCATCATGATAAAAAGAAAGATTATGGATTTATTTTTTCCTATGGATTGTTTTAAAACTTGCTGCCTTATTTCAATAAAGATGTTTGGCCAAGATAATATCTACTGTTTTTTCATCAAATTTCTAATTAAATGGTATTTGTTTTCCTTCGTTCTCAGGTTCAGAGCTATCACTAGAAAATATATGTTTTCAAAGTCTAAGTTTGGGCTTTGTTTTAGAATGGCATTAGTTTTAATTACAGTTTAAAACTCTAGGTACTGGTTGAAGATAACAAATTTTTAAAAAATAGATGTGTTTTAGTTGTTGTTTATAAAATATTTAATTTTATTATTACTTTGGCTCTTCCTCCATGTGTAACATACTTATATGAAAGTATGGATAATCAAAGATAAACACAAGTCTCAAACTTCTGAACTATATCACCTATGTGCTGGAAAATAATCTTTCTGTAATTGAAACTATGAACAGAGCAAAGATTAATAAAAATGTGGCCACAAGCTGGGTTTACTGCATAAAGCATTAGTGTGATATTAAATTAAATTGCTTGGGTTTCTTTTTGCCTTTTTATGGTCAATAAATAATGAGCACAGGTAAGCCAGACCAAAGCAGAAGGTTAAGATTAGTCTGACTAAACAAAATTCCATGGGAAAAAATAGTTAATTCTTGTGCTTTTGGAGAATTTCAGTAATATTCAATACTTAAGAACAGTAAGATATTTCTTAGAAACAATGCTGTATTGAAATTAAATATTGAAGAATAAATTAAAGATCTCAATTTAAATATTTGTTTGTTTAGTTAGTATCACAGTTTGAATAGCTCTTCAGATATTCCTTGGAGAAAGAAAAATGTATTTCCATCAAGGAAATATTAAATTTTCCCTTTTGGTTGTTTAGGGAATTTAAAACTGCTTTCCTCCTGTTCGTGACATAACAGGTCCCAAATATTTGATAAAGAAATCCAGAAATATTTCTGTAAATCAGAAATAAATTTATGTAAATCAGAAATTACAATTTCTCTTTCCAGAAAACAAACGATCTTCTATTTCTTTGTGGTAAAACAGGGTGATTGTTTCTGCAGCAAAATAAAATTAAAAGGCACTATGATAAGTAGAATAAAAATGTATTTTTATTATAAAATGACTAATGAATATCTTATTTAGTCTCACATTCTTAAATATATCTGAAATTGTTTTGTAGAAAAGCAAAAAGATTTCTTTAGGAAAGAAAAAATGGGTTGGCTTTCAAATCTTCATCTCATCTGATGAGTACTTGTCAGTGTTATGAATGATGGAGAAGATGATGTAGTAGGAAAAAACAAATAGATTTGACAGAGAGTAGCAAAGCACAGAAATCAAAGTCTTCTAAAAACTGTTGCAAGAAATCTCCATTCTGAGAAAATCATTCACATATTGAAAAAACAAAATGTCAATTAATGGAATAAATGTTTTCTCCATTATTTCCCCAGACACAGCAAGAAAATGGTAGATTAAGCCTTGGGGAACAAAATTTATTATGAGCATGAAAAATGTTACAGTTCTAATGCAGTTTAATATGTTATGGATCATTTGATTTTTTTGTATGAAAATGCTACTCAGCGCCCAAAAAGGCATATGCTGCTAACGGCATGTATTGCAGTCCTTTCCTTATGACAGCTGGCAACTAGCAAATGCCAGTCAAAACAAAAAATGTCAAGCAGAAATTTTTTTCAATAAATATATTCGTTTAGATAATAGTACTTAAGTAAACTTTAGAAAAATGCTTCTATTATTTTTGGATGCATCATGCAAGAGATCAACTACATTAACCCTTCAATAGTACACAAAAATATGTAATTAAAAAGCTGAGAAAATATATACCCCTCTTTGCAGAACTTGCTATTATTTCCATTATTACTATTTTTAAACAAAAGTAACTTGAATTTTCCTAGTCAAAATATTTAAGGTGACAAGAGAATATTGCCTTTCTTTACATAATAATCAAAAAGTCTTATTTTGGAAAAGATTATGACCTGCATAGATTATTGCTACCAAAATTTTTGCTTTCTTTGAATGTAGTGAATGATGAGATATCTAGTTTAACAACAGTTTCTACAGAAATCACCATTTGTCTCCTTCAGAAGTAACAAACCACTCATTCTGATTTGTTTCCTACAAGGTAACTTGTCACAGCAAAATCCATTATTTAGGAAATTACATTTTTTCCCCTCTATAGTTTTCTAATTTTTTTTTTTTTACTCATAAGAAACATTTCAGTATTCTCTTTTTTATTCTACTGCGTTGTATAGTTCCCTTGTCATTTGGAGTCTGTATGTTTTTAAATAAAGTTTATTAATTTTTAAAATTTATTAGGGGTAGAAGGAAACAGGAAATGTTCATTAAAAAAGAAAAAGAATGGTCACCTTTTAGGAAAATTGCACATCAAATAATTTGATTGAAATTTCATGTGATTTTCAAAAAAAGACAGAGAGAAAGGCTGAGTACTAAAGTGCAAATGATGTAGAATGCCATCCAAGTAATTTAAATATTGTTTGTGGGCATATATATTTCACTTTCAGCTTCCTGACTTATGCTGGGTAAAATTTTCTGAATTGAACCCTGTTCAGAACTGAGCAATGGTTTCAGTGATACTTTTTATCTAGTGTCAATTCAAACTGAATAGTATATTTTCAAAGTCTATGAGAATTTTTTGTATCACTCAAAGATATCTAAAGCAACTATGAAATAACTACAATAATAGACTTAAATGAATGGTTGGGTTTCAAACCTTATCAGCAGAAATATTTTCCAAGATGAATACAAGAATTAATAATTATGCTAATAATTTCATAGGATAAGAAGTTAAATTTATACATTCAAAAGAGTAGAAAATTATATGGGAATACACAGTCATCACCATACAGATAAGCTAGCCCAGAGCACAATGAGCCACTCACATGTAATTGTGGTGGATTAACCCCTGTAGGTAGCTAATCCCCATACAGCCTCTCATTTACACACTCCTACACAGCAGAATGAGCAAAATGCAGCTAAATTATTTTTTACTGGAATTTTTCTACATTTTATTTTTAAAATTAAAATTTGAATGTGAGATTTCTGAATAATATTGAACATATAAAGTGTTTCAGAAGTGTGTTTGCTATATGACATGTGAGTAATAACTACAACTAGCTTATTTATGAACAGGCTTTACTTCAATGAAGCAGTAATTTTTAAAATTGGGCTGCTTGACTTGTGAAAGAAGGAAATTTTTCTCTAGAAAAGTGCAACAAAGTTGGTGAAAGGTCTGGATCACAAGTATTATGAGAATCAGCTCAGGGAATGGAGTTTTAGCCTGGAGAAAAGAAGACTCAGGGGAGATTTCATTGCTCTCTATAACTACCTGAAAGGAGGTTGTAGTCAGGTGGGGGTCAGCCTCTTCTTTCAGGTAACAAGTGACATGGTGAGAGGAGATGGCATTGTGTTGCACCATGGGAATTTAGGGTAGATATTAGGCAAAATTTCTTCATTGAAAGGGTTATAAAGTACTGGAACAGACTGCTCAGGGAAGTGGTTGAGTCACTATCTCTGAAAGTTTTCAGTAGATATGACACCTGAGGACATGCCACCACTTGTCCTATGTTGCCTCTTGGACTTGGTAGTTTTAAAGATCTTTTCCAACCTTAGCAATTCTATGATTCTGTGGTTTAGTCTATGAACTCACTGATTAGAAGCTAATTACTAGTGCCTAAGGCAGGAATAAATGGGAAAGTATATTTAAGTGTGCAAATATATAAAATATATTTTTAAAATAAAATATTTT
>VXBB01005526.1:17131-42944 GCA_013399915.1 Illadopsis cleaveri | reverse complement strand
GCATGGGAGGTTGAGAGGAGACAAAGCCAGGACATGTGACCGAAACAGATGGAAGAGACATTCCAGATCATGTGACATCATGCTCAGTGTATAAAGTGGCGGGAAGAAGGAGGGGACATTTGGAGAGATGGGGTTTGTCTTCCCAAATCACTGTTATGCGTGAAGGAGCCTTGCACTCCTGGGGATGGCTGAACACCTGCCTGCCCATGGAAGTGGTAGATTAATTCCTTGTTTTGTTTGCTTGCACTGCCTTTGCTCTCCCTATTAAACTGTCTTTATCTACACCAATCAGTTTTCCTGCTTTTACCCTTCTGATTCTCTCCTCAATCCCATTGGTGAGGGAGTGAGTGAGCAGCTGCATGGTACTTGTTTACTGGGATTAAACCACAACAAATGATTGTAAATTGTCTGGTTATGGCCAAAGGAGATACAAAGAGAAGTGTATATATTCATTCTAAGTGCAATTAAGCATTGGAGCAGGTAGTCCAGGTAGACTTCCCAGTCTCCATGTTTGATGGTTTTCATAACCCAGCTGGACCATTTCCATCATTTCCAACAGAAATTCAAAACAAAGGGTTGACTTTATGATGAAAAGGATGCTTGGCTAGATGAGAAGTGAGTGAATCTGTGATACTGATTTTTTCTCTTTTTTTTTCTCTCTGACAAATCTTTATGTGTTCTCTGAACATCTGTATGTGGCTGTTTTCAGAAAACAAGTTAATGAATGACAAGAATTTTCTGGATGAGAAATTCTCTAACACCACAGATAGAAACAACTACTTTTCTTTAAAACTTTAATGGGCTTTTTAATGAGTATTATATCAAGACTTTGAACACACTATTTCCAGCTGCAGAATAACCCCTTGAACCATGAGGGGATTCAGGTTCACAATGTATTACTGAACTACCAACATATGTACCTGAAGCTGTTTGACTCTCCATTTTTCATTTTCCTATACAAAAGATTCAGATATGTCCTGACACACTATTTAGCCTGTGAGATCTGGAGTCATCACAGCAAGACATCACATGAATGTAATTTGTTTCTTGCTGGATATGCAGTTCCTATTAGCAGAACATCAGTTCTTGTGCATTCAGCAAGTGAAAAATAGACACTTTTTATTTCATGTTTGTCCTGGGTTGTAGTTTAGGAAGTGCACAAGTATTCTACCACCATCTTCATGAACTGTTGAATCTAATTGTTGGAGCAGTGTTTTCCCAGGCCCCCTCCCTCTGGGCTATCTTCTGTTAATGGCCCATCAATGCCTTACCCACTGGACTCCCAGAGGACCAGAGCTACCAGACCTTTCTATGGGATCAGTGCTTCAGGAAGACCACCTCACCTGGACTGCTTCCATCACCCTGCTCAGGTTGTATTCTGACTCTGTCAGTGGTCTTTTGTATTATGGCATTTTGGTTTCTTTTACTTTTCTTTTCCTTTCTTCTTATTAAATTGTATTTCTGACTTGGAGCCTCTCATTGGTTTTGCTTTCAAACCACTACAATGTTCAATCAATAATATTATGGATTGACTTCTCTCTTGAAATATTTATGGAGAAAATCCATCTGCCTACCTTGGTTTAAGAACCGTTTCCACTATTTGTATTTACAGTTTCTGATTAATGTCAAACAAATCAAATTTCTGTGTGAAAATGGCTTTGATTAAAGCAAAATTAAAAATCTAAACAGTTTACAGCACTGAATTTTTATTTCATTCCAAATGTGAATCTTACCTAGATACTACAGCAGTCTACTCATTTGATAAGATTTTTCTTTCATCTCTGTGACTACCAATTATGCTGCCTTCCTTCAATTCACTTCATGCTAAATAAAAATTGTTATGACTGGAAGTTATATGGAACCACCACTAGGACAAGTAAATCTTCCAGCATCCTGGAAAACTAAAGAGAATTTTAACATGAAATACTATAGCATAACACTTTGCAAGTCATACAGTCCTACTGACAAATGGATTAAGCATTGATGAATTTGTGAATAGTTGGGAAGATGGTTATAAAAAGTTTCCCATCAAGTTATTTAACTTAGCTCCATAATTTGAGTTTGGATTTGAATGTTGTCTGAAAATTATAGAATGATTACAAGTAATGGCTGGGAAATGATGATGTTGTTTAGGGGATTTTTTTGTTTTGTTTTGTTTTTCCTATTCTATAATATGTATTAGACAGAATGCATATGTTACTATACATGTTTTGGTAGTTTGTACTCAGAGAACAAAGGACAAAATTAATCACCTGAGCTTGTTTAGAACAAACACAGCAGTCATAATGGGCTTCTGAAACTAAATTATGAAGATTATGGGATTAGATCAGTAGTTCTTGCCTCTGTTTCTTCAGTAGGACTCCCTCCTATATTTTTAATACATTTATTTGTAAAGCAATGCTCAAGGAGTCTTCACACCAGGCTTTGTGGTCTGATTCTGAGGGCTGACATCTTGTCATTGTGAATGACACAGACTAGGTTTATTGACAATTTCATTTGCAAACGAAGGGATTCATCATCTTCCTAGATTCAGCCCAATTTTCATCACTTTTCTGATGAATTATACCTGACCCTGGGGATTGCCCAAATGAAAAATAAAACAGAACTATAAGAAAAAGAAATTGTGTCATTTTGTTCTTCCTTCTTTACTCTATATGCTAAAAATATTACCCACAATAAGAGAAACTGGTTTTACAAAGATTAACCATGAAAAATGTCCACATATGCTGCTAGATAAATTTAACAGAAGTTTTACAGTGTGTACAATGGTAAATTGTAAATACAATGAGTAAATAGCATAATATCAAATGCAAAAAGCATAGTATTTTCTAGGAAATCTAAGTACAAAATCTAAATATAATTTTAATAATATTAAATTCAATCCTTTGAATTATGTATTTCCTAATTAAAGTCCATGGCAACAAACATAACATGATGCATTATAAAACTTAAAAATCTCTGGAATAGAAAATTACTTTCTCGGATAGTAAGATTAACATTATCATTTGATTAGCCAATGGCCAATACTAATTTGGATGAGATTAGTTTCCTTTTAATTACCCATGTGTTCACAGTTTGAGGTACTTTATTACACGCACACATCGAACCACATCCATCTCTCCCATTACACCTTTTCAATTACAATGAAAGTAGAATAAAATTACATTATTATATTCACATTTTAATTTGTACTATAACTATTAATCTTTTCCTAGCCTTTAACCATCTGGATGAATGTGATGACATAGCATTTTTCTCTTCTAAGCACTATTCTGTTCTGACTAGAACCTTTTGTTCTTTTTATGAGTGTCCTGGGGTGACTTTTTGATGCTTGTATCTCCAATTGTCTGTTCTGTTTATGCTGTATATTAAGTTCTGTACCTTTAGGACTGGTTCTAAGAGTGAAGGGGGGTAAAGCAGCACAGTTTGTTTGTAGGAACAGCACTCCCTCCTCTGCATCTGCTCCTGGACTGTGCTGTCTGCAGCACGGACAGACAGCGGGACAGAGAGCTCCTGTGCTTTTAGTTAGTTTTTAGCTAGCTGAGGCAGAGAAGTTCCCTGGACTGGTTTATTTTTTCTTTTTCTTTGGACCGTTTAAACGTGCTCTGGACTGAAAAACCCAAAGAGACACCTGGATCTCACGCCTGCAGCCCACCAGGGCCCAGGCCGGCATTTTCCAGCACCAGAGGGACTGATAAGAGACTGAGTGAGCCGAGCTAACCCATGGCAAAGACTTTCTCAATTTGCCATCTCTTTTCAGAGTGGAAAGAGGTGTTGTTGTTTCATGCTAATTTTTTTTTTTGTGTTTGTGGGTACTTTGTTTTTGAAATAAACAGCTTTTTCCACTTTTCTCCAAAGAAATTCTTTCCTGGATCAGTTGGGGGAGGGGCCGTTTGGTTTGCTTTTCCAGAGGGACCCCATTCAGAGGTTTCCTCCCAGATTTGCTGAAAACCAGGACAATGAGATACAGGTAAAAACCACTTTGGATTCCATCATATATTTATAGGTGTATTATCAAGGTAGAGGTGTGGTTTTAATTTAACAGCTTTCAGTGGTTTTTGAATACATCAAGTTTCATTCCATTTTTTTAAATTTTCGAATCAGAACTCAGTAGAAATTTCAAAGTGTGACACACAAAAATTAATGTAATCATTATGAAAATACAGGCATGTTAAGACACTAAGAATATCATATGATAGGCCACACAGCCACATTCAGCTCATTGAATTATGTCTGATCCAGAACTTCTCTATATATCACATTCCTTCCACTAGATATCAGGAAAATTTTAGACTTTTGAATAAGAGTTTCTATTAACTGCATCATGGTAATATTCTTATTATCTGCAGGTTACATTAAAAGGCTTTTTCTAATGGAATTGAATTTGTTTGTGAAACATTGTCAAAACAGATTCACCAAGAGAACTATGTGGTCAATTCCTCCTGAAATGATATTACAATGTTTAAATTGTTTAATCATTTTTTATACCCACAGTTCAAACACAGAAAAAAATGTCTTGGCACCTTTAGAACAGGTGAACTTTAATGAGTGTTTAAATACCTAACTATAAATTAGGTGATTAATTTACCTTCACCTAGTCATAGATGACCAAATCCCAATGACTTATTATCTTACATCTGTGGTAATGTTCATCTCAGATCCATGCTCTCACAGCTTCTGCGAATGTAGGCCATCTCAGTGGAGTTAGGATCCAAAAAAAAAACAAGAAAGGGAGCCTTAATTTGTGATTGGAGGTAGTTCCTTTGCATCTACCTCATCAGCATTGAAAATTAATGCCGAGCAATGCTGGATTTAACTTACTACCTTGGCCAGTAATGTTTTTGTTCATTGTCTGAATACATAGCTATTACTTACTGATTAGAGGAATTCCCTGCTAATATAAACTAAATATTATGATTTCATCAGTATGAGAGGAGAATATCTGACAAAATCTCTGGCTTTCTCTTTGGCAGGAGTTCCTGATTGTAGAAATAGTTACATATACTGAGACTGTGACTGTACAGCCTATAAAGCATTTCTAGCCCTTTAAATCTCAAACCCATGTTTCTTGCTCAGTGAATATTTGAAAAAGAGAGCACCAGATATGCAAACAGAAAATAAATTGTTCTATTATGGACAACAAGCTGTGATTAAGGCCAAACAAACTTGAGCAATACTTAAGCCTAGATGTTAATCTCATCTATTTGTGAATGTTCCACCTACAGGATAATTAGTTTTAATTCTGATGCATAACAGTGATCTTTAAAAAGCTTTTGTACTTATGTGAAATTGCGTAAAAAATCTCATACAGATACACACACAAAAAAGCCAAAAACTAGTCAGATAAATCTGACCATTACTTTTTTTTAACTTGGATTCCAAATTCAGGTAAGTAACTAAATGTCTGGAAATGAATGAAATCTTTAGATACTTGTGAACAATAACAGAAAATGAGATAGATGTTTATCAGCTTCAGTCGTTTGCTAGATTACAGTATGACCAGCTGAAAAGGTTTTCCATTTGTTTTCTTCATGGCTGTACAAGAAAATAAGATATGAGATGCTGTGTTCTGGGTCAGGAAAGATAGAATACGCTGTTTATTTTGCTTATTATCAAGAGATCATCTAAAATTCTCTTATATGATTTAACTTCCAGAAATAAAATCAGTCATTCAAGGACATGAAATATTTTTCTGTGTGAACCTCGTTATTCTCCAATTCAGTATTTCATATATACTGTTTCCAGACAATGAAGAGTCTAGAGAAAAATCAGATATCAGAAGCAGATTAGTGGTTGGCATTGTTCTTTTGTTTGTTTGTTTGTTTTTTAGAATTGAAGGGTGCAGGGTCTTTCCACATAGTCAAAAGATGGATAACCATTTTGAATAACGACTGGAAGGGTGATTTTTGATGGTTGTTTCACCATAGAAGTAGATGAGGACATCCTAGTGTTACTTGTACCTGGGATGGAAGCTTTTTTTACTTGCTTATTTTTTAAGAGTTGTGATATGCAGGTGTATCATGAACCTCAAAACCACGAATTGTGACTGGAAATAAAGACAAAAATAGATCATAGCAACCCTTCTAAAAGTAAAGTAGCCAATTATTCTCCTTCCTTCCCTCCAATCTGAAGACATATCGGTTGTCACAGGAAGATAAAAATAAATTAGCTTGCATTCAATGTCTTAGATAAGCCTCCAATTCATTCAGCACTAGCTTTATTTGCTTATCTTCAAACTTCTAATATGATTTAATGGTGCAGTTAATCTGGAAAAAATACACATATAATTATTTTTTACACTTTTTGAATTAAATAACACAATAAAATCAGTTTCACCCATTGATAAGCTCTTAGATAATCTTTGTTCCATGTCTCAGATCTCTTCTGTTCTTTCAACATGCCCATACCTTTTGCCTTCTCATTTGAGCAAGGAAAAATAATTTGCTCCCTGCAATTAGACTGAATATAATTTTTGAAACTGATCCAGTGCATCTTATTTTAAATTTAATAATCTTTTCTGGAATTCCCTTTCATTTTTCAGTTAGTACTATAGGCTAATACAGCACAAATATATCTGAGACAGTAAATTTCCTTTATTTTGATCTTTCTCATCCTGTGACATACCTTTCATAGTAGGTCCAACTGGCTTCAGAAAAATATAGACCAGTAAAAAAACAGTATTTTCCAGTATTGCCAACTTCTGCTTCTGTGGACTCTGCTTTTAAGGACAGAAGAATTTTAGCATACTGCTATGCAAATATGCAAACTTAACCTCAATACCACAGCTACTTGTACATTTGGCCAGCTGACTCTCTGCTTATGTGCAGTCATGTCCTCAGGCACCTGTGTGCCTCTGTGGGTTTTAGCTTTTATCTTCAAATGATCTAACTCTTCACTGGGATTGTCTCTTATTTTAATGTTCCCTTGGAGTATATATACATTTATGGATTAAAAATGTAAGTCTATATGTATTACAAAATGCACTGCAAACAGTCTTAGCCAGCTCTGTCTGAAAAAATTTATTATTCATGTTCTTTATGTCATGTTTCAGAAAGTCATTTTAGGACCCACAAAATGGTTATAGATAAGCAATCAAGTCGTCTAGTCTAACAAGCTAATTCCTTTCAGCTCCTTTGCTCTACCTACCTGTATAACTAGGCTAAGTCTAAGATAAATTCAAGTTCGATTGCTCAGTTGAATAATAAAATATCTCATATTTATCATAAAATAGTATGGGCAATTAGCACAGAACAGTTGCTGCATGGTAATCTCATACTTTTTTACATGTCCTACAGTAATTTGCATGAGCATTCTGATGCAGAAATATTCTTATGACTGAAAAGCACATAAGTCTTTAAAATTTTTTAGAATTAAAATATTGAGATCACAGTGTCAATTCTGATGATCAAGAAGAACAAGTTTACTCCTGTGACTCTCCTGAACTTACAGAATGACAGGATGGCAAAACCACAAAGTGACTGATGTTGGAAGGGACCTCTGCAGGTCATCTAGTCCAATATACCTGCCCAAGCAGGGACACTTGGAGCAGATAACCCAGCACCATGACTGAGCATCCTTTGAATATCTCCAAGCAGGGATGTTTCACTTTATGGGCAAGCTGTAACTGTGTTCACTCGCCCCCACAGTAAAAAAGGTGTTTCCTTACATTTAGAGGGAATCTTCCCTGCCTCAGTTTGTGGCCATCGCCTCTGGTTCTGTTACTACTGAATGGTTAAGCACAGGTGCTGCAGATCCATTTGTAGCTGGAGAAAGTCAAGTCATGTTTTTAGGATAGGATTGAGAATGTAGTTGTTTAGTGTCTTCCTGTTTTTTCTACAAAGCACATATCACAGAGTGATTTTAAGCCATTTTAAAATAATGGACATTTAAAATTCATGGGAGCTAAGATGTGATATATGTCTGTCCCTCATTTCATATCACAAAGATGTAAGACACGACTGCCTGAAGTAGGAAAAACTTGACTGCATTTTTTTTTCTTCTCATATTCATTTAAACTCAAGGTGAATTTTGCATGACAGTTAAGAAAAAAATGATAACTATTTTGAAAAATGTTTTGTAACATCTGGAAAACTAAAACCAGTATTTCAGGGATCCATTTTTCCAGTTTATCTTACATAGGCTTCTACTGGTTCTTGTCCATTAGTACTTTTCTGCTTCCTTGCAAATGAATAAAGAAAAATTAAACCCTTAGCATGCATACCATAATTTATTATGAATTGATGATATGTTCATTTCATGCACTGCAAAAAACAAGAAAACATTATGATCATGCTATGGTTGTTGAAATTGAGCAACATCTATAGAAACAAAACCCCCCCATATTTTTTAACTACATCTATTTAATTGCACACAGAACAGGCACATTGACTTCAAGAGACAATCGGTGTTAGAGGGTACCTGAGGAATTTAGGCATAATATAATCTACAGTTTATCTTTTTAAAATATTCAGTCCTAGAGTAAATGTATCACCTCTCTTGAAACTTAAGTTCATAAAAATATCACTTCAGCCTAGCCTAACCTTCTTCACTACATATAATGTTATTTGTTGCTTATATTCATCCCTATCCTATTTCTTCACCAAGAATATTGTTACTATGTTTTAATTCTTATTTACAAGAAACATAATTTTTTCAAATATGTATTTTATAAAAAGGTTACTACCTGCTTCCAAAACTTCTCTTTTCTGCTTGTTGCCTTTATATTTACTTGAAAAGACATTATGATAACTTACATACCAACACATTTATTCTATACTAAATGTTCACAGAAAAGAATAGGAAATAATGAATACTGAGGGTCACACTTCTTTGTATGAAACAGGAACAGAGAAGTAAAATGACAGAGAAAAATGAAGTCGTCACTATGACTTCTATGGCAAATAATTACAGGGTTGTCTATAGCAGTCTTGAGAGTTTTTTGCAGCAAGCATGTCATACTTAAAAACTGAAATGTGAGCTCTGTATGCTCAGTAAGCAGCTAATGATGTTTTCTGTTAACAGACTAAGCTGACTGGGAAATCCTATACTGTCAAGGAGTAGGAGCCAGCAATGGAAAAAGCCAAATTTAGTAAAGAAAAAAAGCATGACAGTACTGTAACAACCTGAAAAAGGAAAAGAAATAATTCTATATCTACATATATATTACAAAATAACACCCTGTCACGTTGTCACTGCTGTTTGATTATGATTTTAGTATTCAGTGCCAATAAACAGAAGTACAGAATGCTCTCCTTTATGTAGAACTTCTTTTAACTTAGATATTCATAAGTGCAGAAGTGTCATTAGGATTCCCCAATCGTTCTACCTCTGCTTGCCACATAAATTCTTCTAGCAAACTGGGAATGAGAAGCTAACTGTGAGCACTGTATTGTACTGCAGGAATTATCTAGATTGTCAAGTAGCTGTACGTTGAAATTACCTTATTATAGGGGAAGGAACTAGATATACCATTGAAATATCCTAGTTGTAATTCTATTTTTCTATATTGTAATGACCCCTGGAAGCAGAACAGAAAAGAAATACCTCTGAAACTGTTCATATTTACTCAGGAAGTTTTAGATTCACCCCTCAAAGTCTGTGACCAAGCAAGAAAAAAAAAGAAGAAATGGAAGCACTATTTGCTTACAGAATAAGTGCCACAAAAGTAAAATTAAATAATCTGTTAGAATGTTTAGGTAGTGAGGATCATCTTATTTTTCTATGAGAAAGCAAAACATAGCTTTGGTACTTTATTACTTATTTATCTTTATTAATTCAAAGGTTGTAGTAAATTATATATCTGTAACAACCAAACAAAGCCCAAACCATAACTCCTTTTAAAAGATAAATAACTTTTAATATAAGTGTTGATGAATACCATAATAAATATTTGCATTAGTGATTTTACATACTGGTTTAAAATGGCATCTAATTTCAGCATTCACAGTTCAAATTGATCCTAGTGTAACTTTTAATTATTTAAAAAACCAATAAAAATTCTGTAAGACATCATGGTAGTTTCTTGTTAATGTTTATGCCATTTTTCTCTTTTAGGAAAATAAATAAGGATCATCATATTTTGATTAACATGAAAAGAATGGACAGTACCCTAGGAAGTTTCAAAATGTTTTAGTGAAAGAATGAACTCAGTATTTTATGAAATAAGCCTCGATTGTTCTGGGATTTTACTATGTCTGTTCCTAGCATAGCAGGAAAATCATCAAGTTCATCAAAGGGAAATGTCAAATCCTGCATCTAGGATTTGACAAGTTCATGCTCCAGGAGAGTCTAGTGACCAGTGAATTGCAGAAAAAATCTGGCAGTTTGGATGGACAATGAGTTGAACCTGGGCTAACAGTGCATCTTTGTGTCAAAAAACCCCAAAACACCAGCCTACAGCAGCATCAGGAAGATGGTGGACCGAGGTGATCCTTCTCTCTAATCTGCACCAGTAAAATATATCTGGACTGTTGAATCCATTTCTGGGCTGCTCAGTACAAGAGACAAATGGAGGTGTGGTAGAGCAAGTACAGCAAGAGACCACAACCACAGAAACCCTTAAGGGCCTGAAGCATCTGAAATATGAGGAAATGCTAAGAAAGCTGGGACTGTTCAGCCAGGAGAAGAGAAATCAGAGACATCTTATAAAAATATATAAATATTTGATGGAAAGGTGAAAGGAAGATAGACTCTCTTCACCTGTGCCCCAGTGAAAGAGAAAGAAGAAATGGGCACAGGTGTTTATTGTTTGGCTTTTTTGGGGTTTTTTTCTAAATTTCTAATGAAATACAGGAATTTCCATTTAAAATTTTCACAAACATTAAATTAAAACCCAAACCATCATTCAAACAAATTTTTTTTTTTTTTAAAGGTGTTTATTTTACTGTGAGGTTGATCAAACATTCTAAAAAAAACTACCCAGGGCAACTGTTGAGGCTTCATTCTCAGAGATATTCAAAACCTAATGACATGACCCTGAGGAACCTGTTCTAGATTTTCTTGCTTTAAACAGGATGGTTGGACTGGAAGATCTCCACAGGAATCTTCCTACCTCAACCATTCTCCAGTTCTGTAACACAGGTCTCTCTGAGAACACACAGCCCAAGGTATATATCAATTAATATTGTTGTTGTTGACAACACCAGACTGCTGACTCTTGCATATTGACAAATGCATACAAATGCGTGACAAATCTGTGATAATTACCATATATATTAGCCTCAGTTTGAGGTTTATATCTTCAATAAGATTAAAGATTTTTGTTTCAGACTTGAGCAGGTTTTTTTGTCCTTAAACGTGGCACAGTAAATTTTTGTAAATTTTTTCTATGACCACTTATTTAAAAGAGATTTTTTTTTAAACATCCAACTTGATTTTAAAATTGTTGTTCATCTTACTTTATTTTCAACACTTCCAGAACTGTGTTGAACAACAGAGGATGTTGAAAATTTCAATGGTTTAAAAAATGCTACCACTATTTTTTTCCAGGAAAGAACATTTCCATTCCTTTAAAAATATAAAACCACTGTTCTTATTTTAAGCAGAGAGTATTATAGAGAACAGAGGCTACTAAGCTATGTTCTGTTACTATTTTGCAACTAGTAAGCATATATTGACTTTTTTAGGTCAGTATTAAGCTTATTGACTGGAGGATTTAATATTTACAGTATTTCTGCCAGAATCAATATAATGACCTTAAGGAGGGAAAGAAAATGTCTCTGAGTCAACTAAATAAAAGTGTTTTCTGTTTGTGCCAGAAACCTGCTGATATTTAAATATATCTATGGTGAAAAAAGAGGAATGGAGTTGCAGTTAACAGCTCATCATTCTTTGTCTCCTGGAACTTTGTATTTTAAAACACCAAAAAATTAGTATTAAAAAAACAAGAAGCGATGGCTCTTTGTAATATCTGATTTTCAAGTCCTTTTTTTTTAAGAGACAACTAATGTAACTTTTGACTCCACAGATTTCAGTTTCAGGGAAATTGTATTTTATTTTTTGTTTTCAAACTGTAAAGCATGCCTCTCACTTTTTTGCTAGCCATTAGTGCAAATTAGGATCATCTCAAAGTAGAAGGAATTTGCTCCTATTAATTTAGGCGTAGTGGCTTTAAAATGCCGTGGCACTCCTATCCAGTTTCAACTTTTTTAATGAGGATGATCAGAAAACTCCACAAAAATCCTGTGATTTTTGTGTGTGTGTGTCTGTGTGTTTGAAATCACTATTACTTTATGAGATATTATATGTGAAATAGAAGTCAATGCTATACAGCACAGTAATGCTCCCTACTGCACTGTACTACGCATTGCTATGCTACACAATGCCTATTTTCTGTAATGTTGATGGCTGATTTATATTTGTCAGTTTTTGTCATATGATTTCTAGGTGCTTCTTTAGGGAATGTGCTTACTGTTTACTACTCAGGTAGTTGTGAGAATAAAAATAAAATAAGAAAAAAAAAAAAATTTGCCAAACAGCTTATTTTGCCCTGAGTTAGTAGTGCTGGTTGCACATCATTCTTCAGACCAAAACAATGTGCTACACAGTTGTTTTTTTTTAATACACACATAGAAAAGTAGCAGAGATGATGTCATACCTTCTAATATTTGTGCACTTGTATAGAAATATAATTCTGTATTTTTTATGTTTACTGGTATATTATGTATTTTCTTAAATAAATTTATATTTTCAAGTTTTGTTTTTACTATGTTTGCATTATTAGTGTCTTTCATCTTTTGTTTCAGCAATTCTAAGCATTACAAATGTCAGTGGAAGTCCATCAAAATGAGTAACAAACTGAAAAAATTAAAATGATTTAATTTTCCTTTAAAATTTTTGTCCATAAAAGTTTAAGTATTAAAACTGGATCAGATTATTCTGTTTTTTGCATTCTGACTTCAACGTATTTTGAGATGTTGTAGAAAATCTGGAAACAGAGACTAAAGAAAAAGATCACTAAAATGTCTAAAGCAGCATATAAATTCGCCCCCGAATAAATTTGAAAAATATATTTTTAAAGGGAAAACCTATAATTACTTGGGTGTAAAAGAAAGGTTTTTCTTAATTTTCAAATGTTTTTAGTGATGCCAAAATCTAAATATTTTTGTAAAAGCATGTGGCTACTTTGCTATTTAGTATTTACCTCTTCCCACTTGATATATTCATGAAGACATTCGAAGAGATAATATATTAAAATAATTTCTAAAATAATTGAGGAATCAGTTTTAAAACTGATTTTTAATTAATATAAGTTATTTGACTGTGGTACTCTCACCATCATAAATTAACTGACTTGTTGATATGCTTAATGGAACACCTTATGGAAATAAAATTATCTTTTCACGTTTAAAATGTCAATTTTTCTATTAAAAACCTCAAAATCTCCTGGGATGAAAACGAAAAAAAAAGAGCAACAGAAATGTCAAAAGGAACACTTCATGATGTCCTAAAAGCTTATTTACTCTGAGAGAAAAATATAAGGGGAGAGGAGAGAAAGTGGCTGTAACAATCCACAGTACATGTGCTGTTGCTGAGATACGGTGTATTTCTTGAGGAAAAAAATTTGACCGTGCACAATATGAATTCTTGTTCTCTGTTACAAGGAAAAAAAATAGTATTTACAGAAAGAAAAAATTAAAGCTCTCTTAAAGCTACATTTTGGTTTGCTTTTATTTTCTTTCCCTCTGGATGAAAATATACTTATCCTCATATTTTTGTCAAAATTATTCTAAAAGTAGATTAAAGGTATATTTGAATATATATGGAATAAAGAGTGAAACATCATCAGAATCTGTCTTACTATTTAAGACCTAAGCACACAGATTTATCTCTTTTCTCTCACATTTTCACCTTTGTTTTTCTACTACTTAAGCTTTTGTTTAAGTACAGGCTATATTTTTTCTCACCTTTTCAGCAAACAGCATGAATAATGAGGAAAGTACAAACAGAAGAAAAGCTGTGCAATGTCAGGTGAAAGGTTAATCTAGAGAAAGGTACATTTATGATGACTCCAGCAATAGCCAAAAGCAAATGTCTAAGAAGCAGCAGCAGGCGCACAATAACTTCCTAGGGTACTTCCTCCTCTCTAAATATTTGGGGCAGAAATACTTTTTGAGACAGAGGTATTTGCAGGAAAGCATCCCTCACACCCAGCAGGTGTTTCCAAATGGAGAAAGAGTTTCAGTGTACCTTTAGACATCTTAGGAAGTTTACCTAGAAACTTCCATACCCTCCTGACAAGGATTGGCTCAGTGCCAGCACAAGGGCATAGATTGGGCTCTGAGACTGTAAATCAAACCCTCTTGGTGATCTTATTGGCTGCAAGCCAGATGGTCCCTCCTAAAACATGCGGTATTTAGGAAGGAGCATAAAAAGAAGTAATGGCCTTTTTGGGTGTTTTAGTAAGGTGCAAGAGATTTCTCAGACACATGTGCGTGGCTTTTCATTTGTTTTTTGTAACATTTGTTATTTTGATATTTTTCCTTATTAAACCTTTTGATTTACAAAACACCTCTGAGGAGCAGTCTCACTCAATTATAGCCAATTCTCTGCAGAAAACTGGACCCTCAGATATTGATACATTAGCACATTGCTTATTAGACTCTGGCTATGTGTTAATCAGTATCAGGTATCTTCCTCCCATTTGAAACCCTTGGATGGGCTTCCTCTACCATTTTTGTCCAACCTGTCTTTTGATGCCATGTAATGTAAATCAACACAAGGCAGATTGTGATTGATACAACCCACAGGCAAATACCGTGTGTCTCAGATGTTCTCCAAAATCTCTACAAACCTTTCAACATACAACACCTATTAAGGTGAAGAGAGGCTTTTTTCTCTTTTTTTTTCTTGTTTTTTCTGTATTTGTTCTTAATGTCGCAGAGATGACATTGCTCTTGCTGCTTCATGATTGCCATAAAAGAAGTTCCCAAATTAATTCTCAAATTGCGATCTCTTAGGCAGTTTTCCTGACCTCTTAAGCGGTCCTGTTTCCTATTTGGCCATAAACACTTTCTTCCCTTTTTTTGTATTGAGCTCTTCCCCTGAAGAATTGCAATATACCTTTCAAATGGAAGTATATTAATTTTCACATTTTATATATTTTCCATGAAATATGATTTTTTTTCAGACAAATGCTAATATTCTGACAACAGAGAGAACACCATCTACTATAAGGAAAAATACAGAAAAAAAATTCCTTGTTGAGGAAACATTCCTTTGAATGTTTTTCACCTACTGTATATATCTTCTTTTAAGCGAAAACTTGCAAAAATTTTATTAAATGGTGTAACTTAACCACACGTTGAATTATGGTGTCTTTGTGGGGACATTTTTCCAATAACATTCAGACTGACAGCATCTGTAAATAGTAGCCAAGTTCCACAGCAAATGAACCTTAAATTCAGTTTTAAAACTACATTTTCATGTCATAGATCTTTTCCTGACTTCACATGCAGAAAAGTATAGAGAAAAACGTGTGGATAATTGACAAATATATAAAATGTTGGCAGTGATTAAAGAAAAGCTTCCTGGAAGCGATAAAGAAGTATGAGAGACTGTCTTCTTGTTTTCTAAAGAAAAAATATCACTATTTTTGGATATTGTTTAAAAATTATTTATGAAAAAGAATATATTTTAAAGAAAATTCTAATCAATTAAGGAAAGTGACTTTTACCTCTGAGTCCAATTATTCTGAACACCATCTACTAGATTATCTCACTCCAACCATATATATCTCACTCAAACCCATATAATGCATTTTTCCTATTCACAGAATTGCATGTCGTCTACCATGTTGATGTTTTGTAACCAAACGAATGTGAAAAGATATTTTTACTAAATATTGTCATGCAAACAAAATATGCATTGCAGCTAAATTGTATTTTCACCAGTAGCTCAGCCTTGTGGTGTGATATAGTCCAAGTACACAATGAAGAATTGCCTTTCAAAACATTTGTTTCATATTTGGATTTGTCTCATATGCTTGGTTTTTGATAACCTGAAACATTTTCAAGTATAAGCATGACTTATACAATGAAATCTTTCAAATATATTAACAGGAATTTGATGCAAACAAAAAAGGAGAAGGTATGTTAACATATCTTAAATCTATGGTGTTTTTTTAATTTTTTTTTCACCAGTTGTAGTAAGTTTATAACAAGATCTATTGGAAAATAAGATATGGATATCCCTGTTAATCATATTCTCACTTGCTTAATGCAGACTATCAATGGTTCCTGACAAAAATTAGAAGCTACTGAAAGGTACTTAATAGATCTTGTGAACAATCTGAATTTGACAGAAGACATGTAATTGCTTCTCAGCCTACAGACAGTTTACTTAAGACCCAATATGCAGCCACAAGCAGAATTTTGTTTCAGAGCTAATTAATGATTGCTTGATTTGAAAGTGTGTAAAATAGGATACAGGAACTTGTCCAGGGTACCTGAATTAGGCCAGCCTTCGCCCTTTGCAGATACCTAATTTTAGTACTCTGAGTTTTCTTATTAATTTTTAGTGATTTTAAAACATATAAATATCACCTAAAAGGGTTGATTAAGATGAAAAAATTTCCCTGATAAATAAACAAAAAACCTAGAATAATTTTGGATGAAAAAAATCAAATAAGAAAGCCACCACAAACTAAGCAGTTGCATAAGGGAATTTAATTAATTGATATCCAGTATATTGGTTTTCATGATGCTATACAGAAAGTCACTAAAACTTAATAGATTAAAAATATTTTTGAAAACAGTAATTTTTTAGCTAAAATTCAGCGTAGAAGTAACAGAAGCATGATAACTGTTTGTTTCCCTCTATATATTTAAAATTAAAAGAGAACAGCCTTATCAATTTATATCAATGACATGTGTGACAATTATAAAAAAGCAAACTGAAGTAATTTGAAAAATAAAAAAAAGTGTTTGAATACAGTACTTTTAATGGAAATGAAAGCTGAGCCTTCATTGAAGCAATATGAACTGATGCAAAATAGCAGATACATGACTTGATTAAGGGAAGAGTTACAGGTGCTTCAGAGAATTCTGTGTTCTTTTTAGATGTTATATTCTGACCAGATTTTTTAATATAACTTTTTTGGTTTCTCAGCCATAAGGCTGGACCTTTACAATATTTTTTCTGGGAATATCAGTCACCTCTGACTTCAGCACTGAGATACTGGAGATAATGAGGTGGTGAGGTTTTAGTTGATATTCAGAAAGCAACTTAATGAATAAGGAGGTATTTACAGAAGTTACAATAAATAACCATGTGAATGGATGGAAAGGAATTAGAATGTGCCATGATATTTTTTGCAGAACACATATATGAAGGCAGGATATTGGTATTCTCTGTTCAAAGAGAGGAAAACTCGTGCAGTTCTGTGAACTCTATGTAAGTGGTACTGCTCCATTTATTTTTACCTTCGGACCTGTATATTGCAAGACTCACATTATGTCATATTCATTCTACAGTCTAAGAGACCCTTCAAGCTCCTCAAGATTCTTCCAAAACAGTATTGAGCACATACATGCAATGTGCCTGGTAGAGCACTGTTGGGCTCCTTGGCCTGATGGCAAAACACAAGGAAACAGAAGAAACACCCAGCACCCAGTGAAAGGTGGTCATAAAAGCACAGCTTGAAATATTAACCAAAAAAAGACAGACTACCTCTCCAAAACAGAAATAAACTAATTCTTCTGCTTCAGCTGATTCTTTAAAAGCTGAAGAAAAAGACGGCCCTTTTTTAAACTCTCTTTCTCCCAACCCCTCTTGTCAAAACACAATCTTTTTCTCCTAGAGTGATGTGCCAAAACAACAGAAAACCAAAACTATTTCCTAAAATAGATAACTGCAGGGTGAGATTGATGCCTTGGGGAAGGCTGACCTGAAACAGAGACTGAACAGAGCTAGAGAATAAAGTAGATATTTATTGAAAGGCCTTTAAGGTACACCTTGGGCAGGACAAGAGCCTGGCCAGGGCTACGCCCAAGGTGGACTTAAAATGGTCACAAAAAATGGATGATGGGTCACGAAGTCTTACACTTTTATAAGTTTTGGTCCATTTGCATGTCGGAGTTTAATTGTCCAATTGCAGCTTCATGTTGTGAGGTCTCATCTTTCTTGTTCCTCCTTTCAGTCCACTGTTGTTTATGCTTTTGGGCCTGAAAGTTATCCTTGGTCTTCAGCAGGAAAAAGATTTGTTTTGTCTACCTACTCTCTGAAGAGATCTCACTGGTACTTAATATGAGGCTCAGAACTACACCCCTAGGCAGCACAGAATCTGAAAAACATGAAAGGTAAAACTTAAGGCATCAAGATTTCATAGACAATTAAGATCACTGAAAGAGATATGAGTGGGTGCCAATGGGATGGTAGTGTAAAAATGATAATATGTGGAAAAAGGAATTCCATGAGAGAGGGATTAAAACTCAGGCATGATAGGCTGCTCATGGGGGTGATAGGTTATCAGGCTGGATAACTGGCTCAGACTGGAGGAAGTGGGAGCAAAACTGATGCATCAGGCTCTGTCTTGTCCTTGCACAAAAGCCACAGCCTTGGTAATCAAAGCTTTCAATATCATATAAAGTGCCTGGCCCCCTCCCATATATGACAGCAGCAACAGGGTATTTGACTACGGTCAGGAACTCATTGCCCAGGGAAGTTATGAATCTCCTTCACTGGAGATATTCAAGAGCTGTCTGGATGCAATTCTGTGCAATGTGCTCTAACATGACCCTGCTTGAGCAAGGAGGTTGGACCAGATGACCCATTGTAATCCCCTCCAACCTGACCCATTCTGTGATTCTGTAATGAACTTAAATATAGGAGTTCATTTCAGATATGACTGAGTCAAATATAGTTTTCTTTTCTCCTGGTTATTGACTTTTTGCAGTAGATGTAAATTAAGAAGTCAAGGGAGTGCAAATCAGTTCTCTTAATACATTATTCCTTAAAACACTTTAAATAATATTTGATGTTCATTTGGGGCAGACTTCCTTTGCATTCTCAAATACACCACAAAAAAAAAAGACTTCCAAACTACAGTTTCCTCATCCTCTTGTTAGAGAATATATCTCTGCCTCTGAGAATTCAATTTCCAGCAATAAATTCTTTTTTCTTTCTCCAGCATAACACTTTCGCTCATGTGGAGAAGGTGAAAAAGAAAAATGCTGCTGGCTTAAAAGTTGGCTGTGTGCACCCTGAAACATTCTGAGAGCTTTTGTGTAATCACCTAAAAACCAAAATCAAAAATATTTAAGAATATGGGCAGAAAATGAGTTTTGACTTAACAATTGCAAATTAAGTTATTAAAACATTTCACTCAACAGAAAGCAGAAATGTGCTTCACAGCCTATTTCTCAATATAAGCTACTCAATGACCTTTGAACTATGGATTTTAGATTCTTGCAGGAAACCCACTTTGAAAGCAAGTTGCAGGCCAATAATTATTACTGGTAAATATACAATAAACAGTTTTATTAATATATATATTTGATTAAATAATCTGTTTGTATGACCAGAAGAAAGATTTATTAGATAGGTGGAATACATTATTTGCTCAAAACTTACATTTTTTAACATTTTTATGACCTTGGTATTATAAATTGTTACAATTTTTTTAGGTTTGGCTTTTTTCCACTTAAAGAAATAAAAAAAAAAAAGACTGAAGAGTCCTAAACTGTCTCAGCACAGTTTTTAGGACCATGTTACATTAGAGATGGTTGAGTGAAAAACTCATCCATCACTCAGTTTGTCCAAGAACAAACTCAGCATGTGTCGCGTCGGTAGCCCTGGGAGTGCTCTCCCAAACCTGTCTCAGCTAGCCCTGGCACTGGCGACAAGTGCGGTACGGCCCAGTAGGCTGGCCAACCGAGCCAATCTGATGAGCCCTTGCACCTGCATGGCTAACTGCGATGACGGCAAGGAAAAAGGAGGGCTCTGCAGACAGTCTGCCACTGAAGTTTATTAAAGCCCCGCAAGGAGCAACCTTGTCTCCAGGGAGTCTGCCTCAGCAGAGCGCAGACTGCCCTGTGACTGTAACCTTTACTGAGGTGAGGAACAAGGGGAGGGGTTAGGGAAGGAACCAATAGGAACAGATCTGGGAGTGGCTCTGGGGATGAGGGACTTCTCCAGGGACCAATCCTGGAAGGGAAGGAGGGAACAACTGAGATCCTGTCCAATCACTTGACACTCTCCCTGGAAATTTCCAGACACAGGAAGAGGCCCCAAAGTGAGTGACAGGACCTGAGGGTTACATAACAAATGATTGACAAATAACCGAATGTGGGGTAAACCATATAGGAATAAACTTGGTGGGGGGCATACATAGAACAAACCATTTATAAATGCATACAACAAAGGAAACTGAAAAACACACCACTACGTGCGTGAGTGCATGTAGTACAGAGTTAACTATCCCAAACACACTAGATGTTATCTTTGAACCCTGAAAGTAGGCTTCCCAAGACAATAAATACATATGATTTGGCAATCAATGAAAAAATATTCATGGGAACACCATCACAGAATAATAAGGGGAGGGTTTATACTTTTCTGGATCATATTGACATTTGCAAACTGAAGTATAATACTGAAATACAACCAGATGATCAATAAATACAGAAACTCTAGCCTTTATTTTAGCTTCTTTGGTTACATCTGGTCATATCCCTTCCTTGCATTTGGACAGTCTTGATCCTAAATATCATAACCACAATTCATTTTGAACAGTATGATATTTTTTCTTTTCCATATTATTATTTTTAACTGGTTTGGTTTTTTGTTGTTTGTGTATTTATTTTTGTTTGTTTTTAATAAGAGGGGAAATATATGTCACTAATTTGACCTGTGTATTGAGGTTAAAAGCTAACTCCTAGTTTCATGATATCCTATCAATATGTGATTTTTGCTGAAGACAAGAAATTTTGTCACTGAAGGTGGCAGAAAAAGGTCATCAGCAGCATTTAAAGAAAGGAATCATCCACAATCAAGGCATCCACCAAAGTGTGTGTTTGTTACAGGCATACTTGCAAGTAATGAGCAAAGTCACATAAATATAATTTTTATTAATTTAAGTTTTTGCAGTATTTTTCTATGTATTTATATTCGAGGCTTTATGTTAATATAACCGCTCTGGAGCACAAGACCTAATTTATCTTTTAAAAATAACCCATGGGAACTTCATAGGTCTTCTAGCCCCTGTTTCAGATTATAACAGAAGAAAAAATACATTATGGTGCTAGGCCACTGTAGGTGGCTATACTTAAACATGTTTTGTCTCAAACATTCTGAGTATTGCTACCAAAAAAGGTGTGATTTGAGAAGAGGGTTCTGCAGAGGTGGGGCAAAGCTGTTCTTAGCCAATTCCTGCTCTTCTTGACATTGCCTGGAGAAGGGCTGGCTGTGCCTGCATGAACAAAATAGCACAAAAAATCTAGTTTACACGAGAGGCATACACCAGGTTTGCTATAAAAGGAAGCAGATAGGGAACCCACAACCTCAGCTGCAGTTATCCACCTGTCAGGACCTAAGGGTTGGTGATATTCTTTGTTTTCTTTTTTGCATTGCCTAGGCAAAGCACCACTGTTGTATTCTACTCCATAGCCCTTACTGAGGTTTCTTGTGGGACAGAGGAGCTTGTGAAGGTGTGTTGCGGCTTGGTACGCAGCACCTCTTGAGCACTATCTTGTGGGAGCTGAGAACTTTTTGAAGTGTACTGTATAAAATGTAGGGCTTGTTAGCCTTCCTTCTTGAGAAAATCTATTGAGAATTTAAGGGCTTGTTAAACAACACCTTTTCAGTCTAAACTGTGGGCTGGTTGCTGCAGTTATGGCAAATGGACTATAAAATGTGAGAGTTCCCAGACACATGATCCAGTGTCTTTGTTCAGCCTGAGAAGAATTTCGAAGGAACATCATTCTCCCAGAGGGTTGTGACAGCCATGCATGTTTAAAACTAGCTTTCATGGTTATTTTGTAACTTGCCTGTGCCCTTGAAATTCCCTCATCTTCTTCATGTTCCTTATAACAACACTTTTATAGAGAATCAACACAACTATTACAACATTTTTGTCAAGGTAAAGAAATTCTCAATGAACTCTAAAAATTCATAATCACTTAGAAGCAACGAAAATTAAGAAATATTAAAAGCTGTAGTGGTGACTTATTGCCATTTATAAATGATACCACAACAGAAAGTTGCATTTATGTTGTACTACTGAATGAAATTAAACAAAAAAATTTAAAAAGAAACATTTAATATATGTATGCACCACTGACATTGTGTCTGCCTTAGTTCAAAAGAGATCATGATGCTCATCCAAAAAAGTTGAAAAAGGCACAGTCAAAAGGGAAAAACACCATAATCAAGATAAGTATGGTACAATTAAATTACAAAATGAAGTTAAACAATTAGAATGGCAACAATAGAACTAAATAATGTCACTCACTCTTAGTCTGAAAGTATTTGCCGAATCTTCTTTTTATTTGGAGTTAATGAAAACTGTTGAAAATAAGAATAAATGGAATTATTTTTTGTTCAGTAATTTGTGCTACCATGCATTCATACACAAGTATAAATCTCAAACAAGAAAGTCATTTCACACTTGCTAGCATTATACTATAAATGTCATCCCAAAAATAAATTCAGGTAAAGACAATTTTAAGCTCTATATTCCACAGTTTCAAAACTTGAATTTTTTTCCATGTGACTAAACAGTAGAGAGAAAAAAATTGTAAGTCTGGCTAAGGGTTTTTTTATTTGTGAGAGAAGAAAACAGGGATAAGTCATTGGAACTTGACTTGTAACATTTATTTCCAGCTGTTCCATTGACTTCGTATAAGCTAAATTTATATTGGGAATCCGGCTTGTAAGTCTGATGACTATTAAGCTCCACTAAATATATGAATGATTTTTTGTCTCTTCTAAGGTCAGCTGAAAGATCTAATAATATTTTAGAATGTATGCTTGGTCATCAACCACTTAAGTTTTGGTCTTTTATATTGTATTTGTTATTTTGGGAGGTATAAGTTAACAGAACAATAGTTAAATAATGAATAATGAATAATAAAAATAGCTTGGACAGTGGTGAAATGCCTACATTTTGTAGAAGGGATTATGATGCTAAATATGGGAGGTTTATTTGCATGACAATATAGATGCAGGAAATCAAAGTGGTGAAACTTTTCTTAAAACAATCCTACTGTATAAAACATAAAGAGGTAAATAAATTAATTTTTATATTTGTATAAGTTGCAGTTCTTGTAACTTGTGCTTGCAAGAATAAATTGATATGTGAGTTTGGAAAGTAATTGAATTTATGCATGACCCATTCCCTGAGAGCTTTAGGATTAAGTGCACAGTGTTTATTACAAATGTTACTTTGATTGTCATAGAATCATTGAATGGCCTTGGTTGGAAGGGACCTTAAAAATCATCTGGTTTCAACCCCCTGCCATGGACATGGCACATTTCACTGAATGAGATTGTTCAGACCTCCATCCAACCTGGCCTTAAACACAACCAGGGATAGCATCCACAACTTCTCTGGACAACCTGTTCCAGTGCCTCATCCCTTTTACAATATAGAATTTTTTCCCTAATATTAACCTATGCTCAGTTTGAATCCACTCACCCTTGACCTGTCAATATATACCCTTGCATAAAATACCTCTGCTTCTCTCCTGTGGGCTCCCTTCAGGTACTGAAAAGCCACAATTAGATTACTCCAAAGTCTTCTCCAGGCTAAATATACCCAATTATCTCAGACTTTCTTCACAGGAAAAAAGCTCCATCCCTCTAATCAATTTTGTGGCCCACCTCTGGACTTGCTATTATGTTTGGAGTAAAGATGTCTTCTTTATGTGTGTGTGGTAGATAAGGCAAAGGCTGACGGGCTTGAATTGTTGGATAGAAGAGTCATATTATATACAAAAAGAAGGTCTATTCAAAGACTGTTAATGTGTTCCTCATCTATGTCCTTAACAGCAAAATAAACTATCAGGATCTAAATAAACTGGTCCTCTCCTAGTGCAAGGTGAATGTTCAAGACCTAGTACATTTTTCATTTTAAGACAAAGGGAAAAAAATGTTGCTGAGACTGTTTAAAATTGTCAAGTGATAGCTTAATTTCAGCAAGAAACAAACCAAAATAAAAAGCAGAAATCCTAGGGGAAAAAAATGGTGAGTTTGCTTATGAAAACTAACATTTTCAGGGAAGACCTGACTGGACCAAAAAAAATTGTTTACATTTTTATTTCATGATGAAACTGGTGTTATGCTAATTCAGAAGATAATTTGGTTTTCTTTACATTGTTTTTTAGAAAGGCAAAATAACCAGTAGCATTTGCAGTGCTCTGGCCTTCTCTGTCTTTAAGGTGTCATTGGTGTATGGACACTGAACCATGACAAACCCTTGCATTCTACCACTTTTTGTTACTCATGTGAGGGACTGACTCCATGTATTTTACTTAAGATACAGTTTAGTCATCATCAAAATCACATTGAATTTAAAGGGTAGAATGTTTCTGATTCCTACCTTGCTTTGGATAACTTTTTGTAAAATATCACATTTCCTTCAGAAACCTGCAAGTTTAATAATTTCATATGCTTTATTATGCCATGATTGACTGTGCTGTACAAATGAGTAGGGCATAGTGATGAAGAACCAGAGGAAATTTTAGGCCACTCGAGTCAGTAGCAAACCATTTCTACATACTGCATGCAGCTATGTGAATTTCATTCTATTTGGGAAAGTGTCCACTGCTGCTAGAAATTTAGACACATTTTGAAAACAACAAATTGAGGATTTTGAATGCAAGATTGCAGTCTTTTCAGACCCCTTCTACATCAGTAGTGATTTAACTCAAATTTATAAAACTGAAACAACTTTTGAATGTGTACTTCAGCCCCTATGGACAATTTTAGGTTACAAATTGCCATAATTTGAAGCAATTTGAAGCTGACGCAGCAGGTGAATAAGTTTTAGGCTGAGGTACACAAATGCTATGCAAGTCCTACATTAAAAGAAGATCATGCTTACACTCTACAGTGAAGTATGTTATAGAAACACTACCTCCACATATGTAGCAATGTATCTGTATGATTTTTGGAATATATCTATTTTAATTAAACATTTTGAGAAATAGAGCTGATTAGTCCAGGCACAGTGTCACCCTCAAATGACTATCCTGCTTTTGGGAGCTGAGTTTCCTTATGGTATATCACAGTGGGATGCAAATGCTCAGACTGATGATAGCTAGGGGTTGTATCATGAAATTATCATTCTGTTCTGCATTATATAAATCATTAAATCTAGGCAGTTTAACTTGAAAAAGATCAAATCTGGAATAAAAAAGAATCAAATCTTAAATTAAATGTTATAGTCAAAACATTTCTGATATGGCTGCAGTTCTTTGTGTATCTAGGAATCACAGAATCACACAATCACAGAATTTCTAGGTTGGAAGAGACCTTCAAGATCATCGAGTCCAACCCATGCTCCAACACCTCAACTAGATTACGGCACCAAGTGCCACATCCAGCCTTTTTTAAACACATCCAGGGATGGTGACTCCACCACCTCCCTGGGCAAACCATTCCAGTACTTTACCACTCTTTCTGTGAAAAACTTCTTCCTAATATCCAGCCTATATTTCCCCTGATGCAGCTTGAGACTGTGTCCTCTTGTTCTGTCCGTTACTGCCTGGAGAAAGAGACCATCACCCACCTGACCACAGCCACCCTTCAGGAAGTTATAGAGAGTGATAAGGTCACCTCTGAGTCTCCTTTTCTCCAGGCTAAACAACCCCAGCTC
>VXBB01005524.1:49791-62047 GCA_013399915.1 Illadopsis cleaveri | reverse complement strand
GGCGCCGTTTCACTGAGGTAGCGGGACCAGCACTTCCACGTAGTTGAGCGGGAAGAAGCCGGACTGGCCGTGGATCATCCCCTCGTACCAGTTCTCGTCGATCTGGTTGGTCAGGGTGATGATGTCGCCCTCCTTGAAGCCCAGCTCGCCGTCGTTCTCGGGCTCGAAGTCGTAGAGGGCTTTGCAGCAGGGCTGGTCCAGGGGGGCTGTGGGGACAGTGGGGACACGTCAGCATCACCCCAAACACCTGCCCTGGCACCAGGGATTNCTGCTCTGTCACAGGGACACATCCCTGCCCTGTCACTGTCCCATCTGTGTGCCCAGGACACGTCCCTGCTCTGTCACTGCCACATCCCNCCTGCCACGGCCTCTGCAGCCTGCCTGGATGGGCAGGGCTGCTCCCACCGGCCCCTCACGTGTCCCTGCAGGGCTGTCATCCCTCTCCAGCCCCTGGCCCAGCACAGATCTGCCTCCAACACACCCTGGGCTGTTCCTGCCTGCACTTCTGCATTCCAGCCTCAACCTGAGCACTGACAAGCCACTTGTCCCTCTGGAGAGGGGAGAAGCTGCCCTGTAGCTCATGGAGGGGTCACCCCACACCTGAGGGTGAAGGAGGGACAGGGCAGCAGCTGCCTCCCTGCCCATGGGGCTTCAAATCCATGAGCAGCCCCCCAAAACTCGGGAGAAGCCCAGAGTCTCATTCCCCCAGCTCAGCTCTAGGACTGAAGCATCACCTTTTGGCTGCAAAGGGAATTCCTGTGGGATTTCCTGCTGCTCACTCTGTGCACTGACATTTGGAGCTGGGAGAATCCCAGTGGGAAGGGACAGAGTTAAGAGAGACCTCCAGGGCCTGCAGGACCCCCCAGCCCTTCCCACCGTGCTGTGGCTTTGGGAATTGCAGCATATCCAGCTGCTGAATATCCCTGGCAGTGCCCAAGGCCAGGCTGGGCAGGGCCTGGAGCAGCCTGGGACAGCCCAAGGTGTCCCTGCCCATGCCAGGGGGGGGATGAGATGGTCTTGAAGGTCCCTCCCAACCCGAACCATTCCAGGACCCACAGCAAGGAGGGCCCAGCAGGAGAAGAGCCCTCAGAAATCACCACAAGCAGCAGCCAGACGAGGATGGCTTTGAGAGAACTCCCCAAAGCACCAGGCTGGCCCCACCACCACGGCCCTGCTCCTTCCCAGCACAACAGCTCCAAGCCCCAGCCCAGCTTTGGGATCCCAAGGTCCTGCAGGAGGAACCACAGACCCCACATCGCCCCACAACTCCTCCAAGGCCCAGCTGGGACCACAAACTCCATGAGCTGAGGCTCTGCCTCCTCCCTCCAGCCTTCCACAGGGACACAGGGAGCAGGAGTGGGAGAGATCCAGGCTGGGTGCTTGTAAGAACAGGGAAATCAACTCCTTGAGGTGTCTGATCTCTCCTGGGAAAGCCCCTGATCCCCACGGATCAGGACTTGCCTGGGTGCTGGGAGCTGCTGCAGCTCCTCGGGGTGAGCCAGGCCCTGGTTTTTTTTGGGGTGGAAAATCCCACGGGAGCGTGGCTGGGTTAATTCAGGGGGCTCAGCTCAGGCTCAGCACGGAGGGATGAGCAGCTCCAGGGAGCAGCAGCAGGGAGGAGGAGCAGGAGGAGGGACGGGGAGAGGAGGAGGAGGCCACACAGGGAGCAGTGCAGAGGGAGGAAACTCACGGATACTCCTGACGGAGGCCCGGGACGGCTTGTCCGACCGGAAAGAGGCGGAAGCTGCTTCCAAACAAAAGAGAGACATGCTTAAACCAAGGGGAGACAGGGACAGGCAGGGCCCTCAGGGATCTGTTAGGAGGAACAGCAGGGCCCCCATGCTGTTAGGAACCCGCTGGGATCAGGGAGGGAGGGATGCAGAGGGAGGAAAGACAAGGAGGGAGGGAGGCTTCAGTTTTTTCCTGTCTGGCACTGACAGCGAGAGGCCCAGGCTGGAGACCCCTCTGGCACATCCCCAAAGCCAACACAGCAAAGGCTCCTGGGTCCCAGGAGGAAAGAACCCAATCTGGAGGCATTCCTGACGTTTTCCAGAGCCACAGGCTGGTGCAGGAGCATCCAGCACAGCAGGAAGGTCCTGTGCAGGCAGAGCAGTGCCCTCCTGCCCTGGGAGGCAGCAGCAAACACCCGGGACAGCATTACCTGAGACTTTGGGGGTGGGGTTGCAGGAGAAGCCCCCGTTGGACTGGTCAGTGTCCCTGAAGTCGTAGGTCTCCCTGGGCTTGGGTTTGTATTCCCTCTTGGGCCGTGAGGAGGCCTCCCTCATCCTGGGACAGGGAAAAGAGACGTGGGTGAGGGCAGCAAGGAATGGGACAGGATGGGATCAACATGGTGTTTATCCTCCTGGGGGGCTGCAGGAAGGGGTTTGTAGACAGGGATTTGTACAAGTCCCTGTGCTGGAGCCTTTGGAGGGTGGGACTTGCCCCAGGTTTGGGATCTGCCCTTGGAGAGGGCCCACACATCCCAGGAACTGCTATCCCAGGAATCCCATTGCTATGGAATGCTCAGGAATTCAGGCCAGCAGAGGACACTCGTGCTGTAGTTTGAAAGCTCAGGCTCGGCAGGATCCTCCCAGCTCCTCCCAGTTCAGAGCAGGCACGGGATCCACTCTGCAGCTTCTCCCAGGAGGGAAGAGCAGCAGGGCAGCACTGCCAAATCCTCCCCAGAGTGGGGAGGAAGAGGAAGGAGAGGTGAGACGAGCCTTCCTCAGGCAGGATTTGGGCTGCATCAGACACCCAGCTAAATTCAAATCCCACCTGGAACAGCCACAGGAATTGGCTTTTTCAAGGCCAGTTTGGACAGGGCTCAGAGCAACCTGGGCTAGTGGGAGGTGTCCCTGCTGCATGAGCTCCCTTCCCACCCCATCCACTGCTGGACTCTGTGATTCCAAGGGGGATTCAGGTGTCTCCAGAGGACCCTCAGGGATCGCTGGGAGCAGCCCAGGCCTCACCTGCGCTTGAGCTTCTCGGCGAGCTCGTCCAGGATCTGCACGGCCTGCCTGTGGTAATCCAGCTGGGCGTCCACCAGGGCTGACAGCTGGCTCACCTGCTCGATCTGGGCAAGAAACAGGCAGGGATCAGCCCCTGGAGCCTCCTGCACAGCCCCTGGGGCTGCACTGGGCCGTGGGGAGCCCAGGGGGAGGTTTGGGGTTTGGTTGAGGCCGGAGCCCATTTCCTGCCACTCCGGGTTTGCCAGCTGGGAAATCCTTCCCAAACCCTTCCCAGCTGTGTAACCTCCCCAAACTGATCCTCCCACCACCCTGAGAGGCTGTTTGGGGCCAGGCACGGGCTCTGCTCTGGCCAGGAGCTGGGGCAGGGTTAAGGAAAGGCCTGTCACACTACCCAGCTCTGGGCTCTCCCAGAGCACAACCACCCTCAGGGGGAGTGGAAATTGGTGTGTAATCAGTGCCTCCCTCAGGAGATCCCACCCCAGGGACACAGAACCCCCCCAGGCCTGCCCTCCCACACTCACATCTGTCTCCAGGAGGTTGTGCATGCTGGTCTCTGCCACTTCCTTGGACTCCTCAAACTTCTCCATGGCCTGCCGCAGCTCCTCGTCGGGGATCTTCCCCTGTCGCTTCTTCTTGTAGTCGAAGTCCAGGCGCCTCCCCTCCAGCTTCTTCAGGTGGTGCTGGGGGAGGATGGAGAGAACAGGGAAGAGGGAACGGCCAGAGGCTCGGGAGGGCAGCTCCAGTTACAGGCTGAGGTCACTGGTGTCAGAAACCTGATCTCCTGTGGCTCCCACCTTTGCTGCAGGTGGGAGAGAGGCCCCAGGCTGTGATGGGGGGATGACTCCAGATCCTCTGCACTGAGGAAAAGGCTGCAGAGCAGCCCAGGGCTGTTCCTCACAGGAGCCTTTGGGGAAGGTGAAGAGCTGTGCTGCTCCTCTGAGCTCCCCAGGAGCTGCAGGGATCTCTGGACAGCAGGAATGTGGGCTCTGGGCACTGCCCTCCTGGGCCTTAGGGCAGGGATGTTTAAAGCAGCACCATGGAACAGGAGGACAGACAGGCACTGAGGCAGCACTTGGTGATTATTTCACCCAGGACAGCACTGACAGTGAAAACTCCCTCAGGAGACCTGGCTGGGGAGTTGGAGGTTGGGATGGATCCTGTTCCAAAGCCTGGACTTGACTGTGTGCAGCACACAGGAGCTGCTGAGCTCCCTGTTCTCCCAGTGAGACCCCAGAGGGCTCCTTGAGATGCTGAGTAAAGACCTGAGGGGAGCTTGGAGCCCAAATTTATCCCATCTGGTAGCTCACAGCACTAAGAACCCAACTCAGCAAGCCCTGGAGGGGTGTTGGGATGTATTCCCACAGCACCCTCCATCAAACATGGCAAATGGAGAACCATTCCAACCTGCATCCAGCCTTTTGGGCTGCTCAGGAGCAGCAGGAGCAGGGAGGAAATACCAGAGAGTCTGGAGGGAGAAAACACACAGAGTGCAGGGAATTCCTGCCAGCCCCTGGCTCCCACCACTCCAGAGCAGACAGCTCCGTGCACCAACAACCCCAGAGCCCAGAGAGATGAGCAGGAGAGAAAACCATGGAGGGGGGGTGTTTACCTGGATCTCTTTCAGGTCTTTGTCACACAGGTTCTGCAGGGGATCAATGAAGTTCTGTTTGACTTCGATGTCCAGCGAGTCCTTCACCTCGGCCAGGCGCTTCATGGACTCGCCGGCGTCCAGGAGCGCGTCCCCTGAGGGCAGAGCAGCAGGGAGGGGGACAAGGGAGGAGGGATTAAACACAGCCCAAGGCCCAGGGGCTGCAGGAAGCCACTGTGTGCCCCAGCATCACGGAATGGTTTGGGTTGGAAGGAGCTAAAGCCCATCCAGTGCCACCTTCCACTGTCCCAGGTTGCTCCAAGCTCAGAGTCACTCGCTAAAACCTGTTCAGTTCCATCCTGTTCTAAGGCTCTGGCCACTCTGACACTTTAGCCAGGCAGACTTGCAGCAAAGCATATTCAGTGCTGGCTTTTTAGTGCAGAGGGAATATTTAGGGATGAAATTATTCCTGTGCAGCTTTGGCAAAACAACAGTTTCAGCAGTGCGTGAGCACAGGAAAAAACACAAGTAAGAGGGTCAAGGGAAAACATCTCTCCACTATCCAGATGGAAAAATCAATAGACCAGAAGTGTTCTTTCAATTGTAATAACTTTGAAAAACCTGGAAGGGAGGGATGGAGTCCTCAGTGCTGCTTTAAGGAGGCCATTAAGGAAACAGAGTTCAGTGTGTGCTCCTAAAAGCTTCCTTCTCTTGCTCTCCTCAGTCCCTGCGAGCCAGGGTTGATGCAGAGCTCTGAGCTGGCCAGGGAGGACCCAGGTTATCCTCTGTCAGTCCCCAAAGCAGCCAGAGGTTTTTAATTTTCCTGAGGCCAGGCAGCTCCTCCCAGCTGTGCTGCCCTGGGAGCATCACGTGCGCTGGCCGAGGTTGCAGGGGATTAAAACTGGTGTCAGCACAAGGCTTCACCCCCTCCTCCCTGCCACTCACACGTGGCTACAGGGAACAGCCACGCCAGAAGGTTTCTTGGCTTCAGCCTCCCCACAGAATCACAGCAAGGTTTGGCTTGGAAGGGATCCTCAAGAGCTGTGTGAAACTCCCAGTTGTGCTCTGTCCCGTTTCTGCTTCGCTGTTCAGTTTGGAGGGAAGTTTTTATTTTACATGCAAATCTATCTCAGCGTTTAATGAGAAAGTGGATTGAGATCCAGGATACCTGAGATCACAGGATGACAGAATGGTTTGGGATGGAAGGACCTTAAAGCCCATCCAGTCCCACTTTCCATTATCCCAGCCTGCTCCAGCCTGGCCTTGGACACTTCCAGGGATCCAGGGGCAGCCACAGCTCCTCTGGCACCCTGTACCAGGGCCTCACCCCCCTCACAGGCAGGAATTTTTTCCAATCTAACCCTAAACCTCCTCTCTTTCCCTTGGGATCTGCTCACTCTGGAAGTTTCTGAACCCCTTTTAAGCCCTCCACACTGTTCAGTGCCACGAGGCTCAGCCAAAACCCTTCCAGAATTCTGAGCGACACCTCAGGAGTGAATCAGGAGCCTCCCCCAGTCCCCCCCAGCCCCAGGGGACACTCACCAAAGTTGGAATCCTCTCCCAGCTCCTTCCCATAGCGGATCATGCACTCCCCCAGCAGCCCCTCGGACTGGGGGTAGCCGGGGTTCTTCACCTGCCCGCGGATCTTGGACATCGTGTTCAGCATGGTCAGCTTGGCTCTGGAAGCTGCCACACAAACACCTCAGCCTCTGCAACCCCTGCATTCCCTGCATCCCTCAGCTGCTGCCAACTGGGTTTTTTTTTTTTCCTCCCCTCCAGAGCCAAGAGGTTCCATTGTTTCCATCCCCTCGCTACGAGAAAAGGTTCTTTTCCAAGACACAAAAAGCAAAAATAGTTCCCCACAGCTTGGCCAAGGAAAGCCAAAGGAGTTTCCCCAGCCCTCCCAGGGTCCCTGGAGTGCTCCCTGGAGCAGCTGCCTGGAAGGATGCAGGGTTCACAGAGCCAGCCACCCCTTCCCAGCCCAGAAACACTTTTCCTGGACATTCCCAGAAAAATGAATCCCCTTAGGGCCTCTCTGGGTCTGAGGGAAAGGCTGCATCTGTTCTGTCCCCGCTCAGCAGTCTGGATTCAGTGCAAGAGGGGTGCCCAGATCTCCACCTGATCCAAAGCTGGAGCAAAAGGGATCTCCCTGATGTCCCTGTTTCCCTGGAAAGCCGGGCAGGGCACAGGGAAGGTGCAGCCCCTCACCTGGGTTGGGCTGGAGGTACTCTATGGTTCTGGTCAGTACTTCTGTGACAGCCTTGCTGGTCAGGTCCACTTTCTGCAGGAGAGACCAGAGCCCAGTGAAGGTCAGCTCAGGGATTCAGCCAATCCCACAGGAGCCAGGGGGTGATTTTAGGGATTCCTCTGGTTCCCCCACTCACTTTTTCCATCTCCTTGAAGTCATCGTCCAGCTTGGTCCCTTCGGCCCCTCCGACCTTCTCGCTGACCAGCTGTGGAGAAAGGACAAGGGAGGAGGATTGAACCTTCCCACCTCATGGAGGAACTCCCTGGGAGGGAAAGGGAACAGGGATGCTCCCACACAGCACCTGCAAGAGAAAGGAGGCAGCAGGAACAGCCCAAAGCCCCTCAAACAGACCCCACCAAACGTCCCCGAGCACCCAAAGCTCGGCTCAGTCAGGATGTTCCTCACCCACCAGGAGCTCCACAGCTCCCTAAATCCCAGCCCACGGCTCCAACTCCAACGCCTGCTGCAGAAAACAAGCAGCACAAGCGTCTCTCAGCTCCGTTTGGAGCCAAGGACTCCGTTAAAATCCAAGTTAAACAGGGAAGGAACACGCTCAGCTCCCGGCAGGCAGCACAGAACAGCCTGGGGGGAGCAGAGCCACCGACTCTGCAACTGCTGCAGCACCTCAGGAGCTGGGACAGGGGGATGGAATTCTTTGTCAGAGATGTTTGACAAGCTGGGAAGTCAGGGCTCATTGCAGGGGAAGGCCTCAGCAGGTTCTTGAGGAGATCCCTCGGTCCAAGAACAGCCCCAGGCCCTGATCAGCACCGTGACCTGCCCAGGGGTGATCAATGCCTCAGTTTACCCACCCAAAGTGTCCCCTCCCTGCAGCCCAAGCTGGGGAGTGTTCCCTTCCCAGCCCCGTGCAGGGGGCTGAGGGGAGCAGCAGTGCCTGGGGATGCAGGACAAGGGAACTGGCCAAAGTTGGAATCATGGAATGGCTGAGGCTGGAAAACATCTCTAAGGCCGTTGAGCCTGACCATGTTCACCTCTACCCCTGTCCCCAAGTACCACCTCCATGTGGTTTTTGGACACCTCCAGGGCTGGGGACTCCACCACTGCTCTGGGCAGCTGTCCCCATGCCTGGCCACCCTTTCCATGAACAAATTTTCCCTGATTTCCAATCTAAACCTTCCCTGGTGCAACTTGAGGCCATTTCCTCTTGTCCTGCTGTTCCCTGGGAGCAGAGCCCGACCCCAACCTGGCTCTACCCTCCTGTCAGGGAGCTGTGAGGAGCAATCAGTGATTATTTTGCCCCACACAACAGCAAATTCCCCATCCAGACATCCAAAGTGGTCTGGGAAACCTGGCACTGGTTCCCAGGGCTCCAGGCCTGCCCCGGGGCATTGCCAGGATTCCTCCTGTTTGTGCTGAAAACTCCAGATCTGAAGGAACAATCAGGTTTGTTTACTCCAACATCAAATATTTGATTTTTATCGAGGCCTTCTTCCTCTGGAACACTCCTGCTCCCGTGGGGACACAAAATGGGGCTGGATGTTTTCTGAGGAAGAGGGGGAGGGATCACCTTTGGGGAATTAACCAGGTTCAGAGACGTCAAACCAGGGGAAGGGAAAAAGAGATGGGAAAGGGAGGAAAGCTCTCCTGGTTTTCTCAACTCTGGATTTCACTCTCCTGCTTTAACCCTCTGAAAAGGGACCTGGGACACAGCCAGAGTGAGCCAGGCTGGCCAATCCCTGCTCCCTGCTCCCCATCCCTGCTCCATGCCTGGCCTGCTGCTCCAGGGGATCTCACCACCCCCAGCTGCCTGCAGATGGAGAACCCATCCCAGTGTGATTTCCTGCTTTCCTGGGGTGCCAGCTGCACTCCTGGGGTGCCAGCACACACCCCAGCCCCGAGCTGGGCAGGCACACTTTTCTCTCGAGCCTGGAGAACATCCCAGGAGCAGTTCCAGGCCTGCCAGGACAAGCTCAGCAGGGCACAGCTCTGCCCCAGCTGCCACCCCCTGAGCCCTGCCAAGAATCCCACAGCCAGAAGGGGATCCCTTCCACTAAGGTCACACCTCTGGAAGCCTGCTCTGTTCCCTAACACACCTGGGAAGGGTGCAGCCATCCCAAGCAGCTCCAGTCCCGTTTTTCTCCCTGGATTTGTGGCCTGGGAAGCTGTGAACAACCCCTGCCAGGACTCTGTTCCTTGGGGCCTGCGTGCCAGGCTGGCAGAATCCATCACCACAGTGATTCCTGAGGCTCCACAGCCTCTGGAGAGCCCAGAGAAGTGAAGGAGGCAAAACCCCCTCATTTCCAGACTAATTTAATCCTCCTTTTGACGTCCAAGAAATGCTGCTGCTGCCCTGCTGGGAGGGAATAATAAGATTGAGGTTCTCTCCCTGCTGGCTCTAATTAAACTGGGAGGCGTCAGCACGGGAGGAAAGGAGGAGGGGCTCCATCCCCACATCCCCACGCTCCCAAACCCCCCAGGAGGGGAGACAAACCGACACAGACCCCCCAGACACGAGCCTGGAGGAGCTGGCACCAGCTCCTTGTTTAACCTGGAGCCTCACAACGTGATCAGGAGGCAAATTCCCAAAGTGCCACGTTGTGCATCCCACCGTGCTGCCCCCAGAGGGCCTGGGAAGGATGGGAAGGATGGGAAGGAGGTGCCTGCCTTCCTCTGGGAAGCACTGACCTCTCCAGGATCCACGGAAGGAAGGAAGGAAGGGTTTATCCACACATTGCTTGGCTTAAGGGAACTGGAAGGCAGTTGGTGGAATGCTGGCACGGCAGATTCCAGCAGCCCTTCCCCCAGGAAGCAGCTATGGGGCTTTTTTGGAGGATGTGCTGACGATTCTTCTGCACTTTTATTTCCTGAGCAGCCAGGAGAAGGTTTGGGATACACATCCCTGTTCCCCTGGCTGGGATCGAACCTCTCCTGAGGCCAGGCTGGGAAGGGATGGCACCAGCAGACATGGGAATGTGTTGTCCTCACTTTTCTAGCTCGTGAATGTTTGGACATTGTGGTCCTGTTTTCTCACGCAGCTCAACATAAACCATGTATATTTTCAGATTGTTTTCCATATTTCTCCTCTGAGAGGAATATTGATTGATAGTGGTGTTCCCCATCCAGGTTGAAGAGGTGGTGACCTAAATGACCAATCTCTTGGCCTTTGTACAAACTGTACATATGGAGTTGGACTGTTGATAAAGAAAGGAGAATGTAGAAGAAGAATTTAGAATAAAGTATCATTAGCTTTCCCTTCACCTGCTGCTGCCTTGTTCCTTCTGTGGGTCCGATCCTCCTACATATGGACCCGAGTGTGACATCCTGCTACAGGAATGGTTAAAAACCAAACCCAAACATTCCCTAGGAGTGGAAGAGCAGAACAAGCCTGGCCTCCCTGCTTTGTGGATGGGGCACATCCAAGGGTTCACCCTGGGAGCCTTGGGCCAAACCCTTCCCAGAGCAAATATTGGCCCAGGGCGCTGCAGCTGGGTGGCACAGGCAGGACAGATCCAATCTGCTCCCAGCTGGCTGCTCCTGGCAGCTCTGCTGCCATTTCACCTGCAATTCCACCCCCAGGGAGGGAGGGGAGGGCTTGGGCAGCCTGTGCAGCCAGCCCAGGAGCCAGGAATGCAGCCCTCACTCCCAGCCGTGTTTAACTGAAAGGATCCAGCTCAAAAATGCCCCAGAGAGCTCCAACCTGAATTCAGAGCACAGGGAGGTGCCTTGGATTCCTGGGGTGCAGGGAGCACTCCTGGGAGCTCGGGAGAGCTCCTGGTCCTTGGGAGAGCTCATCCAGAAGGGTTGGACACAGCCCCTCTCCAGCCAAGGCTGCTCCAGCCATGCTCCACATCCTGGAGCTCACATCCCACCCAAGCTCCACAGCCCCATCCTGGAGCTCACATCCCACCCAAGGCCGCTCCACCCCCCCTCCACAGNCATCCCACCCAAGCTCCACAGCCCCATCCTGGAGCTCACAGGGAATTCCTTCAGATTCCTTGGCAGGGGCGTGGGAATGGGAACAATCCCAATTCCCCCTGTGCCCAAACCCAGCGTGGGGGAAGGTCCCAGGGAATGAAAGAGCCCTTGTTGGGATGAGCTGCTGTGGGGCCAGGGTGGCCAGGGGAGAGGCAGGAATGCTGTGGAGGGATGCACAGGGACCCTCCTGGCAGCTGGACTGGGACAGGAACACGGGAATGCTGCTCCCAGCTCCCAGGAGTTTGGCTGGGATGTGCCTGGCTAAATTCAGGAGCATGGAGAGATTTTGGGCTGGGGAATTCCTGCATCGTTCCAGGTGCAGAGGTGGGACAGATGTGGAGAAAAAAAGAGGTGGTTTTTGGGCTGCACCATCAGCAAAATCCCTGCTAAACCTGGGAAGGTGCCAGCAGCCAAACCTCCCCAGCTGAGGAGCTCCTGGAAAGCTGGAGAAGGGCAGATTCCAGCACAGCCACCCTGAAGGGCTCATCTGCCCAGCTCATGGATGAGCGAGCCCAAGTCCGTGTTATTTTCTGCTAATCACCAGCTTCCCCACGGGATTTCACAGACCTCATTTTAATATTTTGCTCTCCAGCCTTTAAATATTTAAAAACGGAAAATTATCCCTAATTCCCTCAGCCTCAAACAAGCAAAACACACCAAGAAAAACCCAAAAAAACCAGGGTTTTTTTTTTTTAAACTCGCTTTCTTTTTTCCATCGCAGTCAGCCCTATTTATAACACATCAAACATTTGCCATCTTTGCAATCAAAACAGTTCCCTACAGTCGACTGAAAACCTTTTTCCTGCAGACTCTGGGGTATCAAAGCCTTCCTCTTCCTCCCCTCCACCCTCCCAACAGCAAGTTGCCCTCAAGAAATACAAAAACAAACCCACAGGCGAGCAAACAGAGGAGCAGCTCTGCCCTGGGTTTCCAGCCCAGGGGGAAAAGCCAGCCCACAAACCCAGGGGAAAAGGGGTGGGAATGTTTTGAACTCCCAGAGCTCGGCACAGACACGGAGGTGAAGGAGTTAAGGAAAAGCAGGGTGAACTGGGATGGCTGGTGCCCAATGGCACAGATTTGTGAGATGCTCTGTAAAACCTAAATAGAGGCAGCAGCACCTCCCCAGCTCAGCAGGGCGGGACTCCCTGGCATTCAGCTTCATTTTGGGTCATCCCCATCATCCCACAGAGCCAACGTGACCCTTCCCAGCTCCCTGTGTGTGTGTTTGAGCTTGGGGACACAGCAAAGGGCTTCAGTCACTCAGCCAGTGGGGCCTGGCAGTGGCAGGGCTGGGAAGTCCCCAAAACCTCCTGGAAAAACACACCAGTGCAGCTGCAGCACCTGGAAAAGCCTGGGGGTTCTCCTGGAGTGCCCCACACGGCTCTGCTGCCACGGAGGCTCCCTGCAGGGCCAGCTGGTCCTGGGAGGTGTCCTGGGCCATCCTGGGACCCAGCTGTGCTGGGCTCAGCCCACCCCAGGATCCCAGCTCAGCCCACCCCATAATCCCAGCTCAGCCCA
>VXBB01005524.1:20707-39683 GCA_013399915.1 Illadopsis cleaveri | reverse complement strand
GCCGCGCCCCGGGGCTGGGCCCGGGCCCGCCCTGCAGCCTCACTTGTGGAGTCACAGATTGGTTTGGGTGGGGAGGGATCTGAAAGCCCACCCCATCCCACCCCTGCCATGGCAGCGACACCTCCCACTGCCCCCGGCTGCTCCAGCCCGGCCTCGGGCACTGCCGCGGATCCAGGGACAGCCACGGCTGCTCTGGGCACCCTGTGCCAGGGCCTGCCCACCCTCACAGGGAGGAATTTCCTCCTCGCGTCTCGTTGGGTGCAAACCCACGCTCCTGGGGACATTCAGCCCAGCCAGGGGGACACTGTGGCTGCCGGGACCCGGTGGGTCCGGGGTTCCTTTGGCTTGGGGGGTGACATTGGGACCCCTTTGTCCTCCCTCACCGGCCCTGGGAGAGCTGCTGGGCTCTGCCTCAGCCGTCCCAGGGAAGAAGCAGCTCCTTGGGAACAACCACGGGTGTTGATTTGTTGTTTTCTCCCGTAGCCATGGAGTGCAGAGACAAAGCTGCTGTTCCTCCACGGAAGCTCGTCCAAGGTAAGGCAGTGTCTCTCATCCAGCGCCGTTTTCAGAATGTTTCACACCTGATTTTGTGAAATACATTGGCTTGGCTGTGATTAAGCCATCTCTTAAGTGGCTCATCTCAATCTTATGCTTCAAAATGAATAAAATGCTTTGATATTTCCTGTCTAAGTAACCTGGTGTTGCTGTTGCAGCTCGGCTGCCCTTCAAGCGCCTCAATCCCGTGCCAAAGGAAAAACTCGATGTGGATTCAGAAGTCAAAAAAGCCAAGAGCTCCCCAGGTGCTTTTGTTCCAAGCAAGGATCCCTCCCTGGATGCCTCTGGTGCCTCCCTGGACAATGTGGAGAACGACTGCCAGCTGGGCTCAGATGGGAATTTGACTCCAAAACTCGTGAACGGGAAGGGTCCCTTGGACCATTTTATCCAGAAAAACCCAGGAGGTGACACAAGTGACCCTGGGGACCTCTCCAAGGGCTCCGGCCACGGACTCGGGGACAGCACAGAGAGGGGGGATGTGGATTCCAGAGCTGCTGTGACCAACTGCACGATAGGAAAAGAGCTGAGCTGCCTGAACTCCCGGCAGGGCAGCCCAGCAGGTGACTCCAGGGAGACTGAGGGGCCCTGTGCAGCTGCTGCAGCCGAGGCAGAGGAGGATTCAGGAGCTGGGATCCAGCCACGCTCCGGCCTCGTGGCAGGCAGGAAGGGCACCCAGGGCCAGCTGAAGGATTTGCTCTTTGAGGGGAAGGTGCCCGTGGTGCTGCTGGAGGACATCATGAGCCTGAAATCCCCTCAGGTGGGCTCTCTGGACTGCAGTGGCACGTCAGAGAACGAGGCCCTGGAGTCGTCCCACGAGGGGGACTCGGGACTGAGCCGGTCCTCGCTGAGCTCTGCGAGCTCGCCCGAGGTGCTGCTGCTGGCACAGCCCAAGAGGAACAGCAGCCCCTTGGCTGCCTCCACGCCTGCCAGGAAGGTTGGTCTGCTCTGCTGTGGCACAGGAGCTGCTGTGGTGCGACCTTTGGGGTCCTGGGGTGGTGGGGAAGGGGGTGAGTGGGGCAGTGAGGAGGGTAGGAGAGGTGGTGCTGGTTAATCACTGAGTCGCTGCACTTTGGGGTCTTTAAATCCTACAGCTAAAGGATTTTATCCTCCCTGGTTCTGCCTGCTGATACATTTACATCTGTTTAATGAAATGCCCACTTGGTGTTTTGGTAACAGCATCCAAGAGCAGTTTTCTGTGCTTTAGGTGCTGTTTCCCAAGCTCTGTTCATCCTCCTGGAAGCTGCTGTGAGTCCTGGCAGGATGTTCCCCCAGAACAGCCAGTGCAGAGCTTTTCCAGCTCTGAATTTCTACAGCTGCCATGGAAAAGCTCTGGCACAGAGAAGCTGTGGCTGCCTCATCCCTGGCAGTGTCCCAGGCCAGGCTGGGTGGGGATTGGGGCACCCTGGGACACTGAAAGGTGTCCTTGCCATGGCAGGGGTGGCACTGGATGGGCTTTAAGGTCCCTCCCAACCCGAAGCATTCTGGGATTCCATGGAAAAGCTCTGGATGAGGGGGTTTTTGGTCACCTGAGTTTCAGTTTAGCAGCTCTGCTTCAGCAGGAGACCCCCCCCCAAATCAGACACCCTGATTTTTGGGGCAGTTTTGACAGAGAAGCTTACAAGGGCAGCAGCATGGGCTGAAATAACACGGGGGTGGTTCTCCCAGTCCTCTTGTTGTGTTTATCAAATCAAACGATCAATTCCTCCTGTGTGAAAACTCCCAGTCTTCCCTCCCTAAAATAAACAGACACACTCAGGCAGGCATGAAGTATTTCCAGTGTAGCAGAACAACAGAAAGAGCTCCTGGTGTAATCCAGTACTGCCAGTGGGGCTGGGTTTGCTCGTGTGCTGCTCCCCCAAAATCAGGGTCTGCACCCCAAATGTGCAGCTGGGAGTCCTGGCAGGTTTGTTTTCCTGGCAGGAAACAGCTCTGAGGAGCTTGACTCACTTGACAGAACTCCTGTTTTGTAGCAGATAAATATAGAAAATAAAGCAGTTGGGCTGTGTTAGCCTGTTAATCACAATTTAAATGTGATGCTGTGAATGGCAGGAGGAGGAGGGGGGGATCCAGTAAATCAAGTCATAAAGTGCTGAAATATTGACAAATTAGGCCTTTAACCAGTCTATGAACAATGATCTTAAGCATAAAACACCTTTTTCTTCCCCCCATAAATAGAAGATAAATGAGAAGTGTGCCCTGTTTGGAATTTAGGGTCAGTGAGCTGTTACTGGGGGACGACCAAGTGCACTGTGATGACAAGAAGAAACAGTGTTCAGATGTGGAAAACTGTCCTTGTGTCCATAAAGTTGCAGCTAAATATCACAGCAAGATAGGTGGCTGCAAAAGAAAACCCCAAACAAACCCAAGTTTGGCTGGAAGGAGCTTTGCCTTATTGAAATGTCCCCTGGGTGCTGAGGGAACCAGAGGGGTTTGTCCATGGTGAGGATTTCATGGCTGCAGGAACACTGGGATGGAGATGGGGAGACTGGAGATGCCTGAGGTGTGTCCCCATCCTCTGCTCTGGGGGAATTTGGAGTGTCTGTGTTTAATCTGCAGCACGAGCTGGTGTCACTCAGGCTGCAAAGGCAGGACCAGGATCTCCTCTAAAACTTGCATTTTGTAATTACAGGTACCTCAGAAATTCCACAGAAGTTCAGCAGAGAAGGAGAAGCTGAGATTGCAAAGAGTAAGGCATTTCCCTGACACCCAAACCTCCCCTGAGCAGCCAGCAAAGGCCTTTGCTTTTCTCTCAGCCCAGCTGGAACATCTTTTTGCCATTTTTCCTCACCCTGAGGAGCGTGGAAGAACCTTTAATGCAGGCAGTTAAAGTGCTTGGCTCTTTCCAAAGCTCCTGAATGGATCTGTGGGTGCATCTGGGGCTCTCTGGGAAGAGATTGGAAACATTTAAGCCCCCAAAATGTTGGGTTTGTTTTTTATTAATCCACGAGGCAAGTGGGGCTCTATGCCTGTGGCATCCCTGAGAATGTCACCACTGGATGCCACCACTGGGAATGCTCAAGCTCCAGGTTCTGTTTGCTTGGATGCAGCTCCTCAGGAAACTCTCTCCTAATTCTGCTGCCAGTCGTGGAATGCTGGATTTGGAGGAGGCTGAGGGGTTTCCAGCAGCCAGTGCTGCATGAATGGGCTTTTTGGGGTTGTTTTATCTGCCCCTGGGGAGGTTTGTGCTCGGGAATTCTGCGTCTCTCCGTGGCTTGTTTATAAACTTGTGTGTTTTTATGTAAGTTGTAGCTGTAAAGCTCCTTGCTTTTTTTCCCAGTGCCCCATATAGAATTCCAATCTGTTGTTTTCTTTCCCTTCTATAGCTGTGTTTAAAAATAGCAGGGATGGGGAGGGGAGGGAGGAAAATGGAAGCTAAAAATGATGCTGGGAATGAACTAAATCCACCAGTGAGCTGCCAGCTTCACACCAGCTCCCAGCACATTCCATGACTCAGGCTGACAGTGTTGTTTCCCTGCCATTGGCACCATTTGGCTGTTGGTGGCTTTCTGCAGTCATTTGTGTTGTGACACTGCTCAGGAAGCCTTGATGTTGACAAGGAGAGATGTGAAAATCAATAAAAGAAAACTGAAAATACCCAGAGAGGAGCTGGGAGTGTCTGGGGAAGAGGCAGATCCTCCTCTCCTGGTGACATCACCAGTGCCTGCAGCACAGGAAAGCTCTTCCTCTTTCATTTGACATTTTTCTCCTTTGTGTCAGCAGAGCCATGGTGGGAGTTGCAGTTGTTTTGGGAGGAAACAACATGAAAGGCAACACTTCCAATAAAATCTTCCCCCCACACTGTTCCCAGAGTGCCCCTTGAACAAGCTCAGGGCACTGGGGGTGGCTGATGATCCAAAATGGAAGAGAACAAGGGATAATCTCCACAATCTGGACTTTGGAGACTCACACTATTCCCCGAGATCATGGAATATCCCAGCTGGGGAGGGACCCACCAGGAGCATCAAAGTCTGATTTCTGTGGTAGTGGAAACCATCAGAAAATCCTTGTGGGTTTATGATGCCAAATCAGCTCAAATTCACTCGTAGAAGTGCCACCACTGTAGCCCTGTGATGACACCAAAGCATGAAAGCTTAGCTCAGGAGAAAATATTTTGTAAAGAATCTGAAATCTCCTATTAAATAAGGGAATAATTACGATTTTCTAATTCCCATCTAATTTTCCATAATGCTACAGTGGTAATGAAGATGACTCAATACAAAGCTTTCTTTGATGCTTAGAGAAATGGAAACACCTTTTTTTTTCTTTTTTTTCTTTTTTTTTTTTGTTAAGGGAAAAGAATAATTAAAGCTTTCAGAGAGGCAGCACAAGGAGGCTCAGCTGGCACCAGGGAGCCGTGGATGTGCTCCCACCTGGTTTCCTGGGAAAAGGATGAGGGTCCCTCCCCTTGCAGGAGGTTAATCAGGGGGTGGGTTTAGTTCCCTCTCTGAGAGATGAGATGCTGGTTTTGCTCAGGGGGTTTGTGCAGCTCCCTGAGTGTCCCCTTTGTGCCCCAGGACCAGGAGCGCGCCGACAAGCTCCAGAAGCTGCAGGCAGAGAGGGAGGAGAAGGGCAGGCTGAAGGAAGAGGCCAAAGCTGCCAAGGAACGAGCTAAGGAGGAGGCCAAGAAGAGGAAAGAGGAAGAGAAGGAGTTGAAAGAGAGAGAAAGGAGGGAAAAGAAGGAAAAGGAAGAGAAGGAGAAAGCCGAGAAGCTGCGAGTGAAGGAGGAGAAGCGCAAGGAGAGGCAGGAGGCTCTGGAGTGAGTGCCTGGGGTCCCCTGGGGGTCTCTCCCAGCTCTCCTGGGGGTCCCTGTGCTCTTTCCATCCCCACCTTTCCCTCCCCTCGCCCTCCCAGAGGCTGCTCTGCTCCAGCTGGGCCTGGGGTGGCTCTGAAATGCCTGAGGGACTCTCTGCCCCCGTCCCAGCAGTGCCTTCTGCTGCTCTGGGCTTCCCCTCCTGACCTGCCTCACTTGTGCTGGCACTGGGCCCTGTTTGTTGAGGAAGTCACCTGTGACTTGGTAATCCCTCAAATCTCCTGGTATTGAGGGAAACTTGAGGCAGCCTCTTAACTTTGTGGCTAAAATGGGTCAATATTTGCTCTGGAAGGAATGAACAAAGCCTCCTTCACACTTAACCAAGTGTGGCTCTTGGCTGGATTTGACAGATGATCCTCGTGGTGGGGTCTGGGTCAGGGTCTGGGGCTTCCCACCTTTCCCTCAGTGCAAATAAAAAATAAACCCTTCCTGGTGGGTGACAATTCACATGGTCTTTGTTTTTTCAAGGGCAAAACTTGAGGAGAAGAGAAAGAAAGAAGAGGAGAAACGGTTAAAGGAGGAGGAAAAGGTAAAAATGCTTTCTCTGGCTTGTCTCTAAATTCTTTCTGGGGTGAGATGGTGTTGGTGGTGCCAGCTGGGATGGAGCAGGTCCCTGTGGGCTGCAGCCTGTTCCCTCCCTGACCTGCTGGGGCTGCTCCATCCACATTTTTAGCTGTTCCCTTCACACCTGTTGGTTCCTTTGCTTTTACCCTCTCAAGTGTTTTCTGTGTGTGTGTTTTTGGGTGCCCACAAGTGAACTCTGCCCTGGCAGTGACACTGGAACCCTGCCTGTGTCAGGGAGGACAATGAGTGTTTTTGTTGAGTCACAGGAGCTGGTGACTGCCTGAACTTTGCTTTGTGCCTGGCTGCATTTGAAGTTGAGTCATGCATGAGCTCACCTTGAATTCCAGAGCTTTGTCCCATTTCTCTGTGGTGATGATTTGCATCTGGGTTCTCATTTCAGCGCATCAATGCACAGAAAGCAGAGATCACCAGGTTCTTCCAGAAACCAAAGACCCCACAAGCCCCCAAGGTGAGGGCTTGCTGTGCCTGTGTGTGTTGGTCTCTACCCTGATTTCCTTCTCTGCTGCCCCTTACAGCTTCTTAGGTGGTCAAAACATTGCTTTCTTTCTTAATTTCCTGCTCTCAGAAGTGTAAAGTATTTTAAGAAGGCCAGAGCAGAGACTACAGGAGACGTTTGTGGTTGGTTTAGTCAATCTCAGCTCTGCCTTCTGCATTGCCTGGAAGATCTGCTGGAGCCTTGCACAGGAAGGGCTTAACCTAAATCTTCACTTGACCTAAATCTTCACCTCAGCAGGTGTTTGTTGCATGTGTTGGTGCTGCAGTTCTCAGTGTCCACACCCTGACATTCCTCCCTCGGTGTTTCAGACCCTTGCTGGCTCCTGTGGGAAGTTTGCTCCTTTTGAAATCAAGGAGAACATGGTCTTAGCCCCCCTCAGCCGTGTTGCCCTGGATCCAGACTACCTAGAACAGCTGGATAAGCTCCTGCATGCCCAGAATGGTGAAGTTTCTTTCCTGAGGGATCTAAAATGTCGTAAACCACGAAAAACTGGGCCCACTTGGGTCAGTGACAGCAGTGACAGCGTGAACAGGTCAGTCTGGGGGCTTGCTTTGCTGCTGTTTTTGTAAGATGAGCTGCAGAGAGGGTTGGATTGGCACTGGAGAGGAGGGAAGGCTGGAGCTGTTCTATGGGCCCTGAGCCCCTTTGCCCTGTGTTCCCAGTGACGTGGTGGTGGTGGATAACTGCCAGGCAGATGCTGTTCCTGAGAGGGAGAAGTTTGGCAGGATGAAGCTGCTGCAGTTCAGTGAGAATCACCGCCCTGCCTACTGGGGCACCTGGAACAAGAGAACCTCCCTGATCCGAGCCAGGAATCCATGGTCCAAGGACACTGTAAGCACCTTCAGCCTGCTGCATTCTTCCCCTCTTTGTGCTCTAGGAGTTGAATGTGCTTGGCTAAGTCCTCTGGCTGCCTGGGATTTCTGAGCCATTTTGTTCCCTCAGCTTGGAAAGCCCAGGCTGGGCTTGGTGCTGTGCTCTCCAGTGATGGACAGGAATGTTGGCATTTCTTGCAGAAGCTGCTGGACTATGAAGTAGACAGTGATGAAGAGTGGGAAGAGGAGGAGCCAGGGGAAAGTCTCTCCCATAGTGAGGAGGTGAGGATCCTGCATTGCTGCACAAATCAGGAGCCACTTGCACTTGGCAGTGTAACTCCTAATCCATTTCTCTGCAGGATGATGAAGAGGAGGGAGAGGATGAGGATGAGGACGATGGGTTTTTTGTACCCCATGGGTACCTATCTGAAGATGAAGGTGTGACAGAGGTAAGGGAGCTGGATGTCCCTGAGTTTCCATCTCTGTTTGCAGTGAACTGTTAATGTCAACATTGGCAGGGGAGGAAAGCTCGTGGTGCTGGCAGGGCTGGGCTCCCTCAGCCTGCACGGTTCAGGAGCCCTGTGTGGCTCAGGGAACACCAGGCAAAGCTGGGTTTAAAAAGCTCTTTTTGTTGTTGTTTTTTTTTTTTTCCTGGCATGGGTGTAACGAGTCCTTTGTCCCCTGTGGCTGCAGGAGTGTGACCCCGAGAACCAGAAGGTTCGTCAGAAGCTGAAAGCAAAGGAGTGGGATGAGCTGATAGCTAAGGGAAAGAGGTTCCATGTCCTCCAGCCTGTGAAGATTGGCTGTGTCTGGGAAAGGGCAGCAAAGGACAACAGCACCAACACAGACCTGAAGGTGCTGCAGCAGTTCACAGCCTGTGTCCTGGATCCACCCCTGCCAGAGGAAGAGCAGCAGACACAGAAATGTAGCAAAAAAAGAGCAAAAGATCAGCAAAGTAAGACATGAAGGGCTAAACACTGCTTCCACACTGTTGTGCTGTGCTTTGGAGGCAGTAGGGGGATTATTGAGTGTTGAATCCAGAATGACCTGTTTGTGACAAGTCTGGAATCCAAGGAATCTCTGAGAGCTCTTGGAAAGGAGTTTTCTGGCAGTACCTCTCCAAAAAGTCTTGCTCTGGGCAATCTAGGAAATAAAGCCAAGCAGACTTGAGCAAGCTCAGGCTGAGGATGGGTTTGAGCCTGTTTATTGTTTGGGGGAAAAGGTTTGGTTTCTGTGTTGGGTTCCTGTGAGCTTTTCCTGCACCTGATTAACACAAGGACGTGAATAATTCACATGAAGGCCCAACAGGGGGTGAGGATTTCACTGCAGGGTGGTGTCATTAGTGGGGGTGAGTTTTCTACATTGAATTTAGCTGCTGTCACAATCATGGAATCCCAGAGTGGTTTGGGTTGGGCAGGACCTTAAAGATCATCCCGTCCCTGCCATGGGCAGGGGACACCTTCCACTTGCTCCAAGCCCCATCCCACCTGGCCTTGGAGCTTTTCAGGGATGGGGCAGCCCCAGCTCTAGAATCAGTCAGAAAGAGTGGTAAAGTACTGGAATGGTTTGCCTGGGGAGGTGGTGGAGTCACCATCCCTGGATGTGTTTAAAAAGAGACTGGATGTGGCACTTGGTGCCGTAATCTAGTTGAGGTGTTGGAGCACGGGTTGGACTCGATGATCTTGAAGGTCTCTTCCAACCTAGAAATTCTGTGATTCTGTGATTCAGTCCTGCTGTTTTCCCCCTCTGGAGTGACTGTGCTGATTGATGCCCCCATAATTCATGATGATGTACGTTGCCTTTCCCAAAAAAATCAATCCTGCTGTTCTCCCCCTCTGCAGTGACCGTTGCTGATTTACATCCCCCTTAATTTATGATTATTTAGGTTGGCTTTCCCAACCTTTTAACCCATGCTGTTCCCCCTTTTCTCCCCCCTTCAGTCCTGGCCCACCTGCTGCCTCTGCTGCACGGGAACGTGCACGGCAGCAAGGTGATCATCCAGGAGTTCCAGGAGTGCTGCCGCCGCGGCCGCTTCAGCGACGTCACCGAGGGCAGCGACCGGAGCCCCCCTGAGGCACAGCCCCCTCCTGGGGAGGACAGCGGGGTCCCCTCCAAGGCCAGGCTCAAGAGGATCATCTCAGAGAGCTCCGTGTACGAGAAGAGGCCCGAGTTCAGGATGTGCTGGTACGTGCACGCCGAGGTGCTGCGCAGCTTCGGCCACGAGCGGCTGCCCGTGCCCTGCCAGTGGAACTACGTCACCCAGGTGCCCTGCACGGGCAGGGAGGAGGGGACAGTGCCAGGCCTGGCTGTCCCCCAGCCCACCCCACCAGCAGCCAAGAGGAAAGCCACGGCCAGCATGTCCATCACCAAGTTCATGAAGAGACCTCGGGGTGCTGAGCAGGTGAGTGAGCTCCTGGAGGGGTGTTGTGCCCCAGCGAGGAGGGCTGGGAGGGGTTTGTACCCTGGGGTGCCCTCTCAGCTCACCCTGTCCTGCACACCAGAAAACCCTTTTTATGGGGAAAGAAGCGAAATGATGGGACTAAAGAGATGAGTTTCTTTTGTGTGTCTGCAGCTTGGACTCTCTGTTCCATTTGAAACGTTGCTCTCCTGCTGTTCTTCCATTCTCTGCTATTTGGCAGTGATTGCATCCAAGCTGTGAATAGTTTGAGAGTCTGCTTGGCCTTGGTTTTACAGCTGTGTGTAATTTGTGTGCAGGTTTTATGTGTGCCTGTGGCTGCCAGATGTACAGCCCCAGCTGATGACTTACAGCAGTTGCATGTGAACGGATTAAATGTGGTTCCCAAGTGCTGCAACTCAGCCCAGAGCAGTCTGTAAAGGCTCCAGCTCATCCTGACACACACAAAGCTGGATTTCAAGAGCTGGTTTAAAAATGCAATCATTCACAGGGACAAAATGAGCTGGAGTTGCAGTGGTTGCTGCTTGGGAGCTGTGTTGTGGTTTTCCTGTTGTTGCTTCTGCTTTTCAGGGCGACCACAGGTAGTGCTGGAGCCTAACCATGACTGAAAAATGGGATCATGGAATTCCAGAGTGGTTTGGCTTGGAAGGGAACCTTAAATCCCACCCCTGCCATGGGCAGGGACACCTTCCCCTGTCCCAGGCTGCTCCAGCCCAGCCTTGGGCACTGCCAGGGATCCAGGGGCAGCCGCAGCTGCTCTGGGAATTCCAGCCCAGCTCCTCACCTCCCTTACAGGGAGGAATTCCATCCCAGTATCCCATCCAACCCTACCCCTGGCAGTGGGGAGCCATTCCCTGTGTCCTGTCCCTCCATCCCTTGTCCAAATCTCTCTTCATGTTTCCTTTTGCCCCCTTCAGGCACTGGAGGGGCCACACTTGGGTCCCCACAAAGCTTGGGATGCTCTGTTGAGGCTTTAGCTGCTGGAACTTGGGGTTCCATCACCCTTCTGCTTCCAACCCCAGGGGCAGGGCAGGGTTTGAAATCCCTGCCAGTGGATTTATTCCTCCTTCCCTGTGCTCCAGGTTAGGAAAGAGCCCCAGAATGGTTTGGGTCGGGAGGGACCTCAAAGCTCATCTCATTCCACCCCCCACCCATGGACCACAGATGAGGCTTTTGATGCTTTTTATGCTTTGCCTTCCCAATTTATTCTTGGCTTTTTTGGCTTTTCTACTGAAAAAAAGCTCAGCATTCAGGTATTGATAGAGATCAGAGACTTGTGAGAAGCTGTTCAGCCCCCAAACTCCATCTGCTTGGCTTTTTTCTTGTACACTAAATAAAGGCAGAGATAAAAGTCTCTGCTTGGCACCCACTGGAAATTCAGCTTATAAGGGAGCAGAAATAGCAAAACAAAGGCTTTTAGGAGAATTACATCACCAGCCTGAATGCTTCAAAGCTTCTCAGAGCTGTGCTGGGGAGGTGCAGCTCCAAGCAGAGGTGTCACAGCCCCAGAAGCCTTTTCATCCCTGATGTCTCAATCAGCCCAGCTCAGGTTTTAAGGTCCCACCCAAGGTGTGGAGCCAGGCTGGGAGGGCACAGCTGCCAAATTCCCACTCTGGCAACGTGTTCCTCTGCTGGGGAGCTCACCCCAGGGCTTGTGTGAGTAAAGGTGCTCTTACATAAGCTGTGGAGAGAAAAATGCTGTGCTCAAGTGGGCAGTACCTGCCCACGTGTAGGAGGGATTTAATCTTGAGAACTGGCACTTTATTGAAAGATGTAAATTTGAAAATTTCTTGGCTTGGAACAGTTTTTAGGGGATGGGGACCAGAATTTTCATTCCAGTTCCAGCTGAAGGGAGAAAAAAAACCCCAAACCTCAACAGACCCTCACAGCTGGGCAACTTCAGTTTGTGTTGTCACTCCTTGGGTTCCCTGTTCTCCATTCAAAATAGAGAATTTGGGCTTTTGCCATGGCAGGAAACCTGGGCAGCAAGGGAAGAGCTGCCAGCACTCCCTGAATAAAAACTGATTTGATCCTTATCAAAGATGAGGAGGAGTTGGGAGAGAACAAGGCCCAAACTTGACAAGCAACAGTAATTCTCCATCTTCAGAAGGGAGACAACATCCAGAGGGGCTCAGGAGGCTCTGCACAATTCCCTGCCAGGAGGGGACAGCCAGGAGGGGACAGCTCCACTCCCAGGGAACAGCAGGACAAGAGGGAGCAGCCCAGGCTGCACCAGAGGGGGTTTAGGTTGGAGATTTAGGGAACATTCCTTCACCCCAAGGACTCTGCCCAGCCCTGGCACAGCTGCCCAGGGCACTGCTGGAGTCCCCACCCCTGCAGGACGGGGATGTGACACTTGGGGACATGGTCAGTGGTGGCCTTGGCAGTGCTGGGGAACAGTTGGACTCGCTGAGCTTTATGAATCTGTGACTGTGAAAATAATAAACAGAGAGGGGGGAGAGATTTTTCCTTCCACCAGCCCAGCAGGAGTCAGGTTTCCCTGCAGGCTGAGCTGTGGGGGCTGCTCTGCACGTTGTGTAACAGGGAGGGATCCTGGAGCAGGAGCTTGGCCTGGCTCCCACTGTGTGTGCCACTGCAGATCAGGGCTTGTGTCACCACTCAGTGGCTCTGGGAGCTGGGAATTGCAGGTTTTCCTGCCCTCCAGACGTGCCCAGCGCTGCCTGTGCCACGGCTCAGCCTCCTGCCTCACACCTGCTCCCTGCTCTTCCCCTCCAGGCTGCAGACATGGATGGATTTCAGGCAGACACCGAGGAAGATGAGGAAGATGATGACTGCATGATTGTGGATGTACAGCCAGGAAAAGGTGGGAAGGGAGAAGGGAACCAGGCTCCCAGGGGAGCAGGAACTGTGGGAGTTAAACTTGGGAGTTTTCTGCCCCTTTTTCACCATTCCTTGAGCTTTTCTTGCTATAGATATTTTATTCTAGATACTCCTGCTTTTTAACCTTTTTAAAGATGCTTCTTTGCTATTTATGGCCTTCTCCAAGCTCCTCTTGCTTTTTCTACCCTCTTTTTCCCTCCCATTGCCTCAGTGACACGGAGCCCTTGTGAGCAGCCAGTGTTACCTGCTTGTTTCTGGGAGCACAAGGGAAATAATGGAAATATTGGCTGCTCCCTGGGGCATGCAGAGCCCTTCCAGGCCTGGCAGGGTCTGGCTTCTTACCCCTCTGGTGCCTCCTCAAAAGTGCAAATTGTCTGAAGGAAACAACATCAGGGAGCAGCTTTGCTGCTTTGCTCCACAACCTGAGCAGTTCTTGGTGTTTTTGTCCCACTTATCCCTTGGAAAAAATGGCTTCAAAGCCCCTCTGCTGCAGCATCTCCTTCCAGGCTGTGCTGGGATGAGGATGTGGAGCAGCTCCTTTCATCTCCAAGAGCTTTTGGACGTGATCACAGAGATCAATGAGCTGACTCCAGGCACGTGCTTGTGCTTTCCAGAGCTCTGGGCTCTTTCTTCCTGCTCACAATGGAAAAAGTGGGTTTGTGTTGGGCAGCTCCTCGGGGAGATAAGGACAGGAATTCTGTAGTGTTTGACCCATTCCAGGCATTATCTGGGCTCTCCTTCCTCTCTGAGCTCCTCTCAGCTCCCAAAACAGGCAGTGGGGACTGCTTGACAAGAAGCCTGGCTTTAATCTTAAGCTTCTTTTGCTTATTACCAGGCTCTGGGATGAAAACCTCGCCTGGGGTTTGTCACCTCTTGTTCTGAGGGTGCCACTGAGCAGCTTCCCTCCCTCAGGCTCTGCTGACACACATGCAGCTCTGTTTGTTTGGCTCTGCCTGACTCCAAAGCACTGAAAAGATTATGAAAATCCTTTTTTTATGGTTGAAGTGATTTTTTTATTATTATTATTCTGGATTGGTGATATTAAATACGCAGCCAGTATTAAAACCAGTTTTTAAATAGTGTTGAAAAGGAGACTCACAACAGATGCAGGAAGCTAAGACAGATCAAACATAAAGCAGTCAAATTCCACTGGATTAATGAGAATATTTATAAAAAACAAAACAAACCCAACACATTCTCTCCTTTGCAGGTTCTACAGCTTCAGAATCCAGTGGCACAAGAGCTTCTCACCAGGACAGCAGCATGGTCAGCCCATCTAATACAATTTGAGACTTAAAATGCCTACTAACTCCTCTGTATGTATGTAGAACGAGCTAGAAATTTTTAAACCTTGTGTATCTTTGACCAAGATACTTGAAAGTATTCCACATTTCTTGTAAAGAGAAGACAGCACTTTGTTCTGCTTCAGACCAGATGGAAGCTTAAATTTTTAGTTTTAGCTTTTTAGCTTTTTTTTAAAAAAATACTGCATATTAATCTGTCCTTAATAAAGCATTATTGAAATTTTGATACTTCTTTGTAACGGAAGGTATCTAATTTATCTTTAAAAGTAGTTGAGGGCTTTTGGAATAAGCTTATTGTGATGCCACTGGGGAATGACTGTTCATAATGTTGTACAGCGTGGCCTTGGGTATAAATGATGTACAATTATATGTGAATTTATGCTCTTGTACCATCCTGTTTGTGGTCTTACTTCCTCCAGAGAACAGCAGCAGGGCTTTATCTTTGGAAAAGGTAAAATGCATCATTTTTCTTATTTTGGGACAGGTTGGACAGGTCAGGGCTAGATTCTCAGTCTCTTGTCCACATCAGAGCTGGGCTCTGTCCCACAGGAAAACTTTGAGGTATTAAAGGACTGAGCTGGCATCAAACTTGGTGATACACAGAACAAACCTGCTGGGGCTTTCAGCTTCACATGACTGGTGAGTTATGAATTGGTTCTTTAAAAGATTGTCTGTAATTGGAGGTTTATTCTCTCCCCCTGAGCAGCAGCAGTCGCTGTTCCCTGCTGTCACTCTCTGCTCTGTGAAGGGACAAGGGGGTGATGCTGCCCCAGTAACACCAGTGCCAGACTGGTTTGGCATCTCACACCTACAACAGCAATGCAACTCAAACAACTGGGATCAGAACCAAGTCTTTAAATAATTCCATTTAATCAGACTAAGTGTACCTTTATCCAAATAGCTTCTCTCCAATAGGAGTTACAGTGCACACAGAAGCAGGAGGGGAAGCTGAGCTCTAAACCCAGCCCCATAGCCGGGCTCAGGTTGGTAATCCAGCCTCACAGACCCTGTAATCCCTGCTCCAGCACCTCCTTGGGAACACCTCAGGCAGTCCCTGCTGCAGTTTGGTGTGCAGAGCCCCTGGGAGCAGCTCAGTGCCACAGGGGAGGGGACAGCAGCGCCCAGCCCCTCTGCAGAGCTCCACCAGCACCACCTCTGAGCCCACCGAGCTCCACCAGCCTCGGGAAAAGGAGGGACGAGTCTAAAGCCAGCAGCACTGGAGGCACGGCCCTTTATTTCAGGAGAGAGTCCGGGCGCCGTCGAGCAGCTCGGGCCTGAGGGGGCAGCGCCGCTCCTCCTCCTCCCCCGCCGCCGCCTCCACGTCGGCCATGACCGCGGCGTCCCAGGCCAGGCTCAGCAGGGCCGAGGGCACCTGGGCACGACAGGCACGGCGCTGAGCACGGCCAGGGAAGGGTGTGTGCAACGCCAGGAGTCCTACAGCCCATCTGGTCCCACCCCTGCCTGGGGCAGGGACACCTCCTGTTGTTACATTCATACCCCAGAGGGTTGGGGTAGCCACAGCTCTGTGCCCTTGGAGTTTAGAACACCCTTTGTGCATTTACAGGCCTGGAACTGCTCAAATTGAGAAGGACGAGGCTGGATTCTGCAAAGCAGCTCCAACTTTGGGCTTTCTGTTCATACCCTCCCTCACCATCGCTGCCTTCCCTCGTTCCCAGCCCCTCACAGCTGCTTTGTGCTCCAGAGGACCCTGCACTTCCCTCCACACCTCAGAGCCCCCAAGCAGTTACTGCTTTGTTTGTGCCTAAAGTGAGGGCTCAGAGCACAGCTTGGGGCTCTGGAAAGGCACAAACTTCTCCCCTGACTCTGACAGCCTCAAGATGCTCTGGAAGGTACCAACAATCATTTTTTTTCACTCACCAACCCACATTCATTGAAGGCCAAGTTCTCATCAGTCAGTTTGAGACCTCCAGGTCCCAGGAGCTCAAAGGGCAGCCAGTCATCTCTGAGTGCTTCTCTCACAAAGTTGTAGAGCACAGATACTGATTCTCGGGCATAAAAAGTCCCTGCCATGAGAAAACAAGGTGAGAGAGTCTGGCATTTACCAAAATCTAACCTTTTGTGGTCGGTTCCGTGGGGCTTCACCTACTGATGCTGACTTGATCAACGACTTCCCTGACACGCAGCCAGCCTGATTTAACTGAAAACTATAAAAGCAGAATCCCCAAAGAAAAATACTCAATTGTTGGGACCCCCTGCCAGCCTGTAACAAAGAGCTGGGAAAGCCTGAAATGATTTCCAGAGTTCTACTGGAAAATTTGAAGAGGATTTATGCTGTTGTACAGTCTGACATCACACAGGCAGCCTCACGCTGGCTGCTGTCACACACTGATCTAATGAGTCCAGCTTGTTTCCAGAGGCCTGGGAAGAGCAGACTTTAATTAATGATGCCTTGAGATTCTTCCCCCTCTCTGTCCAATCCTGGCTTAAAATCCCAACCCTGAGCAGGGGCAGGGTTTGGAGATGGGAAGAGTTCACGGAGAAACATTACCCCACTGTGGTTTTGGGCTGGCTTATTCCACCAGCTGCACTCAGCACCTCCTGTACCCACTCCCACTACAAGTACCCTCCTCAGAAGCTTCTGCAGGTGCCCCCAGGAAGACTGAGGAGCCTCTCTCACCTTGGAGGATGTATCCATCGGGGAAGCGCACCCGGAGCAGGGTGTAGTTGTACTTCCTCATCTCCCTCTGCTCCTCCTTCTCGCGCATGGCCCTGGTCCTCAGCATCGCCGCCTTCTCCACCGCCTCCGTCCTGTGGGGGGACAGACCCTTGTAAGGCCCCCGGGGAGAGAGCCAGGAGCTCCTGGCTGCTGTCCCCTGGCCCTGCCGCCTCACCGGAGCCGCTGCTCCCTGCGCAGCTCCTCTGCAGTCAGGTTGAAGAAGTCGTGGGGCAGCTCGAAGCGCGCGGCCGCGGGCGACGGCCGGAACACCGTCAGCTGCCGGTGCAGCTGCGCCCGCACGGGCTCCGAGCTCAGCAGCTGCTCCTTGTGCTCCTTCAGCTCCTCCAGCCTGCTCAGCATCTCCTCCTTCAGCACGTAGAACTCCTCCGTGGTCTCTGCAAGGACAAGGACGGGGCGTGCGGCTCTCGCTCTTCAGGGCAGTGACACGCAGGGCCAAGGGTCTCTGGGAAAATGTCATGTCCCAACAAGGAATGTGCAGGCTCAGAGGGGGTTTTTGTTCCAGCCCTGGAGTAATGAGCTCTGTGGAGCTGTCAGCAAGCAGAGCTGCCCCCCAGCACCCCCCAAAGCCCTGACTCCACATTAACACCGTCAGTTCTTGCCTTGTCCTGGAACAGGCAGTGTTTTTGTCTCAAACCCGACAGCCTGGAAAAATTTGTGTGTCCCTTCCAAGCAGCTTATCCTTTCCTGCAAGAAAAGGACAGGATTTAGATGGAGTTTGCTCCAAGCAAGAGCTTCCCAAGGCTGAGCAGCTGTGGGAGTCTGAGCTCACCTGGAACACCTTGTTCTGCAGTTTGATTTTCCGGTATTTCTCCTCCTCCGGATGGAGATAAATGTTATCCAGGTACCTGCAGGGAGAGGAACGCACTGCCTGGATCAAAGCACTCCAAGGTCAGAGAGAAAACAGAGACCTCACAGTATTTCTCACAGAGAAAAAAGCTGAGAAACCCAGGAAAATAAAATACATCTATGTCTTGGGGCCAAACCAGACAACCAGCAGCTCCTAAACCTCCTGCATTAGTGGGACCAACCCCTCCAGGATGCTGACATCAGGTCAACTGACAAATTGGGTGGTTCAAGACTTCAGTTTTCTTCCAAAAAAAAGACTTTGCCAGAAGCTGAGCAAGGAAATCCACCAGGGAAGGGATGAGCTGCCCGTGCCCTCAGTGACACTCACCTGGCCATGGTTTCCACACATGCCCGGACCTTCTCCCGGTCCTTGTTGAAGGTCTGGATCTCCATGATGGAAGCAGCCACTGGGTCCACAGAGAAATACTGGGGGAGAGGGAGAGAAGCTGCTCAGGGAGGAGCTGACCCCAGCTCAGCTCAGTTGTTCCCCATTTGCTTGGCTAGAGATGATTTAACAGGTAAAGTGAAATTGCCCTGGAGGAGATTTTACAGGTGGGTTGGCGAGGTCACTGCTGGAGGGAACCCACGGCACAAAAGGAATTTGAAGAGGGAAGGGAAGGAGTTTGAAGGGAAGCACTCACTGCCTGGATGGCTTCTCGGAGCTGCTTTTCCTTCTGGTCTTTCCTCACAATGGCACCAGTCAAGGGGCAGATGAAATAAACTCCTGAGACAGAGGGAGCAGCTGCCCCTTCCTCCTCCTGTTCCTGAAGGAGGTAAAACCAGGCACCAAACTGAGCACGGGAAGGTTTAGGCTGGATTATGTTTATAAATACCCTGGCAGATCCACTCAGGACAGGGCGAGCAGCCCCGAGAGGTGCTGAGCAGGGAACAGCAGCATCTCCCTCACCTCTTCCTCCATGGAGAGCCTCTTCTCGCTGGCAGCTGCCTCGGCCATCAGCTCTTTCCTCACTACAACAGACAAACCGCAGCTGGAGTGGAGCCTCGGCGCATTCCAGAGGCTTTTGGACAGCTCAGTCCTGCCCTGGGAAGCAGACACCCGCCCAGGTGTGGCGTCCCAGCCCAGGGCTGCACATGACCCCATTTCCAGGACAGATGACCCCATTTCCATGACAGCTGCCCCAAAACTCCCTGGAGAGCTCCGCGGTTCCCCGCTCCGCTCCTACCCTGGTTCTTGATGGCCTCCTGCGAGGAGCACGGGGCCTTTCCCTTGGGCTTCAGCTCCAGCCGGGCCAGCGCCGCGGCCGCCGCCCTCTGCGCCTCATCCGTCGGGGCCTGACGGCGCTTCGCGGCCGCCTCGGCTTTCGGCTTCTCCTTGGGGGCCCTGGCACGGGGGACACGGGCTCGGTGACCGCTCGTGCGGTGACACCCCCGGGCCCCGCGGGAAGGGGCGCTCGGGCCCGGCGATGTCGCTGACCCCGGCCCCGTGTCGGCCCCGTGCCCCGGGCAGGTACCGGCCGCGGAGGGGCCGGTGGTACCCGGGGGTGACGTTACCGCCGCTGGCATTACCGGAGGGTCCCCCCAGCCCGTACCGGGAAGGCTCCGACAGCTTCTGCCCGGGCCCCGCCGTCTTGAACTTCAGGTCGGCCTTGATC
>VXBB01005522.1:17398-50856 GCA_013399915.1 Illadopsis cleaveri | reverse complement strand
CGGCTGCGCGGAGGCTGCGCGGGATCTTCAGCCGCGCGCGGCCGCAGCTCCGCGGGGGGCGGGGCTGGGCCGCCGTCGCCGCGCACAATGGAGCCGCGCTCTCGTCATATGCAGGCCCCGCCCTCGCCCCGCCAGGCGCGGGTAGCTGAGCGCCGAAGAAGGGGCCGGGCTGCGGGCGCGGGGGAGCGCGGGTGAGGGGAGCAGAGGAAGGCACGCCCCTGTGTGCGGGGCGCCAGGGACAACGCAACACACGTGTGGCAGCATGACGGGCGCTGCCACCGCAGCGGCGGGACCGCGAGACGCGTGCACATGGCACCTTGCACGTGTGTGCGCGTGTGAACGGGTTGCGCGCAGGGACGCGGACCCACGCGCGCTGCACGGACAGTGTGTGACAGCACAGCCACGGGTATGCGAGGGGGTGTGGCACGCATACCCTTGACCTGCCTCCTGCAGCTAAAAGACCTTCCTCGCATCGAAAAGCCGCGGTGGGTTCTGGGGACACAAACAGCGAGTCCCATCCAGAGTTGCTCACGTCGCCCCCACCCCACCAGGACCTCCCATGGGAGGACTAGGTGGGCTCTGGAGATGCCAACAATGAGCCCCATTCGGGAGATCACCTCCCTCGACCCCTACTCAGGACCTCCAATGAGAGGATATGCCACCCAGCACCAGCTCTGTCCCTGTGAGGGCTCAGAGCTGGGGGATGGTGCAAACGCAGAGGAGAAAAACGTGCTCCCCAAGGACAGGCAAAACTGAGACAGGGGCACACCACTCACACCTGCCTAGGCCCTCGGGACGTGCAGGTACCCTATCTCTCTCCTCCAAGAGGCAGCAGCTGCACAGGGGGCAAGTCCAAGTCTGAGAGGAACTGCAAAGAACCTGACTCATTGCACTGGACACCCCCATAGAAGAACTCTGGGGACCAGCCCCTCTTGGGAGTATGGGACATACCCAGAGAAGAGCCCCAGGGACCAGTCATTCCAGGGGTCTGGGGGGCCATGGGTCTTACCCACTATGGCACCAGGCAGCCCCCAGACCATCATGGTCCCAAGGGCAGCTGCACCAGTGCCACCCTGGCATGAGGCAGACAAGGACTCCAGGCACCAGTGTGGGGTTGACAAGATCTGTAGTTGAAGGGGGGAGGCAAGCGAAAGACAGAGAGACTGACAGACGGAGGAGCATGCTGTGCCGTGCTGGCGCTCAGGCCAGGTCCTTGAAGGCATCGAGGTTGAAGGCTGTGTCAAGGAGCCGCTGCAGCTCTGTCAGGTGGGTTTTCTTATTGCCAGTGGCAGGGGCAGCTGCTGGCTCCCGCCCTGCATACCTGCCAGGGAGAAGGTGGGCCGTGAGAAGGGCCTGTACCGACCAATTCCGTCCCAGCCTCACAGCCAGCCCCTGCATCCTTACCAGACAGGCTTTGCGCGGTTGATGGTGGTGCGAAGCCGGGGTTTGACATAGTCATAATAGCCCTGGTTCTTGTGCTCCTCCTGGCACCACACCAGCTCAGCAGCTGGGTATTTCTGGGCTTCCTGATGGAGAAGGTCAAAGGGGAACGGGGAGAGCTGCAAGGGACACAGAGTGGTATCACACAGGGGACATGAGGCAGCATCTCAGGGGCTGCAAAACCCCCAGCCTGCAGGCATGGTGGTGGCAGGACCCTGCTCACCTGCTCCACCCTGGTGATCGCCACATCAGCCTCCATCTGCCGGGCCTTGCGCTCACGAGTCAGGTCATAGTACACTTTGCCAGTGCAGAACAGGACCCGCTTCACTTGCTCGGGGTTCTGGGCTGCAGGGCCATTGTCAGGGATGACACGGAGGAAGTGGGTGCCTGCCAAGGAAGAGAATGGCACCCTGAGCCACAGCAGTTCACAGTTCACTGTGCCAGCAGCCATTGCACCCACATCCTACGCCAGCCCCTTCCAGGACCCTGAGAGACAGTCAGGACTCTCAGGCAGAGTCAGTTGACCCAGGTACAGGCAAAACTCCCACTACTAACTCCCGTGCCACTTGGGGCAGCCAAATCTCAGTGCCAAGCGGCTGCTGATGGAGGAACCACCACTGAGCCAAGTCTCCCGAGGGTGACAGGCTCAGCCCTGAGGGGGAGGCTCCCTTGTGCCATGGAGAAGGCCCTGGCCTCACTTAGCCACTCTCCAGCATAGGGAGACTGCTGCCAGGCAGACTTTACCCAAGGCCACAGGTTCCTGCCCTTCACCCTGCGGAATGGCGCGGGGGGAACACAGGCAGCTCTGTGCTACTTGTACCTGGCAGCATGTCATCGAAGCTGGAGCGGGCTTCAGGGTGGCGCAGCAGCGACTTTGGAGTGAAGATTATCAGCTGGAGTGGGGGATAAGAGGCAGAGCAAGGTGGTCAGCCCTGCCAAAAACACCTCCCTGCAAGCCAGTGCTGGAGCAGACACCTGCCTGCCCTCCCCTGCCCATTCTGCCTAAGCAAGGGCACAGCTGGCCAGGCAGATTTGCTTCTCACTCAGCTGCAGTGCTCTGCCAGACGACACCCATCCCCGACAGCACCAACCATCCCAGTCAGGATGTCTGTCCCCTGGGGAAGAGGTAGAGGGGCTACCAGGGACTTTCCTGCCCCATGGCTGGAGCTGACTAGAAGTGGCTGAATTAGGTTACATAGCAGTGTCTGTTGGCTCCAACAGCCCTGACCTCCCCATGGAGTTTGGGAACAGGATCACAGTCCCTGCAGCCCACATGAGCAAGCAGCTGCACATCAAGCGCCAAGCCAGTCTTGAGTACCATGAGGTCCTTGCTCAGGCAGAGGCCAACTGCCCATGTCTGAGGTGCAGGAAGAAGCTGACCCCAGCCCTAACCCAGTCCAGCAGGGACACAGCATCCTGCCTGGGCACCAAGCTGGGCACGGAGCTGCTGGCACTTACTGGTTTGCGGAAGGGCAGGAGGATCTGGCGCCGGAGGACGTGGAAGAAGTTGGCTGGAGTGGAGCAGTTCACGACGATCCAGTTACATTCATAGAGCTGACGCACATCAAAGTCATCCAGCTTCTGCCTCGGCCGGCACAGGTGAGGGGATTTCAGGAAACACAAGGTACCTTTTGGCCTTGCAGCTCCAGCAGCATGGAGAGGAATGGTCCCCAGCCCGCCCTCCCTCCCTTTCCTTCCTTCCCTTCCCTCACACAGAGGGGAGCACACAGAGACCCACAGAGACCTGTAAGAGGCTCCAGGGCTGTGCCCTCCACCTTGGTCTGGCCATGGGGGTGGCCAGCAACCCCCTCTCATGCCACTTTCAGGGCCACCTCTGCCTCAGACTATGCCACAGCCCCAGGTTCCATGGAGGTCCAGCCTGGGTACCAGGTTCAGGCCCTTTCCCCAAACCCTCTGGGCAGCATGAGACCAAGGCATGCCATGCCTCCTGCCATTGGGTCCCACCGTGCTAAGCCTACATGGGTGTTGCTGCCCTCCACCCAGCCCAATCCAGGGCACAGGAGGGCCAGGCTGAGCACCACACCATGGGGGCCACCACTCACAGGGAAGACATCAGGATCATCATTGCACATCTGCAGGAATCGCTCCGGGCGAGCAGAGGAGTGCTCGGGACCCTACAGGGACCAAGAAGGGGGATGGTCATTGCAGGTCAAGGCAAGCATGAGAACCTGACATCAGACACTGCCATGTTATGAGCAGTGTTCCGTCCGTGCCACTCCTGTGTCCAGGGTTCTGCCTCCAGGGTGAGCCAGGGGAGTCCTTACCATGCCCTCCATGCCATGAGGAAGCAGCAGGACAATGCCATTCTGCCTGACCCACTTGGCCTGCCCGGGACAAATGAACTGGTCGATGATGCATTGAGCAGTGTTGTGGAAATCCCCAAACTGAGCTTCCCAAAGAACCAAGGCATTGGGACTGGCCATGGCAAAGCCCAGCTCGAATCCTGAGGAACAGAAAAGCAGTTAGAGGGTTGGGTTACCCTTCCAGAGTGACCTCACCCTGGGCAGTGAGCAGAGACCTACTCACTCACCCAAGACACCGTACTCTGACAGGGAGCTGTTGCAGACAGTGTACGGAGCCTGGTTGGGCCAGAGGTGGTTCATGGGGATACAGATCCTCTTGTCCACATTCTGATCATGCAGGACATGGTGGCGATGGCTGGAAAAGAGAGAAGAGTAACTTCATTATCAGCCTTTGGATCGCTTCCACAAGGGCTGGAATTGCCTGTAAAGCTTCCAAAAGCAGGGCTGTACCTAAATGTCCCCCTCTCAACATCCTGGCCACTCAGGCGGATGTGGATACCCTCTTTGAGCAGGGAGCCAAATGCCATGTACTCTGCCAGGGCCCAGTCGACTGTCCGGTTCTTCACCATCTCCCCACGAGTTTTCAGAATACGGCTCAAACCTGCCAAGACAGGAGCGAGTTCATAGCCAGCATGGGACAGAGCTCCAGCGACACCAGGTTTGTTCCATAACCAGCCCACAGACTGACAGACTGCAAGTGCTATGGGCAGAGGAACGGATTCACCTCTTCTGGAGGGATGAACCATGGGTGAGGAATCAGGACTGTAGAGAAGGATCAGCTCCATAGAAGAGCTATTCCTTGGTTCACTTCCCTTACCCACAGCTTCTTCGTGAACCGGTTCTCATAGAGTCTGGGTGAGAAGGAACTTTAAAGATCATGCAGCCCAACCCCTGCCACAGGGGTTTCTTGCACTAGAAGGGACACTTTCCAGTAGACCAAGTTGCTCCAAGCCCTGTCCAATCTGGCCTTGAACACTTCCAGGGCAGCCACAACTTCTCTGGGAAACCTGTGCCAGGGCCTTACCACCCTCACCGGGAAGAATTCCTTCCCAATATCCCACTGCCAGAGGGCAGTGGGAAACCATTACCTCTTGTCACTCTGTGCCCTGGTGCAAAGTGCCTCTCCATCTTTCTGGAAGCTCCTTTAGACACTGGGTCTCTAAGGTCTCCCTGGATCCTTCTTTCCTTCAAGCTAGACACACTCAGCTCACTCAGAGTTCCTGCACAGAGGCTCCAGCACTGGTATAATTTTCAAGGCCTCCTTTTTACCTGCTCTAACAGGTCCAGGTTTTGCTTGTTCTGGGGCCCCCAGAGCTGGACATGTGCTTCAGGCAGGGTCTCAAGAATGCAGCACATGAGGAGGATCCCCACCCTTGACCTGCTGCCCACATATAATGAGGCAATCCAATACGTCCCTTCCTTCCAGGCCACATACCAGCGTATCTCACATCTCTTTGGAACAAATGCCCAGTCTGGCACAGTTTTCACAAGCTCCTACCTCCATGGATAGTGAAATCCTCCACTGGCACCGAGCTGGCCACTTGACCAATGTGTGTCAGGTCCTCTTCATTAAGGCCAGTGGAAGGGCAGGTCATACTCCGGGGCTGCCCATCCAAAGTGAAGAAACCTGTCGGAGAAGGAGAAACACCATGCTGCAGGAGATGTGCCAGATCCATGGAAAGACCTCAGGTCATGGACACCCTCAAGCAAAGGTGAGGACACCAGGAACAGGAAGAGTACCACTAACCTCCCCTGTGGGGCGGTTTACTAGAAAATCTCTGCCATGGCTCTAGAGAGGCCGGGTGCTTTGCTATGGTCTCCAAATCGCTGCTAGTGCCTTACCTGGCCAAGGTGAGTCCAGCCAGTGCTTGATGTGCAAGATCTTCTCATCCTTGGATCTGGCATGGGCCTCCTCACAAATCTTATCATACTTGGCAATTTCCTCCTGAAAGGCAGAACCAGGAGGCAGAAAAACATTAACGGGGGATCTTCAAACAAGGGTGTTGAGCCTAAGGACCTTGGTGTAAGCTTGCAAGGGTGCTGGAGGGCAGAGGTGATCCTCACAGCAGGAAGTCCCAAAGCTGTGCAGTTCAGCCTCAGAGAGCATAGCCACAGCTGGGACTCATGTACCCCAAAGCATAGCTCTGCTACGCTCAGAGCTGACATCTTGTGTTCAACCCTACTGATGCTGGAAGGTGGTGCCAGGGCAAGCAGGGCTGGTGGAACCTCTGCATCGCAAGCTGCCCAAGCAGCAGAACTGGGACAAAATCTGCCCCAGACACCTGTGGCCACAGCAATCCTGAGCACTGGAACCTGCTTGTGCTGCAGTGGCCCAGAGCTGCATGGCCTGTTCCACACTGATCACAGAGTGATTCTTGAACTAGATGTTCCTGCACTTTTCAGAGCTGGCACAGTTCAAGGATGAGCCTTGGCTCCGAACTCCATCACTGCCAGGTCTGCAGCATGCAACCAATCCCAGCACAGCTCTGCCACCTTTAGGTTACAAGCACAAAAGCACATGGTTCCTGTAGGCCCATGTAGGCTTCATACAGTTCACACCCAGGTCTGAACTACATAAGTAGTTTTCCCTGAAAATGCCACCAGCAGTTTTCCTTTTAGGCTCCACAGATGGTACCTCATACTCTGGCTGATTTACCACCCCTTGGGAAATCAGCAGCTCTGCATATTTCTGCAACACTGGCTTCTGTTTCCGGATCTGTTTGTACATCAGGGGTTGCGTGAACATAGGTTCATCCATCTCATTGTGCCCGTTGCGCCTGTAACAAACCTGCCAGGAAAGGAAAGAGCCTTTGAATGCAGTTGCCTGTGACCTACCACTCCAAAAGCACTGGGGAGCTACCTAGGTCATGTGAGGGAGGGTCCCAAATAGCCTAGGAGGGACCCAAGCATAGCCCTGACAGAGTCCCAGCTTCAGAGACTTGTGCCACATTCCTTACCAAATCCACCACCACGTCCTTGTGGAAGGTGCTCCGCCATTCTGCTGCCACATTGCACACATAGACAACGGCCTCAGGGTCGTCTGCGTTGACATGGAAGATCGGCGCATTGACCACACGGGCTACATCAGTTGGGTATGGGGAGGAGCGGGCCATCCGAGGGTCTGTTGTGAAGCCAATCTGTAGCAAGTGAGGGGAAACAGGATGAGCACAGTGTTACCAATTGGATTTGGGACGCAGCTTTGCTATGCTGCTCCTTCTTTGGACACTGATGTCACAGCTGGCTCGGCATGAGGCAGCTGCGCTTTGCTGTCCCAGGAAACTGTCCACACAGCTCCAAGGGCAGCTCAGCTGCTGCAGCTGGGCTGTGGATACACAACCTGTTTGTCTTCTGTATCTAGACACAGTGGCACATTCTAATACCTGCTCTAGCTGTGGGGACAGGCTGGTCCCAGTGAGACACCTCTGGTTTCTGTGGCAGCAGATAGGATCATCCCTGTCAGACCTCGCACACTGAGCATCAGGTTCTATCACCTCTGCACCAGACTAGGCTCAAAAGCTGCTGCTGTTGAGCAGCTGGGTGAGAAGGTACCCCTTGCTGACCCCAGGTTAGGGGTCCTGCCAGGAACACTGGCAGGGAAACAGCTGCTGCTGGTTCCAGCTACTCCCTGCCCCAGAGCCTGCAGAGACAGCTCTGCCAGGGACCCACAAGCACAGGGTATTTGCTGCTCACCTGGTTGTTGACCACAACATGGACAGTGCCGTGGGTGGTGTAGGAGGGAAGGTCGCTCAGGTGAAATGTCTCGTACACAATGCCCTGCCCTGCAAATGCAGCATCTCCATGCAGGAGGATGGACATCACCTGGGAGAGGGGAAGCCACAGTGGTCATCAGGGACAGCAAGCAGGGCATCACCAGGAAAGGGCCCAGCTCTCCTCCCCACGAGCTTTCAGCATCCCAGAAAGGACAAGGAGCAGCTCATCAACATATCCAATGCTTTCCCAGGGGATGGGAGTGGAGTCAGCCATGGCTGACACACCACTGGGCAGAGACTATGGCCACCAGCCCCTCCCCAGCAAGGGCAGCACACTTGGGGCACCCTGAGCAGACAGCAAAACAACACCCAGTATGCCCCAGCTGGGCAGCAAGTCCCACTCCCAAATACATACATCCCAAAGCAAAGCCTTTTTCTCACTGGGGGAAGGAGAGAAGAAAGCCCTGTTCCCTCACACTTTCAGCTCAGAAGCCCCATGGGCAGGAGCAGGCCCCAGAGCTTCAGAGCCATTGACGTTATTTTGTCACCACACCAGCGGCTGGCTGAGGACACTGCCTGCCAGGCGAGGACAGGATCTGTTTATTTATATCCAGTCCTTGGGGTGTAGGAGGGAGGGAAGCACTTTGGATCTCACTCTTCCACTTCTTGAGGTTGGAGACAGGTCTACAATGAATCACAAACAGCTCCCCACAGCCCCTTCCCACTGGGGTATGGAGAACTGCCTCCTGTTGCCAGCTCCAGCTTTCCCAGTCCTACAAATGGTTATCTCCAGTCACACTGAGATCCTGCTGCCTAGCCCTCCAAAGTATGGTGCTTGGATTGTCTTGGGGTTTCCCTTATGTCCCCGTCTTCCAGTCAGGGGTTGTGCATTTGCTGTGCCCTCAGCCCAGCTTAGTCAGTTCAGAGATGAAGAAAGCAGCAACGGGAGCCTAGGGTAGGCAAGCCCCTCTCAAAGTTATCTCCAAAACAGAAGGGAAGGATGGGGGAGCAAAGCCAGGGTGACAGTAGGGGAAGGGGCACACCAAACAGAAAGGAGACAGGTTACTTCACTTTCCCACCAGCCTGTCTCACCAAAATCCATCCAGCCTAGGCCACTTCACTACACATATTTGAGCTGCACTCACCTTCTTCCCCTCTGTGTCCCCACAGTAAAACTGCTCTGCCTTAGTCTTGCCTTGAACAACAGGATCAGCTGCTTCCAAATGAGAAGGATTTGCCACCAAGGAAAGGGTGATGTTCCTGTCAGTGACGCGGTTAATCCGCCGGTGGTACATTCCCAGGTGGTACTTCACGTCACCAGAGCCCTGGTGGAGAGGGGAAGAGTCACCCCCAGGAACATAAGCGGCTTTTGGGTTGTGGAAGGAGACAGAGGATTGTTGACCCCAAGGCTGGAAGAGGGGAGCATTTTTTGGAGGTATTGCCACAACACAGCAGGCACTCACTGCAGGAGCAGAACTGGCACCCAGGAATGCCTGTTCCAGGTGCCAAACCACCACCGACTTCAGACGCACACAGCCCATCTAAATGCAGCTGAAGATGTGGGGGATGCAGCTGAAGGTGTGGGGGATGAAGCAAGTGTGGTGGGTTGGGCAAAGACCCTGAATAACAGCTTCCCTGAGCTCTACCCACACTGCAGCAGCACGGCCATCCATGGCACCATTCCCAATATGCACCCAGGTACCCCATCAGGGCACCTCGAGGCCCCAGGCTGCTGCTTTCTCACCTTGAAATCCCACTGAAGACCATGGCAGGATCAAGCCAGCCCAGCCCAGCTTCCCAAAAGCCAAATCATCCCAGCTTATGATGCTGAAGCTTTGGAGCATGAGTTTATTGCAGTGACAGAGCTGCTTTTGGAGCTGGTTTAGGTCCCAAGATGGGGTCCAGGAACACAAATTAACTTCTGCTTCTGGCCACCTTCCCATCCTCTCAGCATCTACTCCAAGGCTGCTTCATGCCCTGGAGAGCTGCCAACAGCCAAGCTTGTGCTGGAGAGACCAGCATACATCACCCCCAGGACAGGCAAAGACAGACCAGCACTGGCACCTCTACAAAGACTCCCATCACCCAGGTGTGCCTGCAAAATCCTTGTGAAAATCCTTGCAACACCAATGCCACTGAGTGACACCAGAAGCAGTGGCAGAGTCCAGCCACAGCCCCTGGGGACTGCTCAGGGACAGGCAGCAGCAGTCTGCTGCAGGCAGGGGAGAAGCTCACCTCATCAGCAGCCTCCAGCTTGGAGTCGAACTGGCAGAAGATCTGCTCCAGCTCTTTCCTGATCACGTTGGCGAGAACATTCAGGCGTCCCCTGCAAAAGCAAGGCCCCTGCTGACAGCCATTAAGTGCTGACAGTAATCTACAACCCCCACTGCCACAGCTCACACCTCCTGCGATGGTTGTGGGGTGACCCAAAGATGGGAACTCCCCAGAAGGAGTTTGAAGATCCCTCAGCACAGGGATGGTTTGGCCAACACCAACTCCTACATACTTGCTGTGATGCCCCAGAGTGGGCAGGTGCTGGGAATCCACCATGATTCTAGCTCTGACCTCAAGCCACCAGCCCTCTCCAGATGAATTTACAAAGAAGCTGGAAAGACCCTGATGAGCAGAGAGCAGCCAAGGCCTGAGCTCTCCAACTGAGGTTCATCACCAACCAAGATCAATTAGGTGGTGGCAGAAACCAGTGTGCTCTCCAGTACCAAACCCCAGCAGCATCTCCCCCACCTTCTACCCGCACCAAGCAGCACCATGGCTTGAGGCAAGGTTACCTGTGGGGCATCCCCATGATCACATAATCCACTCCCTTCTCACTTGACTTATCAATAATGGTCTTTAAGGCTGGGATCAGCACTTCGCATCCCTCCAGACCAAAACGCTTCTCTGAAGACCATTTCCGATGGAGGAACTCCTCAAACCTAGAACGCAAAGTGAGGGAGGGATCAATGCCAGGGCTACAGCTGAGGGCAGAAACCAGAGAAGGGACAGGGACTGCACAAAGGGAGCCACGGCACTGACTGATGCTCAAGCTGGTACCACACAGCACACAACAGTCACTTCAGTGTCTTCCCACAGAGCTCATCTGGCCATTTTCCCCCACTCCAACACCGTGCTGCACTTAATCCTCATTTTTAGACCTTTTCTTTCAGGATCATCCACATTTTCAGGCTGTTTGCCAGCACCTGAGCCTGCCAGACTGGCAGCTCACTGGCAGTCAACCTGCTCATTAAGCTGATGGCGATAGATGATGTCAAGATGTGACTCAGCTGGTGACTGCATCACTCTGGCTGGGAGCAAACTTCCTGCAGAAGATATGGAAAAGGTGAAGCCCCACCCAGGGTACCTGGTAGAGCGGACCAGCCTGGCTAGCAGCGTCCGCTTCTCCTCATTGGTGAACTGCATGATGCCTGGGGTCTCAAACTTCTGCCGGATCCACTGGCACTGCTCCAGGTCATTGATGAACATGAACTCCACGCCAATGTGCTGGCAGTATGCCATCTGTTTCAATGGGAAATAAGGGGCCATCAGACAACAGCCAGGGCTTCAGCACCTCAAACCCCCAAAGGACTGGCATTTGCAGCACCCCACTGGGTCACAGGACCAGGAAGTCTTCATTTCCCCCTTTACCCTTTCAGCCAAAGAATATACCTATACCAGCAGCGACATCAACCCTCATGCCTGGCACCTGGAGAGAGATCCTGGGGGGAACCCAGCTGCCAGCCCTGCAACAGCCCTGCTTTAGGAGCCTTGTTTGAATTGTATTCCCAGGAAAAGGGATGTGGCAGGGCATGTTCCAGGATGCTGCAGGGCAGCTTGGACCATGTACATAACCCAGCATCAAGCTGTTGAATTCCCCTTCCCTGAGGGGCCCACAATCAGCCCCTCAAGTCCTTCACATCCACCTCAGAGGAGAGATTTTCCCTCTTGGTGGCATCACCTGTGAGCAGTCCAAAATCCCACATCATAGGGCAAGGGAGAATCAGAAGAAGCTTGTCCCACAATGAGGATCCCATTCCTGCAGCTGAACACAGTTTTGCCTCTTCCAAGGTCAACTCGTCTCAGCAGAGACCATCTGAGCAGCCTGTAGCATACCTGAGAACTGCTTGAGATCAGTTCAAGCATGGAAGGGGATGAAATTTGGCAGAAAAGGGAAACTGCCTGCATGAGCTGGAAGCCCAAGCCCCAGGGGTCTCAAACCTGCACCAAGACCCTCTGATGGATGTCCATGTAGGACAGCAACACTGCTGCAGTGCCTGGAGAGGGGATCACTGGCCTCCAGCCCACTCCTGTGCTCTGCCAGCACCAGCTGCTGCTTCAAGCTGGAAAGCATAGCTGGAGAGGTTTCAAAAAAGGCTATATGTAGCTGCCTGGGGTTTGCTCCACCTTGAGCAAACTAAGTGTGTTGCTGCAATGCAGCAGAAAGCTGGAGGCAATCAGAGCAAGTTACTCGAGGTGGCTCTTGTGAGTGGAGTGAGTGCTGAGAAGCAGCTCCCAAACTGAAAATCTTGTAATGTGCAGGTTGACCCAGGACTTTCCAAAGACAACTGCTCTACCACTGTCCCTGGCTGCACACAGGTCTGGTATAGACCCCTGCCCTCCTCACCTCCAGTCGACGGATGATTTCCCGGAGTGGAAGAGCCGATTCATTTCCACCGATGAAAGTGGTTGTGGGCAAGTGGAAAACTTTGTCGAGATCAGATTCATCCAGACCATAAAAGCCTGCAGGATTTGTCATGGGTGGGACAAGCAAGAGAAAGAAGGAAGGAAGAGGGACGGGGACACCATCACACAGGGACCAGGTACATTTGGGAGAGGTGGGGAAGGGACAAAGAAAAGCAGTATAAAAATATAATAAGCACGAAGGAGGTTTATGTGGATAAAAACCAAGCTATAATTAAACAAAAAGACATTAAGCACAGAACAATGAGTTATTATGGAAGGCACCGCAGGAAACGAACCACAAAGCAATGTGTATGCATGGAAACGGGCAGTTAAAATCCAGGGTGAGTCAGGGAATTTGGAGCCCCAAGAAACAAAATATACACGACAAATTATAACAGAGGAGAGAGAAAAGAAACAGGAATTGAGGAGTCACCAAGCACATCAGAGGTGTCGGCACATGGCAGGGAATTAAAAATGGAGAGTCAAAGCAGAGAAGGAAACAGTTAAAACAGACACAACCAAACAGACAAAACCCCAAGGAGGGAGAAACAGAGAAGCAAGAAAGAGAAAAGCCAACAGGGCTCTGACGGACTCTCCTGAATAGCTCAGCCCGGGAGCAGGGTGGCCAGCAGCCACTTAGGGGTTTGGCTGCCCTGGTACCCTTCCACCCCGATCAACAGCTTTTTAATTAGAGCTTTTGCCTAGTTCTTCTCAGCAAACCTCCTTCCTTTGGCGCTGGCAGCTGATGATTTGGAGGCAGCTCCTACTCATGTTATGGGGGCAGTGGGGATCTGAGCTGGGCCTGGAGAGGGACCAAGCCGGCCTCAAGAGCCAGAGATTGGGATTTAGGGCTGCAGGCGAGTCCCGCTGTACCCCAAAGCCACTGTACTCACTGGAGCTCATGGTTGTCTTTGGGGAAACTGAGGCACAGAGGAGGAGGGACAGTGCTGACCTTGCTAAACTGATGCAGAAAGCCAAAAGCAGGTCCAGGAGTTGGAGAGTCCCAGGATCCTTCTGAAGCAGGAGCTTGGATGAAGGAGTGGTTTTACAGCCCTGGCACCTCTTTCAGGCTCCTGCTCATCCCTCCCACACTCCCAACAAGGCCTGGTCCCAAGGTATTTCCTAACCCCAGGGCAGGAGCTGCAGAAGAGACACATACCACTACTCCTCTCAGCTTCCTCCAAACCAGCCCAGGACACCAGCTGGAGGTTCTTTTAGAGAGGGGATGGGGATGAGGAATGCCATCTAAACACGACAGGGCAGTGTAACCCACCTTCCTCAGGGGAATGGTAGGCAAAAATTGGCCCCTTGTGAGCTGGCCCCTTCCTTGAACTTCATCTTTAAAGTCTATTCCTTGCTGTGTGGTCAGGAATGGACAGTGAGCTGCAGACAGCCCGATCCCTGCAGTGTTCAATGCCAGGCTTGGAGCAACCTGGTCTAGTGGACTTGGTAGTATGCAAGGCCCCTTCCAGCCTAAGCCAGTCTGTGATTCCATGATGACAGGGCTGGTCATGGCTTATTCCTGTGCAGCCTTGCGAGGTGAGCCCAGAGACTGGGAACACTCCAGTCAGCCTGTAGTGGACACATTCCTGGCTGCCACTGCTGTTCATCCCCTCTGCTGCTCACACAACCCTCCTGGACACTAGAATCCCCGGAGAGTGAATGAAACCAGGCCCCAGCAACTCTGCTCCGGAGCTATGCCTAGGAACATTAAACCAGACAGGAGCTGAGAGTTTGGCCCCATGTCTCTGGGGCTTCTCTTTGGCTCCCATTCAAATAGAAATCCCAGAGAGAGGCAGCAGGCAGCATCCCAGACAAATTGCCTGTTGAAGGGTTTCAGGGAAACCTCAGTAATTTGCTGAAGCTTGCAGACCTGCAGCAGAGGGCTTTGGCTTGTTCTGCTGTGATGCTTTGAAGACACTCTGGCACACTTTGGGGAGTATCAGATTTTACAAGGAGTTTTAGGACATCTAAGTATCTTTGCTTCTTCTTTGCTGCAGCCTGCCAGCTCTGACAACACTTGGTATTTATAGGCAGCAACACCATCGGATGGAGGAAGACAAGGGACGAGCTGCCAAATTTTCCCTGTGACAAAACCAGGAGAAGACAGCTTGGATTTTTAGGAGCCTTGAGCCAATGAGTGTAGCCCTGGTTCATGCCTGAGATGTTTGGTTTTCTGAAATTCCTTTCTCAGGGAATTTTCTGTAAACCAAACATCTCAGGCATGAACCAGGGCTACAAATGAGGGAGATTGAGGCCTTGAAAAATTAATATTCACAACAAAACATGTACTCTAGCAAGCCAGACATGCAAACACAGTATAGAAAAGGCCAGCAAGGCCAGCAAGCTCAAACTGAGAATTTATACAAGGCAGTGTCACTAACCACACACCTACATCAAGACTTTGAGTAGAAATTAAAACATGTCGCAAAATTCAGGAATGGTGGGAGATGGGAGGGGTCCACTTTACCAGCTCAGTTCACGCCCAGAATAACCTATTCAAAGAGAGTCCTGCACTCCAGAGGGTTAAGGGCTCATTAATTGCATACCTCCTACTGTTAACACTCTCAGCCGCTCCTTGAACACTGCGAGGTCTGTGGGGGGGCAGGGAGGGGGGTGCAGAAAGGGGAGAAGATAGAGAGATGCGGTCAAAGTTAGTAAAAAAAACCTGGAACTTTGAAAACTAGTCACGGAAAGCACAAGTCAAAAAAAATACAGTATTTAAAATACAGTCAAAACCCATCAAAAGCAAAAGGGTAGGGATAGAGGATGACAACACACTAAGCAGAAGAGAAATCCTAGTGGGAAGTTTGATGAGAGGAGGAAGGAGCAGGAGTGGAAGGGTGGCATCAGACACTGGGGAGTAGTTGAGCTGCATGGTTTGAGATCTCCTCTTGCACCTTGGTGGGAGAGAGGGTGGCCTGGCATCTTCATTTGCCACAACCGAAAGCATCCTGCCAAGATGCATCACAGGGAATGGCACCCTCTGCAGAGCTGGGAGCTGCCTCCCACCAACACCTGCTCCAGAACGTCTGCTCTGCTTGTGCTGCTGGGAGGATTTAAAGGTCAACCCACGGAGATAAGGGTGCTGCCTTTGCACAGAGGAGGAGGATTGGGGTGTTAACAAGCAGGCAGTTCATGAGGAAGACAGTGAAGACAGCAGCACAGCAGGCATGCACAGCCGTCTCTTCTGAAGCATGCTTGGTGCAGGTGGGAGTGCTGGCACACTGGAGCAGTGGGCAAGCATGTAGCACCAGAGCTGCCTGCCCGGCTAGGTTAGGTAACCCAAGTGCCTCAATCTCACCTGGGTTATAAAAAAGGCCTTGAAAACATTTGTCCTTTGGGTCAGCAGAGAAAATCAGCCATTTCCCCAAAGTGGGGAAAAGGAAAGTGGGAGCACCCACTGCAGGGGCTCGCCTGGCTCTTCCTGAGCTGGAGGAGGATTTCCATCAATTCCCCTTGGCATGAGGCAGAGGCAGCTGCCTTCCACGAGGAGAAAGACAGACAAGACAGACACTTAGACACACACAGCCTTCCACACACCACCCAGATTTCAGCGTGCTAAAGTAGTATTTCTTTCTTTCTTTCTTTCTTTCTTTCTATTTTCAGGGTCATACTGAGTTCCTGTAGTCATCCTGTCCTTGTTTTACACACTATGCCAGACCAGCTGCAGTGGAAGACTAGGATGAGATTACTTTGTGGGGTTTTTTTAAAATAACAAAGAAAAGACAAGAGAAAGGGGAATTGGGCAGCTCCAGCCCCACCACTCCTCAGACTGAGTAGCCCCCGGCAGGTTTTCTCCCTCAGACATTTTCCTCAAAGAGTGAACTGCTTAATCCAAAGACAGCTTCCAAACCAGAACCAAACCAGTTGCTAAACAGAAGGTAATTGAGAAGAAGGATCAGTTTCTGAGATTACCCATCCAACTCCTTTGAATCACAGCACTGCTACTTAAACTGTTAGCAACTGTGATCACGCCACAAAAGCTGACCTTTAAAAGACTTCACTGTTCAGAAAGCGAAAACAAGATTGTTTCCAAGTTTCAAAACCACTCCTGTTATAATCGCCCTGTCAAGTGTTACATATTCTTTCAAAGCAAAAAAATAGCCAGCAGGATCTGCTTAGAAATTGGCTTTTTCTGATACAAGCAAGCAACACCCAACCTTAGGCCAGCCGGAGTTATGTGTTCTGCACCACCACAGCTCCTTCTCCACTTCCTGAACACTATTTGCAAGCTAAGTTCACCTAGTTACAGTTAGGATTGACTAGATGAGGCTTTCCAAGATAATACCAGGGGAAAATCTACTCAGTATAAGTAATACTTATAGCCAGATTTAAAAAAAAGTCTTTTGCTAAGATCTAGCAACCTGAGTCTGGGGTTCTAGCATGAGATACAACCCCAGCATGAGCTGGCAGCTGCCACCACTATATCTTGTTCCCAGGACTCATTATTTCCTATGAATTCATGGATTTCTGGGAAGCAAATCAACAGCAGTAGCCACAATGACAAGTATTTTAATATGAAAGCCACAAAGGAACAGAGATTAGGCTTAAGGGCTTGCTCAGACAGCAGAGATCCCATAGTGAGGTTCCTTCCAGCCAATGCCTATGGCCTAGCTGCAGCTCAATGCTTCCTGCCACAGTGAGCCACACTGGGACACACTGCTTGGCTTGTGGCAACTCACCCTGGGGAAGCAGAAAAAATGGAGCCTGGACAGCTCCCCCCAGATGTTGTTACAGCTGTACACTGCCACCAGCGGGCTGGCTGGCACTGCCAGGAAAGACTTGCTCTTGGATCACATTGGGTTCTGCATCCTCTGAAGCCAGGACACAGCTGGAACACACTTGGCTTCTGAGGAACCAGCAGACTCAGCAGCTCTCTGAGCTGACTTTCCCTCTGAACTGACCTTCCCCTAAAGCAGACCCGTGAGTTTAATGTACAAGTGGAAAGCAGTAAGGAGCAGTGTCTCTCAAGAAGGGTTTAAATCCTTCATCATTGGTATGGACAGTGGAATGATGGGCACCCTCAGCCAGGTGACACCACTGATTGTTGCAGTGACATGCTGGAGGGACAGGATGCCATCCAGAGGGACTTGGACAGGCTGGAACAGAGGGACTATGGTAACTTCATGAAGTGCAACAATGCCAGATGCAAGGGTTGGGGCAATCTCCAGTCCCAGCATGGAGGGATGGAGGGATGGCGGGATGGGTGGAAAGCAGTTCTGCAGAGAAGGACTTTGAGATTTTGAGGTCCTGGTGTATAAGAAGCTGGACATGAGCCAGCCACATGCACTGACAACCCAGAAATCCATACACGTCCTGAGCTGCATCAGAAGTGTGACCAGCAGGCTGTGGGGGGCATTCTATCCCTCTGCTTCACTCAAGTGAGACCCCACCACTGCTGCCTCCACCACTGGGCACCCCAGGGCAAGACAGATATAGACCTGCTGGAGCAAGTCCAGAGGCGACCACGGAGATGCTTGAAGGTCTGGAGCCCCTCTGCTACGGAGACAGGCTGGGAAAGTTGGGGGTGTCAAGCCTGGAGGAGAGAAAGCTCCAGGAGATCCTGTTTGACCTTTCAGTTTATAAAGGGACTTATGGGAAAGGAGCAGAGAGACTTTTTACCAGGGTCTGCAGTGCCAGGACCAGGGAAAACGGTTGCACACTGGCAACGGGTATGTCAGTGATTGGACATAAGGAAGAAATTCTTCCCTGTGAGGTTGGAGAGGCCCTAGCACAGGCTGCCCAGAGCAGCTGTGGATGCCCCATCATTGGAAATGTTCACAAACAGGCTGGACAGGGCTCGGAGCAACCTGGTCTAGTGAAAGGTGTCCCGGCCTGTGGCAGTGGGGTTAGACTAGCTGACCTCTTAAGCTCCCTTCCAACCCAGACCACTCTGTAAGTCTACAACTTCCTGAGCAGCACAGTAACTCTGCTCCCCACACTCAGCTCCCTTTCCTGCCAAGGAACAGCTGTCACTGCCACCACTCACAGCTGACTCACTTTGGGTTTCATCCAGACCCTGCTCTACTCTCAAAAGGGCTACACATCTACCAAGCATAAGGCTTCAGGGCTCTCCTCTCCTGCTCTGCTTCAGAACTGTAGTGCCCACAGCAGAGGCCAAAAACCCTGAGCTGGAAAAGCCTTTCCTCATCCTCTCCACTACCCAGCCATGGTGAGTGGCTTAAAGTTCACCTAAAAAGTCTTCCTGCTTCCCTCACAGCGGTGATTATGAGCACTTGTGTCTTCTCCCACAGCTGGGTTCACAGCCATCATCTCTCCACCTCTTGCCATCAAAATATCTCAGGCACAGGAGATCCTCCAAGCTGGAGCTGGATGGCTCCTGAGGATCAGCCAAGGGCTGGTCCTCCACAGAAGCATGTCAGAGTCCAGACTGTGGGATGAAGCAACTTCCTCATCATCCAGTGAACTGGTCCAACCAAAACCTACTCCCTTCCCTACCACTCCTGGTACATGTAATCCGGCCCGAAGGTCCAGGGCTGGTGTCCCTGTGCTGGCAGATGAATAAGGAATCAAGGTGGTTTACATGCACCGTGCATTCTGATTGGCTGTTTGGATTGGCAAGGTTAGTAATCATCATTGATGCTCTACTCTACGTTAGGAGCATGAGCATGCCTCTGGAGCACTCAGAATGCCAGGGAATCACTTCGGGAAGCACCAGTAAGGTGACAGAGTTCAGCAACCTCATACTGGCTAGGAGAATGGTAGCAAACTACAGAAATCAGCTCTAAAGCACATGGAGAGGTGCTGGGTTTAAGCACGTTCAGAACAGGATTTCAAGTCCTGGCCACCACACACACTTCTGTACAACACTCATGCAGCTCTCACTCAAATGCATTGGGAGTTCCACCTCTCTGCTTGGACAGGAATGCATCCCAAAGCTTCCTTGTTATGATCACCAGTAGGGACTCATAGCTCAGTCTTGGACAAAGTGCAATTAAAGGACTTACAGATGCTGGGGCAAGCTGGAAGTTCAGGAGGGCACCCACAGCCCTGCAGAGATGAACCCAGTACATTCACTCCCAAGCTCTGAGGGTCCCCAAGGGCAGCAAGAGGACCTGAGAGAACAGACCCCCAGCTCTCACCAACACAAAACCTCTCTGCTTTGCATTTCCAGAAGATGTAATTGCAAACCCTTCTGGGTTTTTGCTTCTGGATGAGGAAGAACAGTGATAACACTGATTGGCACTAGTTGAAGAAACATGAGCTGAGTACTGGAGTGACAGCCGGAGGGTGGCAGGACTGCACTGCTGCTGTCGACAACTACAATTTTAGGGTGATCATTACTAAGGAAACTTCAGACCCCTGGCCTGTGAAGCAATCTACCTATGAAGCTGTGAAAGAGAGGGGAGCCCAAGCAATGCAGCACCAACTGCTCTCAAAGCCCTCACCCAGTTTGTCTGTGGATGTGATAATATCGGCTGGAAGGGAGGAGTCCAGATCTGCATCCAAGATGCCCAGTGGATCGAGTTGTGCTACATGATGCCCTCGAATCTATGAAATGCACCAGGAATGGAAAGGAGAACAGGAACCAAAAGGGAGAGAAAAACAAAAGAGGGGAGGGGTAAAAAAGTTAAATTACATTAGAATTAATTTGCAGAGTAATTCTCACCGACGTTTGGAGAAACAGTTACTGGCGCATCATCAAAATTTACACAACTAATGCCGAGAGGATCAAGCTTTGCAATGTGGTGACCCCTGACCTGGAAGCAACAACACAGATTAGTCATTAAAACAAGTTAATTGAAGAGACATTCCTTTAAAAAAAAAGTTAGAACATTTCATCCAGAGTTTCTCTCTGTACATTTTCTGCAGAGTACCCCAATTCTACCTTCAGTTGAAGCCTGGAGAATTTGGGTTTACTGTCACCTACAGCACATAGGAGAGTGCCAAGAGCCATCAGGACTGCTCTGCTCTACCTGACACCAGGTTTGGCAGGGGTACAGGAGGCTGGCAAGCTCCTTCACAGCAGAGACAGTCTAAAGGTCTCCTGATGCTTTTCCAGTGTCCAACTCGAGCAGCTCCTTTCTACAGATGCAGTAACTTAACACTGACTATCTCCTCCTAAGAATCACAGGCACGTGAAGAGGCAGTTTGCCAAGAAAAGCTGTGGCTGCACCGTCCCTGGCAGTGCTCAAGGCCAGGTTGGATGGGGCTTGTGGAGCAATTTGGAAGGTTGTAGTAGATGTCCTTGCCTGTGGCAGGGGGGCAGCAGGGTGAAACAAGACAAGCTTTAAGGACCCTTCCAATCCAAACTATTCTGGGATTATATGAATTTTTCAGATTTTGGCAGATATAGGTGTTCTCTTGCCAATAGGGAGAGGAAACAGCCAGTGCCACCAGCAGTGGTAGCTCCTAAAAGGCCAAGGAACATGTGCCTGAGGAACATTTGCCTTGCTCTGGAGAAGGTCACAGCATCCCTCTGGAGAGAGATGCCCATAGCAGAACCTGGAGCACTCTCCTGTGAAGGGCCAGGTGTGGAAATAATGAAGAGCTTTTGCATCAAGGGAGTCCTGACAGCTCCTTGCAGCAGCAGTCAGGCCATGAATTCCTATGCTGGGTCTGAATCCACGCTGGGTGCTACAGAGAACAGGAGGTAATAAGGAGTTCTGAGTTTTTGCTGCCATGAAGGTAGGTACCCATGGACAGATTCCAGCACATCTCACTGGGCAAACTCAGGTCATCTTGGTGGCCAGCACTCTCCAACTGGTGAGCCACAGGTTATTCCTTGACAGTTTCAGGCTCAGAGATGCTGCGAATGGGACAGGAAATACAACTGCCAAGGTACGGGGTGCAGAGCCTTCCTTGCAAGCAATACCCTGGGCAAGCAATCAAATCTGCTACCAGTTAGGAAAAGCACTCAAATACAAGTGGATTACTAAACCTCTTGGATAAACCAGACACATTGATCTGACCTTATTTACCTAAGCATTAACGCATTCCTATTCAGAGCATCCCATCGGGATTTTAGGATGGGACTTTTTTGATTTTACCAGCCAAGGAGTCTGGAATCAGCCATCAGTATTAAGGCAAACCATGAAGAAAGCACCATTACCCCTTGCTCTCTGCAGAGCCAGGTGACACCACAGCCCTAAGCACTGACAGCCACAGGAAGGCTCTTCTGGGCCAGCTCTGTCTGTGAACTATTTGCTTGTCCATCTTGCAGCAAAGCACAGGGGTGAGCCCATCACATAGCAGTCAGCATGATGGAAGCTCACCATGCTGCTACCCATGGCCAGGATGCTCTCAGTGGGACCAGGAGGCCACTTAGTCCAGCAAACAGCTTTCAGCTGGGGACACCTGATGGCTTACAGATTACCTCAGCATTTTGCAGGTACACAGAAAATCCTCAAATCAGTGTGAAAGCAAAGAAAACACCTCTTTGCCTACAGGAGCCATGCTGTTTGTTAGCGTCCATATGCAACATAAGCCAAAACAAGGAACAAGAAAGATGCTCCAAGGGCTGGAGCCTCTCTGCTCTGGAGTCAGGCTGGGAAAGCTGGAGGTGTTCAGCATGGAGAAGAGACAGCTCTGGGGGGATCCTGGAGCCCATTCCAGGGCTCTAAAGGGAGCTGGAGAGGGACTTTGGACAAGGACCTGGAGGGACAGGACATGGGGTATTGGCTTCCCACTGCCAGAGGGCAAGGTTAGATGGGATATCGGGAAGAAATTCTTCTCTGTGAGGGTGGTGAGCCCTGGCACAGGTTGCTCGGAGAAGCTGCCGCTGCCCCACCTCTGGAAGTTCAAGGCCAGGTTGGTCCAACCCTGGACCAACACGGGATAGTGGGAAGTGTCCCTGCCCATGCCAGGGGGTGGCAACAAGATGGTCTGTAAGGCCTCTGCCAAGCCAGACCACTCTACAACTCAAAATTAATAATGACTTGGACATGCAAATGCAGTTGTAATTAAGGAGCCATCACTGATGTCACAGCAGAGTAGTCATTGCTCACCTATAATTACAGGGAAAACCAAGCTCGATCCAAGTAAGAAATTATTGTGTGGTGTTTTAAGTAGGTTAGTAATCACATGCAGGGCTTCCTTCACCTTCCTACTCTTTCATACCTCCATATATAGTCATGAACCTGCCCACCTGGACATCCCACTGCAGCTACAGCCCTACCATGACACCAGGGCAGGAGGGAGGTAGATTTCTCACTACAGACAGCTTAGAAAAATACATCCAAGAGCCATCATCTTCCTGTGCTGCCATTTAGAGCCTGAAGAAAAGACAGGCACGCTGAAGAAGTTGTGGATTTTGTGTTCAAATCACTGACTTCAAGCTTGTGTTTCCAGTTATATCAGTCACTCCAAGTTCAAACTTGTCATCTGCCCACTTGTTTCACTGGCAGGGGCTGCCTGAGAGATGGCAGGGTGGTCATCTCTCATGGAATTAGCCATGCAGGTCCTCACAGACAGGTCCCAATGCTGACCTCAGCACTGCAGTTGCAGTGGCAGGCACAGCAGGGACACTGTCTTGGAGCCAGAGAGCAGGGCCAAGGCTGGGCAAACCTTTGGACTCTCCCAGTGCTACAGTTCCTGCTGTAACTCACGGCCTTTTACACTGGATTTTCCCCATATCTCAGCAGGAACATAACTGCACAGCACAGCAAGTGCTTCATCACAGGAACAGGTGAGAAGCTCACAGTCACAACTGCACAGCATCTGAGTTCATTAACTTACAATAGCCATCATTACAGCCCCCATACTTGATAAACCAGAGCACAACAAAAAGTAAAAGGATAACACAGATGTAGAAATACATTTAAATGTTCTCCAGAGTTAAAATACTTGCTGGCCTTCCCTCAGCCAGAGGATGTTTCTTTCCTGCTCCAAACTTGTTTCTCCCAGAAGGCTGACTTGCCAGCATTGGTCTGAGCTGCTGCCCACCAGCCCCACAGGCCACTTCCAGGTTGTAAATCACATGGAAATGTCTCCTGACCTTTTATTTTAGGACATCTGAAGTTCTGCCAGCAACAGAGGGAAGCCGGATGGGTGCTCCATGCCACTGCTAATCATGGCAGGAGCCCTTGGCACAGAAGCAGCATTCCAGACAGCAGCAAACTACCCAATGTGGAGAAGACCTCCCCCTCCCTGCCACCCTGTTTGGATGACAATAGCTTTAATCTTCCTGTTGTCCAGCAAAGCATCAGCTGAGCTTCAGCCCCAACAGATCAGCTGCTCCTGTTCCAAACAAGGCAGCCCAGCTCCTATCCTGCATGCTCTCCATGCAAACACGTGCATCATTTGTAATAACTTCACCCCACCTCGGCCACTGCAAGCCCCTCTGCAAAGGATGTGACCCTCCTTGGCACTAAGTCCCCTTACCTGATAGGCCCTGATGAGAGATTGCACTGCAAGATGGTCCTCCACCAGTTTATCCACGTTAGGCTGTGCCTGAACCAGGGACTGGGCTTGAGACAGGGTGGAGAGGCTGGTAGTCAGTGGAGGGGGGCTTTGGTAAGCAGTGCCTGGAGCAGCTCCAGCATTGGCGTTGCGAAAAAAGATGTCCCATGACTAGGAAAAAGGAAAGAAGAGAGGTGACCAGGGTCTTCACTTGCAGTCCAAACACCTCCTCTGTCAAGGTTACTGAGGTCTCAACTTTATTGCCAAAGCAGGGGACAGAGCTGCCTCCTCCCCTGTACCTGAGCTCCATGCAGCCGCCACTGAAGGCACCCACCTGCCTTGAACAAAAGGGCACTAACGCTCTCCCATTATTCCAGCTACATCACCATCCAACTTCCCATCCATCTGGATTGTTTCTTTTGGCATGAGGCCAACACCAGAGCCACCCCTCCCTTGGCAGTGACACCAGGACAGGACACAGTGATATCCCATCCCTTGCCTCTGCTTTTGGAACCGCTGCTCTGAGCAACAAGCCCCAGCATGGACTTCCAGCTCATTTCCTTCTCCCCAGGGGAGGCCACTGCTCTCTAAATACCCCAAAATTTTCTGAAAAATATTTCTGCCCTGTAATCAAATACACACCTTCCTCTTTCCATGGTCTGAATGGCTGGAGACCTAAATCCCAGCATAAGCTGGGTTGTTCAGCCCTCAATCAGCAATGTTTTTATTTTTCTATCTCTTCTTCAATTTCCCCCATCATTTTGGTGACACTGATGACAGCGCTACGGACATACTCCCACCCCAGCTCTCCCATGCCCAGAACAAGGCAGCTGCCACCTCTGCCCCTGTTCCCTCTGCAGATGGGCATTTCTAGGTGTTAAGAAAACAAATGAAAACACTGGAAAAAAGCCCTGCACAGACTTTGTGTACTTTTGTACTTTGTGTACTTTGTCATACTTTCCTAGCACTATCTGAAAAGCCTGGAAGTGTTCCAAGCCAACCCCAAGTTAACCAGCCTCCTTGCAGAAGCACCAACTGATTTGGGGAAGGAGAGAGCCTGGCCAAACAAAGTCCAATCCACATCCTCCCATCATGCTTGTGCCTCGTCTCACGTGCCACCAAATGATGCCAAAGGATGAGGACACAGCAGAACAGCAGCTGTGTGCCAGCCCAGACCCAGAAAGCTAGCAAGAGCAAACAAATCCTGTGGGATTTGCATGCTGGCTTCAGCCCAAGAGCCTCTACACCGACTGGGAGCTTGGCATCCTGCACCTTGGAGAGCATCAAATACAGCCTTGGCGATTGGAGATGGCTGAAGCCCAGCCATCCCCAGAGTGTTTAAATCAAGTAGAAAAGTGCCCTCAAAGCAGGGGTTGCTTGGGGCAGAAAACAGTTTTTGTCCCCTGGCAGCAGGGTGGAGAGGACTGAAAACCTGCCCTTTGCTGTTGTCGTCCCAGCTCAGCTGTTCCCCCCAGAGCTCCTCCAGCTGCAGCACCCATCACATGCTCCAGGAAGGTATTTCCAGTCCCAATTTACCCAAACATCCCATTGTGCCATCACATGACTCCACGAGGTGAATAAATTTAGAAACAGGTCACACTAAAGGAACATAAATAAGATCTGGAACATTTTGACACTGTAACTGATAAACAATCACTCCTCCAAGGGGAAAAAAAAAAGGAAGACAGAAAACACCCAACCCTGTTCTGACTGCTAAAGGAAATTTCAGTGGGAAAAGAGGGAAAGCTGCTTTTTGTTCCATCCCTTCTCTTCCCTTCCCCAGGATCACAGAGCTCCTGGGTGCCCTCAGAGCCATCAGCCTCTGCAAAGGGAGGGGCAAGCACCCAGGGATGGGCTGTGCCCTTGGGATGGAGAGGAACCTGGCTGGCTACTTTGCTTGCTGGTTTAAGGTTGTTTCATGTACTGGCAAACAAAGGCAAGAGAAAAGGAGCACTTATCAACCTGGGAGGTGGGTGGGGACAGGGACAGAGCCAGGGGTGTTGCCTTTATAACCTCCTCTCTTCTGCCATTCATACCTCTTGGAGTTGCAATTAGCTTCTGTTTTGGAAGAAAAGGTTCACTTTAAACGCTGCAAACAAGTGGCACTGGCTGGGTCATCTTGGACACTTTCACTGAGTGCTTTATTGCTCCACAGGATGATGTCTGGAGAGCACAGGGCAGGCTAGGGCCCTGATAAGTGCCATAAAAAGATCAGCTTTCAACCTGCTGATGTGGTTTTGAACTCAAGAGAATCCAAAGGCTATCCTATGGGTTTCTGGGGAGCACGGAGGTGCTTCTGGAGCTCACATCTCCCATGGGAGAGGCTGAACAGCCCCATCAGTGTTATCCTGCTTTATCACGGGAAGGAGAACTTTGCCTTAATCCAGCACTTGCCAAAGGTAAACAGCAGTAATAAACTTATGGGGTTATTCCTCTCTGACTTCTCTGTGCCTGTAGCAGCTCCTGTGAGCACTCTGCTCGCTTTTATACCCTGTATAGACTCATACAGGATATAAGATACATAGATATACATTTTGGGTACAAGAGAGCTCAGATTCAGGGCATTTTTAGACAGTCCCACAGCTGCAACACAAAGCATTAGCATGGTCTGGCTTTCCCAGTACTCCTCCATGCACTGGCTAAGTGGGATTGGTGAACCAGCTGCCTGCCGCAGACCAGGATAGTTCAGGCTTTAGAGGGATCCTGAGCTCAGTTCTGTGAGAGGTGCTCAGGGCAGGCTCCTCTATTGGGAACAGTCCCAAACCAGCTCACCAAACCAAACCAGCTCACCAAACCAAACCAGCACCTTCTACCAGATTCAGTTTCTGAAGAAGGCTGTGGGCTCATACTGTCATGTCCCAGTGTCCCAGCTTGGAGGTTAGGCATGTACAGCAAGGGAAGAGGGGTGACATTTCCCATCCACTGCAGGCACTGAGGGTGCTTCAGGCTGGGACGTGCATAAGGGACACAGTTCCCACCTCCAGCTCAGGCTGCTTCCTGCTCCTTCCCCTGCCACAGGCTCCAGAAGCATCAACCCTGCTTGGCATGGTCTGCAGGTCTGACAGCACCTCCTGCTCCAGCAGGGGGAAGAAGACAAACATCAAAACTTAAGGCTGCAGGAGGAGGAGTAGCCTGAACCAAACTGAAGGCAAGTAATCTTTGCTGAGAGCAGGCAGTCAAGTAGCAAAGGGTTCATGCTATGCACATTGCTGTGTCTTTTATCAACCCAGACAAGGACCTTCAGTTTTCTGTGTGATGCGGTCATCAAACCCCTTTCAATTTAAAACCCCAAACACTGGCAAGTTAAGGAGTCTGTGTTAAGGGCTGTTTCATGTACAGATCCACGGGGAGAGCTGTGCCCCTGTCCCCCAGTTCAACCCAAACTCTAGGGCTGCTGCTTAGGGAGGCTGAACCTATGTATGCAGGTTGATATGCAGATATATGCAGGTACCACCCACCAGCAGCGACAGCTGTTTGGCCACCTTCCCTAAAGCACTCATGTTGCTTAGAGTTCAAGGAGACAGTGTGGGCTGTGCCAAGCACTCAAGCTGGTCAAATGGAGGGCAGGAGGATGGTGTCCCCACTTCCAGGGGATGCAGTCCCAGGAGGAAGCAGCACTGACCCTATGGCAGCCCACTGGCACTCATCCCCTCTGCCCTCACCTCCTCCTTCTCCTACTCTGCTCTAATTTTTATTTTTCTGTTGTTGTTATTATCCAACTCTGCTCATTTGACTTGAAAACTGGAGTTCAGCTAAAGGATTCCATGCAGAAAATGCCATAGAATAACCTATTTTTACCTTCCCTATTTAAGCAAGCACTAAAGTTTGTTCTGGAGTTTAAACCCCTGGTGTCTACATGGAGGAAATGCATTCAGTGTGCTCAGCTGGGACCATTGCACCAGCTGGAAGCCTCAGAGGTTTTTGGTGACAATAGCAAAGACACTCCAGCTCTTCCCAGTTGAACAGGTCCCTCCTCCCTGGTGGGACACAGCATAGCAGGGAGAAGCTGGTCTCTGCACTACACAGGGGTCAAAAAACCTCAGCCAAGTCCCCGAGACAGCCTGACTCCTTCCAAGAGCTCCACCCTAGGATGTGACCCTCCATCTGGCAGGATGGAGGCCAATGCTTATCAAGGACAGGAGGGACACTTTCCTCTCCCAGGGAGGGCGCACAGGCTGATGAATTGCAAGCCAACACGACCAGAGATAGCCGCAAGCCCAGCCCAAGCACAGCAGCTCAGCATTGCAGCAGGAACAGGGGACCCATGAAAAAGTGCAGAGAGGACAAAGGAGTGCAGAGAGGACCTGGGAAGGAATCTTGGTAAACAGGTCACTGGAACAAGATGGAGTCTACACAAGAGACAAGGCCTAGAATGAGGCCAAGTGCACCAGGAAGCACCAGCAAAGTCCACATCAACACATGCATCAAGCCCACCAGAAGCTTTGGGACCTTAAGCTGGATTCTATAGGATTACAGAATGGTTTACGCTGGAAGGGACACTCAAAGGTCATGTAGTCCCATCTGCCTGCTCCAACCCCTATTTGCCAAGCAAGATTCCAGCTTGGTTTTGTTGGAGAAGCAGTCCCTAATACTTGCTTTTCCATCATGAGTCTCAGGTTTGCTTCCTGGAAATGGCAAGACCTCATTCCATTCCATTCCATTCCATTCCATTCCATTCCGTGATCTTCCTGTTGTCACAAACAAGTCCCAGCCACACAGGAGAAAAATTCTTATGTCAATTACTGCACTGGTCTCTCAGCACTTGGAAGTACTTCCAGAGATGTTGATTGCCAGTGGGTCAGCCACCCAGAAACCACACACTTGCAATTCTTCATCATAAACACTGGACTTGGGGCCTGGAGAGGTGGTAAAAGCTCCACCCTTATTGGGGCTCAAAACCTGACTGCACAAAGCCCCAGGTGACCTGGTCTGGCCATGAAGGTGGATGTCCCCCACAAGCTAGAGGCCACCTCCAAGCTGGATGCCAGGGCAGAAGCTCCAGAGTCTCCTTCCAACCTAAATTCTCCTCCAACTTCTTCAGCCGAGTATGCACATGCCCTACCAACCTACAGAGAGGCTGACAAGCCACATTAATGAGACAAGACCAGAAGCAAACCAGAAGTCTGGCCATAGGACCCAAATTCACTTCCCAGCCAGCTTCTGTGGTCAGTCCTGATGTTTACTCTCATATCCGCTCAGAGTGACTTTCAAGACTGCCCAGAGCCTGGAACCAAAGAGTTGGTATCATACCGTGACTTTGTCAAAGTCATGATTGTGCCTGTTGCTGGGACAAGGTGGTGTAACCCTCACTTGTTTTTAAATCAAGCAACAGTATTTAAGCTCATGGCTTTTAATTCAATATCCCACCTCTGAAGGAGGGGTTGTACCATGTGCTTGGGCAGCCTTCAAGTCCCTATGTGGCAAAGGGCACAACACAAACAAAGATGTTTTGTGATTTCCAAGTCTACAGTTTGGCTCAGCCACCTGTTCCCCTCCAAAGAAGCATGATTTCAACATTTCTGTGAAAATCCTATGTTAAGAACTTTAGCACCTTCATTTTGGATACGTGGGATCAGTGCCACTGAAAACACATCAAAACTGCCATGAGCAGTTGGAGCATAGGATTCCTTATGCCCCCAACTGCTCATTCACTCATTCTATTCTGGTCTGCACATGGCTCACAAATAAAGAAAATCCCTGCTCCACATCAGGACATGTTCAAAACTGTCCTAAAAATCCCCTGGGTAATGCTGGGACTTAGTCATTAGAGGAACATTATCCTTGTGAAACACTGGGGATGGGGAAAAAATGCTGTCAGGTTTCAGAACACCCTCTCCCAGCTGAGCCCTCACCTGCTGGGCTCAGCCTTGCTGGAAGAGCTTCAGGGATCCAGATCAGGACAGACCTCTGCACATACTGCCCACAGTTGGATTGTTTTCCCAGTTTTAAGTTCAGGAGCAGCTGGTGGGAATTCCTCTGGCCACCAGACCCCATTCCCCTTCCCGTCTGTACATCAGCAGCCTGGCTTTACACACACAAGCTCAAAGCCAAGCTCAGCTATATCTGCCCCAACACAGAATACCACCCATGCCTAAGACAAAAAGGAAATCAGTCACCATGTGGAGAATACCCTCCTTGCCCCTTTTCCTCATCTTCCACTCTGGAATCAACCCTCTTCATGAACCACCAGAGATGGAAAAAAACCAGCATTGGGAGCTTGCTACAGGTGGATTCCCAGAAGCCATTCCTTGTATCCATTTTTGATCCAGGATGCTGCCCGTGTCCCAAGCCCACGGTGTTCCCTCTTGAACAGAAAAACTCCTCTTGGCTCTTGCTCAAGGAATCACTGCAGTTTCTTTTGGGCCAAGTGAGGCAGAAGGACCATCCAGAAACATCCAGCCCCTACAGATGAATTCACTCTTCCTCAAGAGGTGGCACTTACCTGCATCCACTGCTCAGACACACAGAGAAGTAAAGGTGACATCCTGGCAAGGTTAATCCTTACCTTATGTACACTTTTGGGATTTTCCAGCCAAGCATAATACATTTCCTCCACATAGTTTGAACTAGTCCCACTCAGAAATGGTTCTGCAGCCACCGGTGCACTGTAGCACCTGAGCTGTTGGAACGTCCTGGGTGCTGCCAGTCTGTGTTGGGAAATTGTTTTTACAGTCTGTGAGGCCGTCAATGGCCTCAGTTTTGCTGCACAAGTCCTTAAGTTAAGCATTTTTGTCCTGTTGCCTCACACAAGTTCCTGTTAAGGGAGAACAGAAAAGTGGGTTACGAATTACTGCAGGAAAGCACTGAACAGAGACCATCCCCTCCCCCAAGCACGAAAAACCGAGCTTAAAATCAGTTTTTAATTTGGATTAATCCATCCACCCTGTCCCACAGCCAGGTCCCTGATGGCTTGGAAAATGCAGTTTTCGCTCAGTACACTTGGCATGGCCAGGTCTGCCTCTCCCATCCCTAGCAGCAGGGCATCATCATCTCCTCTGTCACAAAAGTGCAAAGCAAATTTGTCTGATGGGTACCCAACACCGGCCTCGAATGAGCTGCTGCCGCTCCACACCAAAGCCACCCACATCTCTTGATTTCAGCTTCTTCCATCATTCTCCCTTCCAGGTAGGTCTGGACTTCCATTTCTCTGACTACTCTGCTTGGCCGAGGTTTTCTTCTTGGCTTGTTGTGACATGCACCAGGATAAACCTGGGAAGAAACTGTCTACAGTGAAAACTGCTTGCAAAGTAGGGATATAGCAGTGCAAAGCACTTGAGAAGTGGGGTCAGGAAAGGCTGCTTCTCCTCAAAAGCCCAGACCCAGGAATATCAGTGCAGATGAACGACCCAGAGACGGGCTCTCCCCTGCTCAGAGAACCCAGAGAAGTAACCTGGAGCCAGTGTTGGACCTTTGAAGGGTCCCACCTTGCAGCTTTCAGTAAGGCATGTACTGGGAGGCCTGGGGTTAGCCAGGGGGTTTGCCACAGGGTTGGCCATGGCATTTTACACACACGCAAACAATCATCGCAGCCCAAGGAAAGCACTGGAGACCATCCTGAAGGAAGTGCAGGCACCTGGAGCAACTCTTTTTGGAATCACTCTTTCCACCCAGCTCCTCCTGCAAGACGCAGGACCCAAGGCTAGAGGTGACCCAGCTGGCTGGTTTCCCTATCTCAGACCAGTTTAACAAGCAGCAGCCCAATGTCAAAGCAGTTATCATGTGTTCACCAGATTAAAATGAAATTTCACAAGGGACTAGAAAGAACAACACATCTTCATGGCCAGCATTTTGCTAGCCAGCCTTCCAGGTTTGTCTTGCTGAATCTAGTTCAGATACTCATCCCTTCCCCGTACTGACCAATAACAGGACCCAAGGATTGCGTCAGGAGAGGTTTAGGTTAGATATTAGAAAAAGGGTCTTCACCCAGAGGATGTTTGGGCACTGGAACAGACTCCCCAGGGACGTGGTCAAAGCACAAAGCCTGAGGGTTCAAGAAGCATTTAGACAACACTCTCAGGCACAGGGTGTGACTCTTGGGGACGATTCTGCACAGGGCCAGGAGGTGGACTTCATGATCCTTGTGGGTCCCTTCCAACTGAGCATATTCTGTGATTCTGTAGTTCTGGCTGCGTAGTATGACAGGTGCTACACTTCCCATTGCAAACCATAAGGTTTTGGTTCAAAGAGCCTGAGGAAGACCCAGAGTCACCTGAATTCAGACAAAGCGTTAGACAGATTTACCCATAGGAAAAAGAGAACCACTTGTCGTTTCCACCCTGCCCACAATCACACCTGGCAAGAAAGGCCAGCAGATGCAGGACCTCAAGTGCCACAGCACTGGGGATTCCCCCAGTTCACCCTCATCAGATCTACAAAGCAAAACACACACTGCTCCTTTTCTGAAAGGCTAAGTCAGGGATGTACAGCCTAGATAAAAGAAGGCTCCAGGGAGATCTTAGAGACCCTCATAGTCCCTAACAGGGCTCTAAGAGAGCTAAGGAGGGACTTTAGACAGGGCCTAGAATGACAGGACAAGGGAGATTGGCTTCCCACTGCCACAGGACAGGGTTAGATGGGATATTGGGAGGAAATTCTTCCCTGTGAGGGTGGGGAGGCCCTGGCACAAGTTGCCCAGAGAAGTTGTGTCTGCCNGGGAGATCTTAGAGACCCTCATAGTCCCTAACAGGGCTCTAAGAGAGCTAAGGAGGGACTTTAGACAGGGCCTAGAATGACAGGACAAGGGAGATTGGCTTCCCACTGCCACAGGACAGGGTTAGATGGGATATTGGGAGGAAATTCTTCCCTGTGAGGGTGGGGAGGCCCTGGCACAAGTTGCCCAGAGAAGTTGTGTCTGCCCCTGGATTCCTGAAGTGTCCAAGACCAGGGTAGATGGGGTTTGGAGCAACCTGGGCTAGTGTAAGGTGTCCCTGCCTATGGAAGGGGGGTGGAACTGGATGATCTTTAAGATCCCTTTCCACTCAAAGCATTCCATGATTCCGTGATATTTCAGAGAGCCAACTGAATCAGGTGCCAGAGCACAGGCATGCATATGGCAGGGGAAAAGCTTTAGGACAGAAGCAATATCATCATCTCCAGTTTCATGTACAGTTTTGGTGCTGTCACTCAGCAGCATCCGGTGACCTCTCTGGAAAACAGTGAGGTTACTGCCAGAGTTTGACGCAAAGTGAGCAGAACTAGCTTCTCTTTGAGGATCTCTTGCAGGAAGGGTTAGCTTGGAGCTGGGATGATTTAAAGTTGGACCAAAATAGAGAACCAGATGCAAGGGCATACGAAGCCAAATCTGAGATAAGGGATATCAGGGTCACACAGGAATGCAAAGGTCACACTGGGAGTGACGAATGAGGAGAATGCAGGGGGGCAGCCAGTCACAGCCCAAACCTCACCAAAAGGTCAAACCTCAGGAATGCCCACAAGAGATGACGGCCCAGAGCGCGCCAACAGGCAGATTAACGTGCTAAATGTGACCCACCCGCAGCCGGGATGGGGACGTCAGCCTAGACGGCAGGTACGTGGTAACGACTTGCGACTTAGGAATATTTTCTAGGTTAAAAACAGCACAAATTCCACCTTCCAGGAAGCGGCGGGGCTAGAGCCACCGGCTGCAGCCACACCTTATCCAGCACCGGGCACCTTCGAGCCCGCGGCAGGCGCGGGCCTCAGGGCGGGCGGGGGCCGGGGCAGACCCTCTGTGGCCGCTACACGGCCGACCCCAGCCCACCAGAAGCCACCAGACATCTCCGCGAGGCACCGCGGGCTCGGACGGCATTCCCCGACCAGGCAAACAGAACGAAGCGGCCCCGTGGGGGGGCCCAGGGAGGGCGTGGGAGGACCCTGAGGGGCGCGGTAGCCCCGCGTGCCCGGGAAAGGGTAGTGGGACCCCCCCACACCCCGCCCCCGAGAGCGCGCCAGGCCCGCCCCCGTC